>OZ007590.1:51252949-51852949 GCA_963931845.1 Maratus michaelseni | reverse complement strand
AAAATTAGATTTTTTGAAAAAATCCTGTAACCTATAAGTATTAGATTAAACTATGTGTATAATTTCGGTACAATTTATTACATTGTTGAAAACAAAACTTTAAGATTCTACTTATTGAAGTGCAAATGAAAATCACCATAATTGCATTTATGAAATACATAAGATATGCATTAAAAAACATTATCTAAGAATATTCAAATTTATTCACTGCCACTCTAAGCTTAACATCTATTGTCATACAATGTAACAAAATTTTTGCATCTCTAAAATAATTTTAATGCACTTTATTAAAAATGTATATTGAATGTTATTTAATAATTATAATAATAACCTTTTATTATAATTTAATATTAATGTTAATTGCAGTTAGTAGAATCTATATTAGTGAAGATTATGACAAATATTGTTCTTTTCTTTTTCTTTTGTATTTTTAAATCTTTCCCATATTAGGAAATGATCTTTTAAATAAATTTAACAAATGTAATTGTAAATAATAATAATAAAAAGAACAAGGTAAAATCAATCTAGAAATGTATTGTATGCTACACTTACACCATAAATTGGAGGACAATCGAAAATTGTAGGTTTTTGACGGAATAAACCGGTAAAAACACGGTTTTTACCACTGTCATGTCAAAAACCAGTTTTTGACGTCAAAAACCCAACCCTGATCGAAACGTTTATTTTCTAAAATTTGTTACTTTATGTTAAATTTTCTAAATTTTTTAACCAACTATACATTTTTCCAAAACCTTTAACAATGTGTTAAGTCTATTTTTCCAACTTTCTTATCAATAAGTAAGATTAATACATATTCAAAGGAAAACCCATCGATGATTCATAACGTCACGTCTTACCTTGTTAGTGATTAAAAGTATCATAGATTTAAAATAACACATTTCCAATCATTCTCTTGTAGTTTAAGTAACATATAATAAATACATCACATTTATTTTATCATGTTTTACATAATTTCAACAAATTCATTCCCATTTTGTCAAGACATTCAAAATGTTAAACAGTAGTTTATGTAGCATTGACAAACTGTTATAAGTAATTTATATAAAATAGTTACCATGAAAATAATAAAAAACTTATGATTTTTTAGTCAAAGACTATTTATTTATCATTTTCAATAACTACAATAGCAAAAACATGAATATACATGTTTCAAAACCAGTCCACACATTTTAAACCATTCTATATTTAGCTGTAGACAGTTCTAGATTTAATATTTGTTGCAATGCCCAATTAGATCCTTGTTGAGTGAATTTCTCAAAAGAGTTAATAATTTTCGTAAAGGCATCCTCAACATGTACAGGTATGTTTTGATTCGTCAATTCCAGTACAGTTCTTGAATGAAAATATGGGGTGATAGTATCTATATCACCGTCCGGTGTTTGGCGGCTTACAACAACTTTTGCAGTTGCATACCATTTCATTGACCTTTTTACTTCTATCTGATAATTTAATTCATTCAAAACGTCCGACCGAATACTGTTAAAAAACGTGTGAAAATCTTGATCATTCTCCTCATTAGAATTTATTACAGTTTTAGTAAATACATTTAAAGCATTTTGTCTTTTAAAATGCTTCACTTTTTCATATAACGAATCTTTTAAAGATGTCGATTTGACAACTTTGGGTAGTACTTTGTGTGCAGTGTCTATATGACGTGATAAATCATATTTCCGATTAAATATTTCACTACACTGGATGCATTTATAGTGCTTTCGGGGCTTATGGATCTTCTTATGTTTCAATAAGTCGTACTTTCTCGAAAACAGTTCATTGCATTTAATACACTTATATTGTTTGGGTGATTTGTGAATCTTTTCATGTTTCAATAAGTCGTACTTTCTTGAAAACAGTTCGTTGCAATCACCACACTTATGTTGTGTAGGTTCTTTTAAATGAGACAATTTATGGCGATTCAAAAGAGCTTTTCTAGAGAAAGCTTTTCGACAGATGACACACACAAAAGGTTTTTCTCCTGAATGGGTCATCAAATGTTGTTTTAAATGATCCTTTCGGAAAAAAATCTTTGTTGCAAGTAAAACACACAAACTCTTTCTTTAGTCCTGATGAGATGGGTTTCACGCCATACTTCGAAACGGGTCCTTCTTTGGATAAAATTGTAGAATCCATCTCTTGATTATTTAATTCTGGTGATGAGGGTTGACACTTCAAGTTGGTTAGATCATCAACATAAGAATTCATAACTCGTTCCATAATAGCTTAAATGAAAAAAAACTAACTTAAACGAAAAATGCAACCTATTACACCGATGAGAAGGGACAGTATAATATTCTATTACACCGATGAGAAGGGACAGTATAATGTTATGAACTCATTTCATTGAAATTTATATAATGATAGAGGGCGCTCGTGTAAAAATACTAACATTTTATTGATTTAAAATACTAATATTTTATTGGTTTAAAAATATGTCACGTGATTATTTCATCCTATAATGTTATAAGCTCAACCACCACTTAATTCTTGCACAATGATTGAAAAGGTCTTACCTATCAGAAGTTCGTACATTTGTAATTAGAAATATTTATTACTTTCGTATCTATTGCTTTTATAAATAATATTTTACTTATCAAGTTGCTTAATTTCTAAATGATGTATTCTAAAACGTCTTTTATGTCTTATGTGTATAAAGTCTACCAAAATAGGGGAAAAAGAGGGGTGTGTGAAGTATTTGTAAAATTGAAATACGTTAATTTATAAACACTAGATTCCATTCTCTTTTTTTTAAATGTTGCTTGTATAAAGTCAAATCTATTGAAAATTTATTTTAATCGTATAACTCTAAACAAAATAACCGCTCTCTTTAATAAGATAAATAGTCACTAAATTCTTGTTAAAATTTTTTTATATGAAAGGGAAAAAATCGTTCAAATTGTATGTTTAGTGTGATATATCATATTGTATGTTTTTATAAATCAAATTTTGCACGTCAAATCACTTCTTAACTGAATGTAATGATTATGTCTTGCGTGTTGTGACTGGTTGGTTAAATATAGGGTTGATTATCTGCGTTAGGGATAAGTGTCTCCATGTAGGTCTTGCTAAGGTGTTCTTACCCATATTGACAAGTTTCGAAGAAAACTTCGAACGGTTAGGTCGACGACCGTGAGAGATGTTTAAACCTAACACCTTCCATCTATCAGCTTTGAGAGTAGAACCTCTCAGCCGCTAGTCTTATGTGTTGTGTTTTTATAAATAATATTTTTCTTGTTTAATCACTTAACTCCAAAATGAAACGTTTCTAAGACACTTTGTCATGTCTTAAGTGAAACATATTTAACTAAAGAAGGATGTAGTATTTGTGACATAAGTTATTCTACAGTACCCTTTTAAGAAAACGAAAACGAAAATAAAAGAAGCTATTACAAGTTAATTAAAAAAACAAACATATAATTAAAAAATATATTAATTAGCATAAAAACGATTATTTAAGTTACTCCACAAATTTGTAAACTTAAAAATGGAAGATATAATGTAAGAGAAAGTATGACAAATCTTTTTTTCCTTTGAAAGATTAGTCACAAAGACTTGAATTAATTTTTTCCCTAAAAATGCCACATTAATTTCAGTACACAAGTTTGTGAAACGGCTTTTGCAGGAAAATAGTACAGTGAATGCAATATTAAGCATTGTAATTTAATTCAATAACACAAATGCGTGGGTGTATAGCTTATAGTTACATTTGTAAAAACCACTTTGCTTTCGTTTTTAAAATATGTAAACACGTTATTTTTCGTAACAAAACTATAAACCTATATTTCTAAAATAAATGATTATAAGGTTAATACAAGAAAGAATCAAGCATGCTATTTTTGTCAATCTCTATAAATGACATTTCATAGTATTTTCATATAAAATTTTTCCTTCTAAATTATTATTTCGAATATGGAAATGATCTGTTGACAGAATGTTGTAAGAGAAATGTGCTTGTAAATTAAACAAACAGATGTAATAGCATTCATATTAAACCAAAACTCGCGAATTACTCAATAGCTAAAGACAATTTCCTGCAGTTCATTAAAACTATGATAACGATATCTCAACGCAGGTCTGAAGTCCCCATCTCTCGCATTTAAAGAGATAACAACATACACACACATCCTTGGTAACCTAAGATAAGACATGTGTGATACAGAAAATTGCAGGTTCTAATGTCACTAAAAATTAAAATAATACGTAAACCACTACAAAAAAAAAATAAAATAAAAAATAAAAAATAATTTGAAACGCTTTAAATAAATTAAATTAAAAAAAAATGAAAACACTTTAAATAAAAAATAAAATAAAATTTCACCCTCTACAAAGAACAAAATCTATATGTCTAATCATGCACCTTCTTTATCTCTCTCATCTTAATCACTTCCGGTCTTTTAAACTACCTGTCCTGTTGCAACACGCTCCCAAACATGTTCCCAAAACATGTTTACTGCTTCCTGAAAACCCTTTTTGGAAAATAAATAAATAAATAAACATGTCTAATCCCGTTTCCGATCTTATTTCCTGTCGCGTTTCCAGTCCTAAAATAAATTTCACGTTAAACTTTTATAAAGTAAAACAAAGTCAGAAAGATTTCAATTTTTATATTAAGTGTTAGTTAGCAAATAAAATTTTTATTTCAGGTGAGAAAAAAAAAATCGAATATTTTGCTAATATTACTTTCAAACTAAATTCATTCTGATAGCAGGATTCCTACAACTCAACTCCACTCGACTAGAAGGATTAAAACCAACAACAAAAATTAAGCCCCCCACAAAAATAAGCCCTCCCCCTCTCTCCCTTATCGCATTCACTTCCTGTCACATTTCCGGTTAAACTTCCTATCTACACTTCCTGTTCACTTCCTGTCTCAACATGCCTGTTATCCCCACCTGCTACATCCGGTGACCTTGAACTTCTTCAACTTCCGGTGCAGCCGTGCAGCTGGCGTAGAACCCCCCTTTTATATCTACTCTCGTATCATAGTCAATATCAGATATTTCATCCGAAACACGTTTTTCAAGAGGAAAAAGCTCGAATTCGTCCCGTTTGATAGATTGCCTCTTGTAATTTCTTAAAGATCTAACGTACAGTAGTTTGTATCCTCTACGATATTTATCAGCTCGAAGTCTACTAATCAGAGCTCTCTAAAATTCCAAGATGGCCAGGCCACCGTCAGTAAGCCAACATCTTACGTTTAACGTGGTCGTCGCAAATACTGAAACCAAAAATACAGAAGAATTAAGAAAAAAGCAAATCTTTAGTAACACAGGGACCAATTATACACGAAAAGAACTTTAAAAATGTGCAGTTATTTTGTAATTAAGGAATTACATATGCGTCGATTGCCTCTTCGGAGTTCGTCGTTATTTACACTCCCGATAAGAACTTTATTTACTAATTTAAAGTTATTTATTGCAATTATTTTATTTCAATTCCTTATATTATTTGATATATGTTATAATTGTACTGTCGTAGTCACTTATTTACTTCTCAAACTGTATTAGCTTAACTATTTTCAGCAGCTATATTTGGCGTTATTTCGTACTTGTTGCCAAATTATGCGCCAAAGATAAAAATGCAAGCAAACATGCATCAAGGTATTTTATTGCAATACAAATTATTGCCTCCTTTTAGCATGAATCAGAATCCAAAAGAATCCAAATTTTGTACTGGAGGGAGGGGGGGGGGGACAGAAAATTTTCTTATACTTTTAGAAAAATAAAATTTAATAAATGAAAATTTAATCTAGCAGCTATTTATAGTTAATTATATTTTACCTTTTAATAATTTTCTTTTAAAACAATCTTGAAAATCTTTTTTTAAAGATATACAACTATTATACAGACACACATATTTATTCGTAAATCGGTGGAATAGTAAAAATATATTCACAGTTGTTCGATCATCCAAGGCTGTCTGCTAGATGGTTGGCGACTTTCTCTCCAACATGGTTTATTAGTGAAAAATTGCAAATTCAGTATCAGCCGGAGTAGCTCAGTGGTCAGAGCGATAACCTGGAACGTTGTGGACCCAAGTTCGATTCCTGGCTCCGGCTAATTTTCCACTTCATGTTGGATTGTTGTATTTAATGTATGTGGGTGATAATGTCCTTTTCAGTCTATTTTTCCTTTTTAATTATTGAATTTCAACCACCCTAAAGTTTTGTTTCCCCCCTCCTAGCAGTGTATAATTTTTAAACCTTTATATGTGTTTCAATTTGTTAAGTAAAATGTGCCCTTTTTTTTTATTTTGTATTAATAATAAATAACGCATATAACCCCCCGCCCCCCAAAAAAACCCCTCCAGTTAAAATATTTTGCTTCCCTTAAAAACAAAAAAAAGAATTAAAATTTATATATTTTCGAAAACAAAAATAAATTGTAACTAAAACTTAGATAGAAATAGATTTCTAGAATTTTCAAATATGCAAACCCAAAATTAAAACTCATTCCACCAAATATTTTTTAAGTTATGCTTAAAAAGCACTTGTCTTGTAATCTGTTTGGCGACGATCGAACATTTATTTAACATTAGAAGATACAAACATAAAATCTGCGTAATTTCTAAACTACTTTAACGAGTGACTTTCAGTTTGATACATGAAGATAAAATTTACCGAAAAATATGATGTCGAAATTAGTGTTTAGTACTAAAAGTTTTAGAATATGTTACAGTTGCTATATGTAACTTCATCCCCCCCCCCTCCCGCAGCAAAATTCATGTACAGCATTATCATTAGATGTTATTACTAATCTAATGTTACTTGTGACATTTTTATAATGATTTGCGGCAGAGTTAGTAGAGGATGATAACCTGGAACGCTGTGGACCCAAGTTCGATTCCTGGCTCCGGCTAATTTTCCACTTCATGTTGGATTGTTGTATTTAATGTATGTGGGTGATAATGTCCTTTTCAGTCTATTAATCCTTTTTAATTATTGAATTTCAACCACCCTAAAGTTTTGTTTCCCCCCCCCCTCCTAGCAGTGTATAATTTTTAAACATTTATATGTGTTTCAATTTGTTAAGTAAAATGTGCCCTTTTTTTTAATTTTGTATTAATAATAAATAACGCATATAACCCCCCGCCCCCCCAAAACACCCCTCCAGTTAAAATATTTTGCTTCTCTTAAAAACAAAAAAAGAATTAAAATTTATATATTTTCGAAAACAAAAATAAATTGTAACTAAAACTTAGAAATAGATTTCTAGAATTTTCAAATATGCAAACCCAAAATTAAAACTCATTCCGCCAAATAATTTTTAAGTTATGCTTAAAAAGCACTTGTCTTGTAATCTGTTTGGCGACGATCGAACATTTATTTAGCATTAGGAGATACAAACATAAAATCTGCGTAATTTCTAAACTACTTTAACGAGTGACTTTCAGTTTGATACACGAAGATAAAATTTACCGAAAAATATGATGTCGAAATTAGTGTTTAGTACTAAAAGTTGTAGAATATGTTACAGTTGCTATATGTAACTTCATCCTCCCCCCCCCCCCCCCCCCTCCCGCAGCAAAATTCATGTACAGCATTATCATTAGATGTTAGTACTAATCTAATGTTACTTGTGACATTTTTATAATGATTTGCGGCAGAGTTAGTAGAGGGTATAACCCTCCCCCCCCCCCAGGACTGTACACAATATATATGAAAAAAAGGATTGTGTTTTTGAAATGAAAATATCAAATTAATTTAAACTTTCGAAAAATGATTAAAATCATCAAAACCAAGGAAGAAAAAACTGCAAAAGAGTGGGAACTATATCTAAATTCTATTCCGTATTTCATTTTTATATTACATTCAATATGTAACATGAATTACATTTAAAATATGTAAAATATATTAACTAAAAATGTCATAATAGCGATTTTGGCAAAATAACTAAAATTTAATTTAACATCTTTCTTTGCGTTACAGATTTCGGCTTAGCGATATTGTGCGGTTCCAATACATGTGACAAAAAACTAGTTTTAATATACTATTTTTTTCTAAATCACTTAATACTAATAGTTCAGAATTCTTAACATTTACAGGCAATGAAAGACGTAAAGTGAAGATATGGACTCTATAATTTAGAATTTTAATGTTATATTAGTGAGAGTATTGTTTTTATAATCTTGGAATTTTAAGTAAAATGATCACAATATTATATATATAGAACAGACACGAAAAGAAACTGCAATATATAAAATGTTAGTATGCGATAATGCTTCCTGTGTATCAGTCGAACTCTACACTAAATATTAAAACACCTGCTGCAATTACTCGCCAAATATTACGCCCTCTCCTTACATTAGCAGATAACTTTCAATAGGGAAAATAACCCTAGTTGCAGCGTGAAAGTGTAGCTCGAGAGGCAATAGCATATACTTCATATCGTATGGTCATCCGTGTGATAACAGCTTTAGAGTATGGATAGACAGACAGACAGACAAACCGAATTCATAAACACTTTCCAACTATGTTGGAAAGTACTAAACAACGGATTCAGAAGACCTAAAAAACTTAAGATATACCAATTTTTTCCATGATTACAATATTTGTTTTGCACTTTGGAAAGTAAAAATTCATTAATTATGAATGTTGTCAATGGCCAGCAAGTTTCATGCTATAATATGGCTATTTCCAAAACCAATTAAAAAAGAATCTCATTGTGCGAATTAGTGTTACTGAATTTCGAATTCTTTTCCAAAAATTTTCAGACACAAAATAATGTTCTCAACTTTTCTATTATGGCAAGCTATTTAAAAGATTACAAGTAAAAAAAACTTTAATAAATTAAATTAAACTGCTTAAATTCTCAATTTATTTTTTCTGCATTTCAAAATGAAAGGCAAGATTCTGTAGTATCAAGTTTTCTGTGGATGACACAGGACATAGAACTAATGTTCAGAACTATGAGCGTCCTGCCACTTTTTTCCCTAGGACTACACCACTGGAAATAGGTAACACTGACCAGACTTGGAGTAAGCCTTGTTCCAGCTCATTTAATGACCTTGGAGGAGGACTTCAAGCCACAACCTGTCTTCCAAGATAGTCCCAAAAATGTTCTATCGGATTCACGTCTGGAGAGTGAGCTGGCCATTCCATTCTCTCCAAACCGTTATCCTCAAGATAATCCTCAACAACCACAGCTCGGTGTGGTCTCGCATTATCATCCATTAGAATGAAACCATTGCCCGGCATATGGGTGCACATATGAATCAAGGATGTTATCCCAATATCTCGCACCAGTCACAGTTCCTGCATGGAACACATGCAGGTCAGTGTGGCCTCCGAGTGAGATCCCTGCCAAAACCATGATTCCACCGTTTATGTACCTGTGTGTTTCGACAGTGTTTGATTGATGGTATCGAGTGCATTGTTCTCTCCAGATCAGAAGACGTCCTGAATCGCTCTCCAGTGTGAATCTGGACTCGTCTGTGAAGAGTACAGAAGCCCACTGTTGTCTGGTCCAGGAAACATGTTCTCTTGCCCAACATAAGCGGCCCTTCTCTGTCGTCTGTTGAGGGGGACACACACAACTGGTCGCATTGCATAGAGACCTACATTGTGAAGATGTCTTCGCATCGTAGTAGCGGAGATTCTTCTCCTTGATGCTGCAAAGTGGTCTGCAATCAGTTGCGGCACAGTAGTGCGTCTTCTCCTTCAGGCCGAAAGAGCTAGAAACCGATCTTCTGCAGGTGTTGTAACACGTGGGCGGCCTGGAACATGTCTTCTGGACACATAATCTTCGAATTCATACTGATCCCAGAGTCGTTGGACTACACTGCGTGACACATTGAGCCATCTAGCAGTATTGGCCTGTGACAACCCCATTTCCATCCATCCTACCGTCTGCCACCTTAATGAATCGGTCAAACGACTTCTAGACATTTCTAGACTCTACTGGGTGTTGTGAACAAAACTGACAACAATAGTTCGAATACAACAAAACTTACACGCAAAATTATGAAAGCTTCGTAATTGCATATTTTTCTCTCATTCACAAATACCTATTCTTTTCTATAAAATAAAAGTGGTAGCTGTAATTTTTGCGTAAGTTTTTTTAAAGCTTATTATTGTCATTTATATAAACTGTGAAGTTTAATCTGACTGCCATTTTTTGTCTGGTGAGCTTCGAAAAACATGTTGTACCTTAACTTTTGGAGGCCAGTGTAATTCAATGTCTTTAGTTGTTTCAGCTTTATCAGCTAATTCATCGGCATACTTTCTAACTGCAATATCTCCTTTTCAAGACACCATATTTTATTCTTTATAAAACTTATATCATCTGCGATTAACTTCCTTTTATTTTCTGCAGTGGGAAGACTTTTGCTGTTGTTTCTGATCACGGAGATATTGCTCATACTTCATCCTAGAAGATGCCACACACCTTCTCATTTCTTCAGTAATTGTCACATCATATATGTGCTCAAAATTTTTTAAATAATCGTGTGAGACGTATCTCTGTGAGACGTATGATGTATCTTTAAAATTTTCTGTCTCAATTTGTTTGTTTATTGAGAAACCTCTCTCGATTGTAGCTTCACCCTGCGACAGCACAAGCACTAATTTGAACTAAGAAGGCATACATGAGCTCCATTACAAAGAAATGGAAGTTATTTTAGATGGTGGTATGAGATATTCCTTAAACCTCACACAGTATGCTAGCTAAGCCTGATAACAAGGTATAGGAGTTCCTATGCGTTTGGGATTTAATCCCATATTTTTTCTAAGTTCCTAAAAATGTCGCCCAACTACAAAGGTTTCGCTAAATCATTATCAATCTTCTCACTTGAAGTTTTGTAGACAGCAACAAGAATAGACTGGGTAAAAGAGAATGTCTATCATCAAACCATCCGGACCATCCTCGTGAGAAAGTTTGGGCTGATTCAAGTCTTGGTAGGAACCTCCCAAAAAGAACCCCTCATCCTATCATGTGAAACTATACACTATGACGACAACTAAAACTTCTTTTAGTGGTTAATGGAAAACCCATTGTTCAAAAAGTTTATCAGAGGTTGAGAGAAAAAAGAGTTAGTCAGCTTGGAGCTGAGAGATTGTCGAGTAATGATTTTACTTGGGGGAAAAGGTTGAAGATTTCTTTCAACCTTATAGGAACAGTTTCCTTTTGAAATAATTTAAATAGAGAGACACTTTCTCTAAAGCAAACGGTGAAGTAATCGTGAGACCATTTGTAAAAAGTACGCGTAAAATTTACATTGTTTGGCTAACAAGAAATCTGGAATCCCTTCTCGCATTTTGGAAGGTGATTGATCGTTTTTATGAACTAGTTGCATTTTTGTGAAGGTCCGGGAAAAAGGAATATTGTTCCCGCACCTATTCTTTGAAAGGGAAACGTAATCCCGGTTAGTTTGACAACATAATCTATGTTTGATGCTGAACACTTTCTGTTGACTGCAGACTAATTATAAGCCGAAAGAACTCTAAAAATATTGTTGTGAAAATCTAGGAAAAACTAGATGATCTGTAATTTTTATTTCATTTGAGAATCGAATTTATAATAAAATTCTTTTCTAAGTTTTATTGGAGCGGTCCATCCTAAAGGTTGTTCTACGCTATCCCTTTACATATTTAACAACTTGGATCTATCACAGTGGATACTGATTGAGATTGGTGTTTGCGGATACGAGGTTTCCACGCTTCATTGGGGAAACAAAACAGGCAGTTCCAATGTCTAATCAGAAATAAAGAATTGTGTCGTTTAGTTGCAAAACCGGCCAACTCCTCAAAATACGAAAATGTGTTTTTTCAGTTTTTTAAGTTCTAAGTAAATGTTTCTACCATCTGGAAACAATAAAAAAGCCTAAGCTGGTCAAATACCTGTGTTATATGCGTTTGAAAATTGCGATGTGCTGCAAAACCAGCCAAATCCATCAACTGGTGAGGTTCAAAAGCGGTCATCTCCATATCCGCTAGATGGCACTTCTGCTTCTCCCCACAATAACCTCTCACTTGGTGATTAGATTAACGTTATCGTGTTTTCTCTCGCCTGTGACTGCTCCTCCTAGGTGCATACAAAGTTTCTAATAATTTAGTTTCCTGTTTTCTTCGACTGTGGAAAAGTGACCCTACAAGATAGAAGTTATACTTCCCATTCCTGTACATTCGTTTATCCCTCCAGATCGTATTTTCGTTCAAATTGAAAAGAGATTGAAGAAAATGGAGTCACATGTTTTGCCTACAAAGTATGAAGAAATTTTATCTGAACGTGGAACAGTTTTCAAGCCGGGAAGAGATTACACCGATCACGACGAAGAAGATGGAAGAAGAGCAGCGATGCTTTCCTCAAACCAACTGCACAGTGGCATTTCAAATTTCCTCCGACGAAAAGATTTTTCATAACAAAAGATAAAACTATCCTACGCCGTCAGGCGCCCACGGGGGTCGCCGACGCGCGTAAACGACCATCGCACCCAAGCCTCTGAAGGGCTTATAACGCACCAGGGCTTTGTCTCGCCCGGCGCTGCAATCGGCCTGAGGCTGCTCCCCACTGCGGACCCCCAGGTCATTTTACCAAGGTTGGTGACATAGGTCGTCACGGTAGTAACCCCACATCCCGGAGGAAACTTCCACAGAGACGGAACCTTGATGAACCGCCATGGAACCCCCGACGACTTCGTTCGCGAGACCCCATAGGGGGAGACGGTCGCTAGGTCATATGTCGAGCTACCACAACGGCTCTTGCTTTACCACAGCTCGAGGGGCATAACAAAAGATAAAAATAATGTGTGGGTGCAAGGGGAGATCTTCTACAAATCTGAGGTAGCAGTCAGGAAGTTTGTTGTGAAGAGTAAGAAAAGTATTATGAACAGCAAACTTGAGGACGTAGCTCCGGATACCGTGGTGAAGCCTCTAAAACTTCGGGATATCCAAAAATTACTGACAAAACATTTCGGACCAAATTGGGATGTTGACGAGCAGTTATTTTTTTTACAAAAATATCGTGGCATCAGCTGTTTAAGAAGCAGAAAGCAGAGATGATGAAGGAGAAGACAGGGTTGAAGAAAATGCATGGATGGACCATCATGACGAAATTTGTGAGACTATCGAAAACGATGAGGCCACTAAAGTTTGAAATTTTATGTACATTGTATGATTTTTGCTTAAGTTTTAAAAATTTAATAATTTTATTTATAATAATATCATGTCATTCAAATCTTTAGTTTAGTGACATTTAAGTTAGTTTTAACAGCTAGTCAGTTAGTCTTAACTTTTAGTCAGTTACTTTTAACACTCAGTAACTGTGTAAAAGTCACTTTACGTTAATAACTTTCCTTAAGTTCCTTTTGTTAAATAAAATTTAATTTAACAAAACATTTTTGTGCATTTGCAACCCCTAAAAACACAATGTCACATAAAATTTAGCAAAAATTAATTTCTGGTTTGTTGCAACCAACTCCAAAGTAAGTTGCAAAGGTGGCCAAGTCTAAAACAGGACTTAAATAACACCCTCATTTCATGTCCCCCTCCCACCTTATTTCGTGATTTCAAATATACTCTCCTAATGACTATAATACTAAAAAGTTTTGGTTCCAATCTTATTTTGACTGTCTGTGGCAAAAAATGTTTTTTCCAAAAATTTTGTTCTTTGGAGATGGCCGGTTTTGCAACTAGACGACACAATAATAACAAAAAAAACCTGATTTCCCTTTTTTTTTTTTTGAGCTGCCATACTTGACGGATTATGAATGTTTGGCAATTTTTTTTGTTATGTTTTACGGACTCACGTTAAACATTCAGCTCATGTTAAAAATTAGGACTTTAAGGATCCTTATTAAGGACTATCAAAATGTAAGGAATTTTTAAGGACTTTTAAGGTCCGTATGAACCCTGTGTAAGCTTTTAAATAGTGTGAAATAATCCATTGCATTGAATAAATTGAATTTAGTGTATGACAGAAATTAAATAGCTTACCAACATTATGTTAAAAGAAACAACTTATTCTTTAATTTAGTAAAAAAAAATAATTTGTTAATAAAAAAGAATAAATTAATCAGGACAAAAATAATATGCATTGAGCCAATGAAAGTCGCTGTACTTACATAATTTAACTTTAATTAAAGTAATCTCACCTTTTGGTAGCCGAACAAATAATCTTTTTACTACTCAATTTTTGAGTTTTGAGACCAACTCGAAAATTTGGTATGTTACAACACATTTTGATTGATACTATGGGTAAACAGTCAATAGCAATTTTTGAACCTATTATGTTTTTGGCAGTGGGATGTTTTATTTTGTTCATCTTTGTCACTGATAATTTCTTAATCTCTCAATAACCAAAATTGCATCAAAGTTGCTTTTGAAAAAATAATGTGTAAAACTAGTTTAGATTCTGCCTGGTCAATTTGAGAAAATTGTCTGCATTATTCGATGACTAATACTCACTAAGCAATTAAATGCAAATAGAAAGTTAAGGGGAAAATGAAATCGATCTCATTAACAAGAGGTACATCTTAAGCAGAGATGCATAAATGAGAGTCCATTGTAATTACCTCAAATTTTACATAGAGAGTCAAAAAATAATCTTTCATCAATGTGTGTTTTTTTCTTTCAGTTTACCAAGCATTCTTCAATAGAACATTGTAAGTCTTATTATCGGTATAATTTCTTTGAACCAGATTTTTTTTTTTTTTCTCCCGAGGTATTTGTAAATTTTGTGGTTCTTTTGAATTATGAAATTTAATTATGATTACAGTGAGCATTTGACATACCTATTAGTTTCATAAACCAAGCGTCTTTCATTTTTAAAATATCCTTTTTTTCTACCTTATCCAAAAGTTGGTTTCGATGAGACCTTAACTTTTCAATTTCCGCATTAGGCACATTCCAGCCTATGCAGCTTGAATTAATGTTATTTTCTATGGATTCCCAGGACTTGAAAATCTTTCTACACAAGACAGACTCCTGACTTATATGGAGTCTGCCTTAGACAGAATTTATTGTAGTAGGAAAGGTTTTGTTATTTAGTGCTTAAAATATTTTAAGCCCTAAAAATAGAAAATAAAAAACAAAGTGTAACTTTTTTTTTTAATACGCTGAAAAATGTTAATAAAATGAAAAGTGTTTTATCTTACCTACCTTCATAACGATTTTACAAATAACAATTTTATAAATTGATAAAATTATTGTAGTCTGTTTTACAGGCAAAAATCTATATACCACATATATTTTATGAATTTCTTTATTTAATGAAACTTTTGTGGTATGTTTACCAAATACCTTTGTAAAAATCCATTTACTAAATTTTTCATTCAAGAAAACTTTTTTGCTAAATTAAAATTCTACACTTTTGTCAAGTAGAGGTATGATTGCACAATTGCATGTATCAGTAACTAAAATATCTTTACAATGAAATGAAATGCAAATGCTTAACTTTTTGTGTTGGAACAAGTTTTTAAAATAAATTTTAAAAAGAAAAAGTAAATTAAATAATGGTAATGAACTCCTGTTTTGGACAGAATACAAACAAATTACAAATATCTATGTATAAATTATGCTAATAGCAATTTTTCACATTTGTGGAAGTCATGCAACCTTCTCATTAGGCATCAAGATGTTTAAGGAGGGCAACAACAGCTGTGAAAAAGCTGGTATTGGCATATTTTTTTCTTGTAAACTAATGAAGGTTTTTTTTTTTTTTTTTTTTTTTTGTAATATAATTGTTGTAGCAGCTTGTTATTCTGGAAAATCAATTCCTTTTTAGTAATAATAGCTTAAAATAAACTAGATTTTTTTTTTCTCGCAAAATCACAACCATTGCAATTTTCATTTTTACTTCTTGTTGAGAACAAACAATTTATAATTTAGCCACTTCCAAAAAAATATTTATTTTTAATTATTAACACTTTAGTAGTTTCTGAGAAAAAGCTATTTCAATAACAGTTATTTTCCATAGATTTTGCAAGTATTATTGCCCCTTCAAAATATCACGCAGATGATTCCAAAATACACTATCTTTACAATTTAAAAATTATAAACATAGAAAATGATTTTTTTTTTATATCGATTCTACCTAGTTTTCAGAGCCGTCCTTAGCGAAAGCGAGGCCGGGTGCAAGAACTTTTGCGAGGCCCTTTCCTTCCAAAGTGGTTAATCTCCTCCCATCCTCACCAATGTTGTCAATTTAGCTTATTTTTTTAAATTCATCTACCAGAAATTTCGAATAGTAAATTTTGCTTTAGTTAATGACATACATTTAGTGATTAAATAAAGTGGAGTAACTACTCGAAAATTCTAGTAAGTATTTTGAAGTTAAAAAAAAATATATACTAAACTGGCAACACCACCTCCCTTCCCACAGCACAATCAATTTTTTAAAAAAGCTCTCATGACATAAATAGTAGCACACCCAGGTTTACGCTTTTTTTAAGGGGTAGGGGTAGTATGTTTCAGTAGAGGATTATACAGATGGGCCAATTTCCTTTCAAAATCTTGGTCTGGGCTCGGGCTATTTTTTTCTGCAGATTTGGTCCTGGCCTGGAATTTATATTTTCCTTATCATGTCGGAGAGTCGATTCTTCTTCTTTGGTTTTGGTTAGGTCGTTAAAAAAGAGAGAGAGAACGCCCCTCATACATTTTAATTGCCACATGAGAGAGAGGAGAATGTTACTATTCGACTGACATGTGTCAAGTTTTGACATTTGAATACAAATTTTGAAATAGGGGTTCATTTATATTTAACTACATATTAAAAATTGCATCTGCTTTGAATTTTACAATGGTAACACCCACTTTTGACACCATTTTTTGCTTCCTTTGATAAATATAGTTCGGTAAAAAGCATCGATTATATGCTTTTTCTTAAATCATCGTTGAGTTAGATGAGTTCAAAGTTTGAGGATACTAATTGCTAATGTTAATTCACGTGACAACCTTTTATTTATATCTTCTAAAAAATCATCCGATTTTTTTTTTTTTTTAATGTGATACAATAAACCTTAGACCTAATATAATAAACGATAGACCTAAAGATATTTGAAACATTTTTTTTTTCAATTCAAAAACAAATTTTTAATTCTAAAAATTATTATCTACATATTTTTTTTACAGAAAGCATGCCACGATTGTGAAAAACATTGATATCTAACTGTACAGCTCATTCCAATCATTGGTTTTTTAGATATAGATAACATTTAATTTTTGAAGGACTAAAACTGAAAAATGTTGTACTTTAAAATGCTTGCTTAAATATGCCTCCAATATTCTTTTAAAATTTTTCAATTGTAGCATAATAGTGGCTTGAAATTTAGTAGAGTTGGGCTTGTTTTTAATGAGTTTTGCTCGGTTCAGGCCGGAATCGAGCATTTAGCTTTTATACCTGGTCAGAATAGCTTTCCACTGGCGTGGTCTAGATCTCAGTCTGAAATTTTCGGCCTCTGCAGACTTCTAATATATTTAGGCGACATTCGTGAGCAGGTGATCAGTGATCAGACGAGAATCAATTAAAATTATGCAAAATAAAGCAAACTTTAAAACAATTTGGTGGTGAAATTGGCTAATTCCTTTCTGATAATTTAAATAGAAACATAAATCAAAGATAATGGTTAATACAGTTATGCATTTGACTATGGCTGAACATATACGTCCTACGGACCAATAGCAAGACTGCCGCTAACGAATATTTTTTATGTTCTAATCGTACTGCTATTTACAAAAATTTTCTTTGTGGTAGACTTCTCTTGAAATTGTGATATTAGAAGTGTATGACAAAGACATTATTATTATTATTATAAAGTATTCGAATGGAAGAAAAAATACAGTTGCCAGTTGCAGCAATTTCTAATAAAATAAATATATTTGTAGTCAAAGGGTAAATCGATTAAATTACTCGATTAGTCCACTTCATATTACGACAGTAATGAATCTGATAAAGATGGAAATTTTAAACTCTATTTTAAACTGTAAACTCTATTCTTTCTTTAATTGTAACATGTTAAAAGTTTTTGATTTAATTAACAAATATTAAACAAGTTAATATTTTTAATTTAATAAAATAATTTAAAAGTAGGGAAAAATCTAAGTCAAAATCAATATTTTCCAAATTCCTCCCCCAAGAACCTTTAAAAACATTAACCTTTCAAAATTTTTGGAATCTTCGGTTTAGTCCCTTGCCTCCCCGTGTGTACATACCCGATAGGACATACGCATGCGTGTAGACAGGAATATCGATATCCGTATAATAAAAAGAGAAACTTGATTACACGACGAGGAAAGCAAATCGGTATTGTTAAATTAAAATTAATCATAAAAATAATAGTGAACATTTTGTCAGAATCATCATCAGCGCCAACCTCTAAACAACTCATATTCTGTTCATGTGCCTGTCCAGATTTGTTGTGAGCCTCCTGGTGCTGCCTAGTCTAGAGTCTATAACAATGCCTATAGATCTAATATAAGCTACAAACAAATATTCTCTTTTAAAGCGTCCACAACTTCTATTGAATATTTTATTGATAAAACATTTTACATTTTATATTATAAATAGGCACGTTCATACATATAACTTTTATTATGAAATAAATAATTCAGAGTAAAATGAATAATAAATATTTAGCTATTCTGTATTCATTTTTTTTTGTCGGGCGCGAGGCCCTGTGCGGCCGCACCTGTCGCACACCCCTAAGGACGGCTCTGTTTTCAAAACAATATATTTCAAAATTCCTGATCTTTTCAATCACTATTAACAACAGACACAGAGAAACATGCATTGGTAAAAAATGAAAATTAAAAGAATGGGTTTAAAATAATTTATTAAATACATTATTACAAAAAGAACAAATGTACATATTTACAATGCCATTCAAAGCAATTTCATGTTTATAACATAATGCATTAGAAGCCAAGGGCTTTATCGTCAACTTCTAAAGTTATATTATAACATAAATGAAACAAAAAACTCAAAAAATATTCCAATGCCATAATTTCATTTAATAATATCTAAGAATTTTAATGATCTAGAATTAATTTTAAAATTGGTTGTCAGTAAGTAGAAGAAAGTAGGGTAAAATTGTATACAGGTTTCCCTCGATGAATGTGGTTGACTGATCCCATGATATTAACACACTAATCAAAACATACATTTAATGGAAAAAATTACAAAAAATTCCCAACCAACTTTCTTAAAACCTAATATTAGATAAATAAATAGCATAATAAAATACTACCATGTCGTTTTTGAGGTGTCATTGTTAGAAAGTACATATTAGAGCTTAATTGGTAATTTTTGAAATAAAATTTATTTCAGTTACATAAACTTTCATTAATATCAATGCATAAGCTAATTTAATAAGTTACAATTAAGAAATATTAAAAAGTTTATTTTAAGTTCAATTAATGTGTATCCAATTGTTGTGCTATTGGTCACATTTCTTGTCAGATTTTTATATTATTTTCATAAAAAATTTGATGTCATTACTCATTCTGTGCTTTGAGCACTAATCAAAATTTCCTCGCCATTAATTGGGATGTTGTCTGAAAAAAATTACTGTACTAACTATAAGTGCATAAAGCAAGGGAAACCTATAATTAGGTGAAACCAAATATCTCAGTTTTGGCTCAATTTGAGCAGCAAATAATGATTCATTGAAATATTTACCTTTAGGCCAGAAGGGAAAGAAACCATTACAATATCTCTATACAGGCATTTATGTAGTTTCTGTGCTTAAAAGTTTTTTTTTTCATATTTTTTGTTTAAATTTTGTTTAGTTTTCAAAATTCTTAAATATGAACACTTTTGAACGAAGCTACTGAAACTTTGTATGTGAAGCATATTTAATAAGGATTTATTTCCCTCAGTGACACTGATGCTAGAAAAAAGGCTTGCTTTCCAAATAATCTTACATACCAAACTATGAACTTGTTTAAAAGAAATTTTTGAAATCTCGATCTGAAAATGTATCACAGTCAAATATATATAAATAACATGTATCAAGATTATAACAGAAATTTTAGTATTTACAAAAATTTATGATAAAATTCATAAAACACTTATTTTAAAACACAGTCAATCTAGGAAAATATTTCTATTTTCATTCTTCTTTTAAATGAAGCCTAGAGTCCTTTGCTCAATCAACAAACATATAAACAAATGCAAATTTGTTTAAAATATACTTTAAATAATAGTTGTGCTTTTTAAAATAAAACTAGCCTTACAAATATATTAATGCTATGCATATTAAACAAGTGTGGGGGGAGTGGGCATTGAACTCATTAGATTTCGAAATTTGACTATATTTTCTTTAAATCTGAAGATTTTGAAAAAAAATATATTATAAAATTTATTTTATTAAAACGACTTAGAATAACTAAGAATTTATTGTCAGAGGTGCTCTGTCCCCCTGAACTTCTTGTGGAACATGGAACCCCCCTAGTAGCTATGCATATTAAACAGGGGTCAGGGAGGGGAAGACTATTGTCCTCATTAGATTTTGAAATTTAATTGACTAAATTTTCTTTATATCTGAAGATTTTGAAAAAAATAATAATTATAAAATTTATTTTATCAAAATGACTTAGAATAAATAAGAATTTATTGTCAGAGGTGCTCTGTTCCCCTGAACTTCCCGTGGAACATCCGTATATATATATATATATATATATATATATATATATATATTTACGTTCATGTGTTAATAGGATGGCTAAAGTATTAATTTGAAACAAATTGTTTTGAATTTAGATGCATACAATTACATTACAATTTTGACACATCCCATACATAGACATTTTTAGAATTTAAATACAAATAGTTAACAATATTTAATATTGAATTAATCATTTCTCATGTTTCACAGCAACAAAATTTCCATTAATATTTAATAATAGACATCTAAATATGCATATTAAAATAACATCACTTTCAAGTAAATAAAATCATTACAAGAAGACTATGTGTATTTATGTACAAATGATAGAAATAATATTTTACAAAATGAAACAAACAAACAAGATGAATTTTTTAATTTATTATTATTTTTTTTTTCCGCTGAAATTAGCCTAATTTTTCATCAATAATAACAATAAGTCCTCTCAGTAGATGTAAAAGGTTTTAATTTGAAGAAACTGGCAACCTTGAAGGGGAGAAAAAAACATTCTTTAATTAAACTAGATTCTATTAGCTGCTAGTTACTTTAATTAATGAATAAATTCATCTATATTTATGTTACTCATTGGCCAACTTATTGTGGGCAAATATTTAATTTTTATTTATTTATTTTTAATGTTTTCAATTTATAGAAAGCTCCAGCTTAAATTGTAGAAGTCTATTATGAAAAATATTTTAAAAATTTTATTTGATCACGCTTTATTGATACAAATTGCATAAAAAGAGAATCAAGCCTTTTTTTTCTACAAAATAATTGTGTTACATCAATATCATGTAAAAAAAAGTTTGTGTAAAAACAGAATTGAGTGCACTTTCTCCATTCAAGCAATTTCGAAGTTTAGAAGAAAATATTGTTGCCATAAAACATCTTTAATTTAGTTCAGGTGTGTTAATGATGTTCTAAAACATAAAAAAACATGGAAATTCTATACATTCACTTTCCAAATATTGCATTGGGGATCAATTGTAGTACATGAGATAAGGAAGGTATACCTCTAACATAGGAACAAACTTACTGTAAACAGGAGAAAAACACAACAGACTGGAATTTATTATATTAATTATCTTCGTAAAAAAAACACATTTAAAGTGACAAAAAAATATAATTTATTTATTTTATTTTAAATAAAATTATTATAATGCATAAATGTCTAATTAATTTTATGTCACATACATATGACAAGAAAACAATTTAAATAAAGTATACATATGAGATATCAGAATTAGTTTTAATAATGCAGTTCCTTGAAAGAATCACAAAGTAATGAAATAGCAGCACAACTATGTACAAAAGCATCACAAAAAAAAAAAAAGAGAAAGAAAAGAAAGACTCTTAAATCGGGTAAAACATAAACATGGAAAGTTTATACATTCACTTTACAAATATTGCATTGGTGACTACAATAGAATCATTGCTATATGTTAAAATTAAATAAAAATGTAAGCAAATTATGTATAAAAATTTGCTAACATTGTCCCAGCAATTGAGCATCATTTGGAGCAAAATTAAGAACATCATTAACACACCCTAAAACACAGAGATCACCTGTACTAGAATTTGTAGTGATAGATACTAATTCATGTTTTGAATTCCTGATGGAACTAAATGAATCGAGCGTGTACTCTACAGGTCCAATCAACAATCTTGTTTTACCAGATTTCATAATCTGTAGTTTTCCAATGGGGCCTTCAGGTAAACAATTGACTGATGACAAACTTATTTTCTAAAGGAAGAAAAGCATAAATTTAAATGTTATTTTCAGATATTACTATTTCTCTGTATAACATAAAATTCAATTTGCCTAGTTAATAAAGTTCACCAACCAGAAAAATGCTTCTATCAGTGAAAATGATGTATTAATTAAAAGAAAAATGTATTGTCATTCATTCAACTAAAACATTTTACATGACATGACTGCATTAAATGATGACCCAAATCTTGGAATGTTAGGATGTCTCTGATGGTGAAAATTACATCAGTCTAAAAAATAAAGGTCATTTTCATCCATGAAAATAATTTTTTTTTTTGCTATGATTAACCCCAATGGGACATCATATTCACTAACCTTTATTTCTGCACATAAAGAGACCAAATGCTCTACTATTTATTTAAGGATCTTTGGAGTAATTTCTGAATGAGGAATTTTCACGTTTTCTAATTTTATTTTTATATAATAGAAAACAGAAAGATAAGAAGAACAGTATGTTTTTTTTTAAATTTTGAGCTGTAATTGTTGACTTCTGACAGTTTTTGTAGCGCACTATTTACCGTGTTCCCAAAACGACACTTTTTACTACGCCAGTCTTGTGACGTCATAATTCATGACAAGGAGAGAAACGTAGCATTTGTTTACGCTTTGGATAGCGCTTTTGAGGGTTTTCTTTTCTTCTTGTAATAAAATTCGTGGGTATTACATTATCAAAAGTAATAGAATCTTTAAGAAAATACAAATGTACTAAAGATCTAAACAACTCGCAAACTACATAAAAGTTTTTCTTAATTTTTTAAGACCTTTTAAAAAAAATAGTATAATACGAAAACAGTTAAAGTAAGTTTGATTTTCTCCAGTGGCATTTAAATTTTGAAAGAAAAAAAACATGATTGCAATATAAAATATTTATACCAGTTATAAGTTATACGATATTGTGTGTTAGAATAATTATTTTTTATTAGAAAAAAAAATTATTTTTATAAATCATTCAATATACTACAGAGGCAAAAGCATTTCTGGTAATGTGTGACAGATATTTGAGAATTTGAGGGTAATCTGCTAACGTTACAATAATTTTACAAAACTCCTTGATTCATTTATATACATTATAAAGTAAGGAAATGATTGTTTTGATTAATTTAATTCATAAAATTAATATATTTTGAATGAAAATATAAATTAAATAAAATTTAAGTCAAAACAATAATTTGTTGATAAATTTTATCACCAAACATGATGGTTTCTTTTCATTTATAACTTAGATGTATTGATTATAGTTTTTTTTTTTTTTTTTAACATAACATTACAGACCCCAATGTTAAAGTACCTTTCATATTTTTGTTTGTTTAACCAGGTGGAAATAATTTCAGAAGTATAAATACTTTTTTATCACTTTTTATTTAAACATAATTATAATATCCTTTTACACATACATAAAGCAGTGATACAACAACCTATATATATAATATATATAGAAATTTGATATGATGTGTCCAAACAGTGAGATACCAGTATATAATTAATGTTTTTTGCATAAAAGAAAAACTGAAATTTATAATTAACCTGAGAAAAAATGTATTTCTGTGACGCGGCAGTATTTTTAAGCAGAAATCAAAATATAAGCTTTGGTTAGGAAAAATAATAAGATATTTATGCATTTGAACTAGATATAAATAAACACACACACCTCTCTCTCTCTCTCTCTCTATATATATATATATATATATATATATATGTGCCCTCCTAACAGTTATGCTCGACAACTCTCATCCAGACCCCCACAGGCTTTAAAAACACGCTAATTTTCTTCGTTTAAAAAACTTTATCTGATTATGGAAGGTTAAATGACATTATCACAAGAAGTGGCGATGTCCTGTAATCAGGTTGCCGTTTATTTCCCTTTGAGTGGGGGATTTTCGGCGCCCCAGACCGCATCCGCTGTTGTCGAAAAAGCTGACGTCTGTTTTCGTGATTAGTTAAGAAAGATCAATTAAAGATTTGAAAATGAGCTGTTATAAAATAGTTAAGGGGATTCTAAAATGGCCTTCTCAACAACGCGATTCATTTTTAAATGCAAAAGAATGAAATTGGCAGGCATAACTATTGAAGCTATTTGAAATCGAAATGAGTTTTCCATTTTTTAAATAAATAAATTACTTATCAAGTTATAACTAATTTGTATCACGTGACATACGTTTTTCCCTTTTCTCGTGCTGCCGTGTCGAGAATTCAGTTCAAAACGCCGACTTTGACAGCGTTTTCTGAAAGATCTTCTGCCTTTCCCAAAAAAGAGAAAACGTCTTTGATTGCATAGTTTCTGAATAAGAACACCTGCCTATTTCATGAGTTTCCTAACAAATATGAATTCAGAAATGTGTCAGAAAGTATTGGATTTAACAGTTTTAAGTTAAAACTGTCGCTGCTTCCCGAAGTTTTATAATGCTTAGAAAAAAGTTTTATTTTACATGCTATAAGAAAATCGTTTATATGATGTAAATATGACGAAATAAATATATATCGTTTTAATTAGGAGTGATTTTTAACATTCATTGCTTTTCGCATGTAATAATTTAATTATTTTAAAGTTTCTTTATTTTTTTACAATCGGGTGTAAATAAATGTTTCGATTGAAAAGTTTTGTAAATGTTATTACATACTTAGGCTATTTTAAAACGGGTAACAATGGGAAATAAAATGTTATTTCAAACTATGAATTAAATCTTTATTTAGATAATGAAATTTTGAATGAAAAATTTGAAAAATACTTTAAAAATTTAACAAATTAAAAAAATGTTTGCATACTGCACACCACAATCTAGTCAAGTATGCCTACGAAAGATTATTAAATTGCTATGCATAGTTTTTGATCCTATAAAAGTTTTTAAATGATCTATTTTGACCAATTTTAACATTAAATAGCTAATAAAATGATTCTTCGATTTAAAAACTGCTTGCTTCAGCGTATTTATTATACATTTCTCTACAAAACTACATGTTTTCATGTTGTTATATGCAATAATTACTGTATTATAAGCCGAGAAAGTCAAAATGTCACAATAAATTCAATTACGTCAGCGGCATCAGCATTAATTACTTTTTTTTAGAATAGTGAGATACAACGAAAATGAGAGATTAATAAAAATATCGTAAAGACCAAAGTAGAAATAAATTTCGAGATAAAAAAATTCAAAATGCTTGCAAAACCCGAGCCGAGAACCAAAACGCTGCTTGCAAACAAAATGTAAACATTGGCACATCGTGAACAGTGACATCATAGCCAATCACGCAGCATTTTCAAGTCGCGTGGTTTTCTTGTAACTTTAAACCTAATTTAACAATTATTGAACGATTTTTTTACATTTTTGAGAACATTTTTGAAATTTATGAGCCTGGAATTATTAGAAAAATATAAAGTTGGCCGATTACCTCATGTGTGCAAATTCCTCATTATATCATTTCCACATAATAAGAATTCAAGAAAATTCGAACATTTTAAAATGATTGCTATAATTGATGAACTTATTATGGAAGCATGGAATGGTTCTGGTGGTAAAAAATATGGAACAGATTGCTTACACGCCCTCATGTCTGCCATTTTGTTTTGTTGACGAAAACCCGTTTTTCGCCAACAAGAATTTGTCGCCAAGTCGTCATTTTGGGCTATTTTAGGTTTTATTTTTTATTTAATTTTGGAATATATACAGATTAAACATAAAAAAGGGAAATTCAAGAAATTTTCACTGAATATTGAGCAAACGGCAGAAACGTAAATATAGTGATACTTAAATAAAACGCAAAGATTCATTATTAAACCAACATATCTCTAAAAATAAAGGCATTAAAATGTATATCCTATCGTTTAAAAAACAAACCTCAATACAAAATTTGAAAAAACAAACATCAACAAATAGAAAAATCAAAAATCCGTACATAAATTTCTAAAATACATCTTAATAACAAACCTCCATTAAAAAACAAACAAAAAAAAACAGAAATTGAAAAATCAAACTTCCGTACATAAATTGCAAAAATACATCTTTAAACAAACATCCAAAAACACCAGAATAACACCTGCAGAATTAATTTGAAAAATCAAACATGGATACAACAAAATTTGAAAAAACAAACATCAACAAATAGAAAAATCAAAAATCCGTACATAAATTTCTAAAATACATCTTAATAACAAACCTCCATTTAAAAAAAAAAAAAACAGAAATTGAAAAATTAAACTTCCGTACATAAATTGCAAAAATACATCTTTAAACAAACCTCCAAAAACACCAGAAAAACACCTGCAGAATTAATTTGAAAAATCAAACATGGATACATCCATTGAAAAATCAAATCTCCGTGCATAAATTGCAAAAAATACTTCCCGTTTCTACGAAAATTTCTTGAATTTACCTTTTTTATGTTTAATCTGTATATATTCCAAAATTAAATAAAAAATAAAACTTAAAATAGTGTAAAATGCAATTGCACTCAAAAAATAGGCCTATCTCGCGAAACCTTGAAACCGCCTTTTGCTTTCAAAATTTGCTGATATTTCAGCACATCTCCAACAACTGGTAAACTACCAACAAAAGCCATTATCAATCCAAAAAAATAATCAAATATTAATAAATAAGAATAAAAAGTTGGAATTATACAACCTGATCAAAGATACCACGTGAGATACCTCTCTCTTCTACGCTCAAAGAAATAAGGGAAGAAGAAAAAAAGTTGGCTCGTAGATTATTTAAGGGTTGCCAGAAGGCAAAAGTCCGCCCAGTAGTCAGATCGGCAAATATATCGCCAAATAAAAATCCACCAAATATCGCCAAAAAATGGTCGCGCGATCTGAGCGCTTATAATGCTTCTAAGCCAAAAATATCATCATTTTCAAAAGAAAAGATGTACCAATACCAGAACACATGTAATCATTATGTTGCACTATACAGAGTTTCCTCTAGACAATTTCAGCAAGGTGGTTCACTGTGCCTGTCATTTGGTTTACAAAATAGCCCTTTCTTGCCCCCCCCCCCCATCCAAAAAATTAGCACCTTTCTTCCCATCAGTAAAATAAAGTGCCTTTATTCCTTTTGTATTAAAAAAATTAATTGCTTGCATAGTGAAAACTGACTCACTGTTGCTGTGAAAAAGAGTGTCCTGACTTTTAAATAGAATTTTAAGAAATTTAAAAATGTAAAAAGTACCTGCACAAATCCATAAAGCTACAAGATCATTTAATAAAACAGCTTTATATAAATAAAAAAACATTTAAAAGAAATTATCTGTATTAAATTTATTTAATGATAGAAGAGGTAACAACTTTTATATTATTTGAAAATGTGCACATATACCCCTTTCAAGCAGTTAGTTTAGTTGAAATAAAACAGATTGAAAAAAAAAAATGAAAAAAAATTATTTGGTCAGGTGAGTAATTTTTTTTAAATTCCCATATATCAAAGAAAGTTTAATAGCCTATGGGGGACTAGCAAGAAGTTATTTTCTTTTTACCCCAGATCATCAAAATGTCCCTCACCTCTCACATGGATGGTTTCACATTTTGTGCTTATGCTTATTAACACACAAAAAGCAAAAATTTCCCCCTGAAACTCCATTAGTGATGCTACTATTTTATTATTATTCCTGCAACTCTGGGAACAAAAGCACTTCCAAAACATAGGTTCTTCTTCATAAAAGTGGGTCCTTTTTCAAAAAATAAGACAATTTTACCACATTAATACAAAATATGTCTTTATGATTAGTTATAAAATTTTTTATTCATCCCAGTAAGAAAATTATACAGCCTAAAGGAACCATAAAAAAATGCTTTTGTATCTTTTCTCAATTTTCTTCCATAAATGATACACTTCAATAATGTATCTACAACATCACTGTTCATAATATGCACTCCCTCCTCTCCTCCCTCCCAGAGCTGCAGAAATCCCACCACAGAAAAATGGCTGATTTTAACACTGATTATAGTACATATCCAAAACTATTTTATTTCTTTGAATTAATGAATATTTCTTAAATCTCTGATATTATCCTGACCTTTCATGTCTATTTTGAAATTCCCTGATGACCTCAGATATTCTCAGGTTATAGGAACATTTACTATTCTGATAACATATACAGTAATTACATTAAATGCTGACCAATGTATTTATTTACAAGCAAATAAATTATACACTAAAATGTACATAAAACCAGAAAAACACAAAAAATATGTCTGCACAGAGAATTGTGCATGCAAAAAGAACTAATATGTTGGTAAGACATCACAAAACAAAATGTTTATGCAATTTTTAAAAATAAATTGAAAAAAAAATTATATTAAAAATTTACCTGATTTTCTCCAGTTTTATCATCTACGTTTGTAGTCCGTCTTTGTAGTGACTCAGCCTCATCCATTTTATGAGCCACATTAAGAAATTGAGGTAATTTCAACAAAACTAACTTGGAAGAATCTGAATCTAAAAAGAATTATATAGATTACAGTCAACTAAGAGGAAAATAGTTTCATAATAGCAATAATACTTTAGTTTAAAAAATGAACAGGAAAAGAGAAATGCACATAATTACAGCATAAATGAAACTAAATGAATTAAGTATGCTATCAAATGAAATGTGCTACATTTTCATAAAATTTTGAGAGAAAATGTGACATTTAGTATGGGTATTTTAATTTAAACTCTTTGCACTGATTGCCCCATACACAATTATCTTTTAGCACCAGTCCTTTCAAATAGAAATCTTTGCCTAATTTAATTGCAGATGTTAAGCGATTAAATAAAGTAACATTTACTACTGAAAGTTACTAGTAAGAAAAATTTAACATTGCATGCACTCTATATATCATGTACATACGTAACACTCATTGTGAAGGGGTTAAACAAAATTATAGCACTTAAGGGTCATTACATGTCACAGGGTTGGTATTTTTGCCGGCGAAAAGGTATTTTTGCCAGGACAGTGGCAAAAACTGTAAAAAACCAGAGCAAAAATGGAAAAAAAACCCGGCAAAAATGGCAAATTCTTATTGGCCTTTAATGTATAGTAAGATCTATAAATTAATAAGGATCATAATGGTATAAACGATTAGATTTAATAACATATATCATTTAATATTTTTAACTTTGCTGATTAATAAATATAATTAAAATAGTTTTATGTATTTTAAATGTTAAGAAAATAGGTGGGATTCAGTCTAATACTTAGGAACTTAAGAACCAAATTAAAAATTGAATATCTATTTTTTTCTCTTAAATAAAATATTTTGTCAGCCATTAATATTTTTTTAATTATCAAAAGGTTTTATATAACTTTACTATTTTTGTTTAATGTAATGAGTCCTAAAATTATGTAGATATTTAAGTATTTGGTACTAATTTATAATTATTTATCCTATGAAACTAGTTTGTTACAAATAAAAAAGTAATTAAATTGAAAATTATATATTGCAAATACATCTCAGTTACACCTTGTTAGGAAACTAGAATGTTTTTCCCTCCATCTTCACCCCAAGAAAGGGACAAAAAGTTACGTTCTTTACTTTGAGTAAATAGCCTGTAGCCATTTTATAGTGTTCTGCTTTAATTATAAATTTATATTAAAAATTTGAATTTAGAATATAAATGTTTATTTGAATTTCTTACACATATAAACATAAACGCTTTACACATTTACAGTCTGCACATTTCTATTGTAAATAATCATTAATAATTATTGTATAAACATGAATACATAATTAAGTTTTCTATTTATTTATATAAAATTAGTATTTTTTTCATTTATAATTTTGTGATAAAAGTTAGTATTCTTTCACAAAATGCATAATTTCCTTAAGAATTCAAAAATAAATTTAGAATATTGATTTTTTAACTAAGTATAATTTTTTTTTTCTTTCATCAGATATTTTAGTTTTCTTATTTTTTCTTCTGTGAAAAAATTAAATAAACATAGTTTATTTTTGCCACCACTTTGGCAAAAACCTATTTTTGCCGGGACGGTTTTTACCAGGTTTTTTTCACCTATGGCAAAAACTTGCCAACCCTGAATGTCAAATCAACGAAAAAAATGCAATTTTTGGACCTTAACATCTCAGATTTCTACATTTTTTTTTTTTTTTTTTTTTTTTTTTTTTTTTTTTTTATAGTTTGTATTCATGGAGTAGTATATGAAAAATCTGATTATTATTTTTTTTTTATTTTTTTTTTATTTTTTTTTTTTTTACAGAATTTTTAAAATGGCCAAAAGTACCAAATTTAACCAAGTTTTCAATCACAAGATCCTCTACAATTCTGTAACAAATTGGGCTAGAGAGCTCAGTTATATTTTATTTGAAATCTCTTTTTATGGGCTTTAATATGATATGCAACACTAACTATTTTAAATAAAATAAATTTGACAAATTTTTGAATTAAAATTTTTCAAAAACACCAGTTTTAATTTTTTAAATATGTATATATATATGAATATCTTCGAACTGGTTCCTTATACTTTAAAAATTAACAGTTCAAAATCCCATCATTTCACCATCTTGAAATTTTACATACTTGTAGCCAAAAAATCAAAGATTAACATCTATTTTTTTTTTTTTTTTTTTTTAAATAATGTGTTTTTGGAAAAAACTAAAAATGGTGATTTTGAAAATTTTTCATTAAAATTTTTTGAAAATTTGTAAAAAAAAAAAATGTTTTACTCAAAATAGTAGTGTTGCATATCATACTAAAGCCCATATAAAGAGCTTTCAAGTAAGATATAACTGAGTTCTCTAGCCCAATTTGTTGCAGAATTGTAGATGATCTTGTGATTGAAAACATGGTTAAATTTGGTACTTTTGAAAATTTTTTAAATTCCGTAAAAAAAAATTTAAAAAAAAATCTATGAAAAAAAAATTAAAAAATTAGATTTTTCATATATTCTATAGATACAAACTATAAAACAAAAATTATGGAAATCTGAGATGTTGAGATGTTTAACCAGTGACCTGAAAAGTTTCAATAAACCATTCTTATTCAAAAATTAATAGCTCAAAATCCCAATCATTTCACCATCTTGAAATTTAGCATACGTGTAGCCAAAAAGTCAAAGATTAACATATATATATATATTTTAATTAAAAATGGGGTTTTTGAAAAATTTTGAAAATTTGTCAAAAAAATTATTTTACTCAAAATAGTTAGTGTTGCATATCATATTAAAGCCTATAAAAAGAGCTTTCAAATAAGATATAATAACTGAGATCTCTAGCCCAATTTGTTACAGAATTGTAGAGGATTGTGTGATTGAAAACGTGGTTAAATTTGGTAGTTTAGGCCATTTTTAAAATTCCATTAAAAAAAAAAAAAGCTATGAAAATTTAAAAAAAAAAAAAAAATTAGATATTTCATATACTCCAAACTATAAACCAAAAATTATGGAAATCTGAGATGTTAAGGTCCAGACCCCATGTTGATTTGACACCCTTAAACAAATAGCAAATTAGAAATAAAAGATATCTAAAGATAACACGAATTGAAATCACTTTCTTTTAAAATGATTTCCTATTAGTTTTATGAATATTATTGAGGAAAAATATATTACAGAATACAAGTCCACCTGTAATTCTATAACAGCCAAATAACCAAGATAGCTTTATCATTACTATTTTTTATCTACTTTTTAGCTAAATTAACAAATAATTACTAAATAGAAACAAATTTAAATTTAATTAGAAATATTTCAGTAAACAACAGATAATTTGCTCATAAACATTCAAGGACAAAGGGATATGAATAAAGGAAAATAAATTTATGAACAAAAAATTAACATTCAATCATCTTTAAGAATAATATTTCTGAAAATTAAAATGTCACAGCTTTGTTTATTTTCCATTCCCATCACCACCATCCTCCCCTCTTTAAAAATCCTTGTTTAGCCCTTTCAGGCCTGAATTTTTTTAGGGGGGGGGGGGGGATTAATAATATTAAAAGTAGCTATCCAAATCACAAAAGTTAATTGATAATAAATGAATATGTCATTTACTGAAATCTAACAAATATAATTATTTTGCATACTATTCATATAACAATAGGTTAAAAGAAGAATTTTTGAAAATGTTAGGAAAATGTTATATTACATCAGGTTTAACCAGACATGACACTTTTACTTCTAGTACATTTTATATTTTATCACAAATTTTTTGTTCAGAAAAGTAGGGTATTTTAAATTTAAAATGTCTATTTATAAAAGAAAGTTTTTGTCTGTGTCTCTGTTGTGTGTCTGTCTGTTGGTGATGGCTAGGGAAATCTGTCACATGTAGAGATCTGCAAATTTGGTTCCAGATAGACGATGACATGTCCAAATGTACTAAAGGCTCAGATTATCAAGTTTTTGTTATTTTATATTTAACAGAACAATTTGCATAGTTTCTCAACTTTCCAATATTGCCAGTGATTGTGATCCACTCATAAAAACAATCAAAGTTCAATCTTTTAACCCATTACAGTAAATTTTGTCTTCTTTTCAATAAAATTTATTCAGGCTTTGTATAGCGATTTGTGAATTTTTCGTGATTTTTTTAAAATAAAGTCCCTATTTTGTCAAAAATGAAAAGTTTGTTTTTTATCAACCAATTTTTATTTGAAACCAAGAGAAATTCTCCAATTCTTGATAAACAAAATTAAACGATCCTTAGCAAACAATAAAAAATACATTTCAGAGTCATTGTTTTGTTTTGTTTTTTTAATCTACAAACTGGCTACAATTTATTGCAGATAGAGTATTTTCGAATTTTTAAACTGATACTTTTTCATATGTCTAAAGTTTTGCTTTTAGCTAATAATAATCCAATCTAAATACTACTCACTGACAAAACTTTAAGTGTCAAAATGAAAAATTTGACAGCCAGATATGACAAATTTCCAATCCTGTCAGGGTTAGAACTCTTATAATAGAGGCTGACGCATCCTCGCAGATTTGGTACCCGAATTAGAGCCCAGTCGAAAAACCAAGCTAATCAGAACCGATTCAGCCAATCAGAACCGAGTCTTAAGCAACCCCCAACTCTGACTGTGGTAGATTGATGCTGAACTGGGTACCAATAGTCCGAAACAAAATGGATATGCGTCAGCTCCAATTATAGGAGTCTTAGTCAGGGTCCCTGCTGTCGATTGCCACTACACAAATCATGACAAACTGTTTCATTTGGTTAGAAAACGGAAGATTTAAAATGCCAAATTACAAGAATAGCACAAAAAACTACTGCCTACTAACCTACTGCCACACTAATAGACTGTCCTGAATACCAAGTTAACTTGGGTTGTGTTTCATAACACTATTTCAAGATTAATTGAGCTAGAGGTTTTTTTTTTTTAACTGATAGTTGAATTCATGACAAAAATTGATTTAAAACAGTTACAAAAAATTAGAACACCCGATAAAGACATATATGGGTACGTTAGAGGGGCTTAAAGAATAATTTTAGTATCAGTATTTCAGGACAAATCCATTGCTAACATTGTTTTCCTTTGCTAGAGTTTTTTCGGCTGATTAGCAAAATTGTTAAGATTAGTCAAAACCCAGTGGGAATCCTGAATATAGACTAAAATTTTAAAACAAAACAGTTTCACTTGCATATAAAATATCATTTTTAACACTTTCCAACCTAGTTGAAAAGTGTTTATGACTTCGGTTTGTCTGGCCGTCTGCCGTCTGTCCGTGCTCTAACTCCCGTAAATATGCTCGGATTGCCCTGCAATTTTTATATGTTATTGTCGTTATCTATAGCATGCTCCCTATTTCAACTGAAGTGTGTAGCACATAGTTTTTTTACAGGGACACTCAAAAAAATTCCGTTACATTGCCGTCTATGGGGGAAAAATCATTTGCGGTTTATTTTAATGATGTTACACAATTTCAAATACATTGTAATTGATATATATCACTAAGGTGCATTACAAGAAGCTTAATATGGAATATGGTGTGCATAGCACTTATAGTTACTTTACAGGGACAGTCAAAAGAATTCCGTTACATTACGTCTATGGAGTAAAATCGTTTGCGGTTTAATTAAATAATGTTTCACTATTTAAAACGCATTGAAATTTATATATATCACTAAGGTGCATTACAAGAGGCTTACTACAGAATATTATGTGTATAGCAGTCATCGTTCATTTACAGGGACACACAAAAGAATTATCTACTGTATGTTAACAATAATTCCTGGAAGTGCGTTTTAAGTTACTGAACGCGATTTTAATTTTAAATCGCTTTTTGTATATTACGTGGTGTGTATAAATTCTGTAGATCCTATACAGGGAAGCACAAAAGTTCGGGAACACATTTCCGTATTATTTAACTCCAGACGGAGAATTTTAAACTGTGCTACGTGTTTCCTAACTGAACTAAAATTTAGCATCCTATGTAGTATATATACAAATCTATAGATCCTATACAGGGCTGAATAAAAGTATTCGGATTACTTAGATGTTATCTTTTAGCTTATTAAAGAGTATGATTAGTAAAATTATTTCGGAAGCGTTGGAAAGTGTTACATAATCTATGCTTGACGCATGATTTTTCGTTCTTGTTATAAACAAGAAATTAATAACTCATATAAACAAATCACAATCATATTGTTAAATAAAGAATATTTATACCTATATTTATTAAATTATTCATTGGATTTGATGGCACATGGGGTGAACTATCAGCCTTTACTTCTTCAGCTTCAGTCCCCTTTTCTTTCTTTATAAATTTAGCAACACGGTTTACATCAAAATCCATTTCTGATGGGAAAAAGATTTAATAAACATAATTAAATATTGAACATGAAAAAGAAAAAACAATATATTTTTTAAAAAACAAATTCAGAAAAATTTGAAAAATTTTTTTTAAAGAAAAAAAAGAAAAATAGCTATAGTATAAAACAATGAAGGAGGTAAACAATAAAATGTATAAAACATACACATATTAACGTTATTTTAATAATAAATTTATAGTAGCAATTTTCAAGGCTTTATGAAAAGGAATTAAATAATTTTTTTCTGATAAAATTTTAATTATTATAATGAGATTTAAGAATTAAAATGTTATTAAGAGTCTTCAGTTGTCATAGATGAGCAGAATTTTAAAATAAAGCTGACAATTTGCACATACTCAATATCAGTATTAATTTGATATGACAGGATTTAATAAAACATGCTTGGCAAAAAAACCACATACTTACCAACATTATAAGGACATGAGGAGCTTTTCAAAAGCAATGTGGCTTCAATTCAATTGTCAGGCTCAAAAAGGGAATGAAGAATGAAAAATGGCAAAATTACTTTTTGTTCTCTGCAGTACAGCCCCAATTATCTGCAGAATTGGGGGGCAAGGACACTGCAGATAGCAAAAAATCACGGATAACCCAAAAAAAGACTGAAAACGAGGTGCAAACACAAAGAAAAATATTTCAACATAAAAACTATGTTTTATTGTACAAAAAAATAAATAAAACTTTTAAAATACATATATATGTACAGTACAGCAGAAACCTTTGCTCAATCACTCTGCTAATGCCAAGTCAAGTTCATTATAGGTGGATTTCCTCATTGTTTTTCATTTTTTCATCCCAGAAGTACTTTCAGAAACTGATGCAAAGGCCAACAGTTTATCATTTTGCTTTAAAAACATCTCGCACAGTTGTTTCCCCAATTCTATAATCCAAACAAATCTGCTTCCTTGAAGTGCTATTTTCTATTTTAGAAATCATTTCAAGTTTTTGTGCAATCGTTAACACAACCTTCTTTCGTTTTTCAGCCATTATGTATTACGTAATTTGAGGAACTAACAAAACACTAAACTTGAGCACTGACAAAGAAACATAAAACCCATCTGATCACTAGGCACACTTACTGACAACCAAGGCCACTAGCAGGCCGAGAGAAAAGATAGAGGGTGACCTCTATACGTGAACTTCACAGAGCGGACTTGCCCTCTCGGGTCGTCAAGGTCAGTGATGAGAAAATGTATGTACCTTTTCGACTTTTGCACTATAGGGCCTATTGTATTTTCATTGCTGTTAACTTGGATTAAAAAATTTTATTTAAAAAAAAAAAAATGTGTTGCGGATAATCAGGGTTTTACTGTACCTCCAACCTTCACCCTATATGTGAGTGGTAAGTAAGAAGCAAAAAACAGACCCTAGAGGAAAATATAGGACCGTGAATATTTCATCATGAAAAAAATAAGAGCTGTTGTGACATTCCCTATGGATCAAGCTTACAATGCCAAACTACCAATCAATTGTAAAAAAAAAAAAAAAAGAAGAAATATCTGAAAAAACTTCCTCCTTACATTACGGACGATAAGAAACCATTCTATTATGTCATGGTAACTTGGTCTGTAACATTCACCAAAATGAGGATAAATCAGTGGATGAATGACTTTGTTCGTTGTTTCAGTCATTGTACTTTAAAATTTTGTATTTTTTCAGTTTTTCTTTTTTGTGTTGTAAACTAGTGAAAATATATTTTTGTTTTCATTTTAGAAGTTATTTTGTATTTTTACCCGACTGGAAATTCATAAGTTTTAAGGAAATAAATCAAACAGCTTTTTTCAACTTTATGAACAATTCTTGGTTAGATATACATTGTTTTCAAGTACTACTCTGTACCTAAACAAGATGCTGAAGCTCCAGTAAAAATTTGATGGTTATTTAAAGAAAACTGTCATTGATTTAAAAAATATTTTTCAATTTCCTTCTGAAGTCTGACAATTCAATTACAATTCAAATTTCCATCCATACATACATATTTGATACAGGTGTATGTACATATATAAATATGTATGGTACTTGTAAACACATACTATACATACAGCAGGTATAGCACAGATATAATAAATATTAAAACCCCAAATATAAAGACAATACTTTAATAGTGATGCTTAACATCATTGCATAAAGTTTTTATCTTACAAGAGTTTTTTTTTTTTTTTTTTTTTTTTTTTAAGACTGCTGACCAGGCCCCTATCAGCCAGGCTTTTGCCTAGCTTGATACCTGGCAACGGGGCGAGTATTCGCTTGCTGTCTGCTTGGCGAAGATGTGTTTGTTAAATCTATAGGCTGACGTGGCTTCAGTGCGTCTTGTTGCTTTAATTGCTTTTTCTTAGTTGGCCGGTTTCTAATTTATTTTTGATGAGGCGGTTCAGCACTATCTTACAAGAGTTAGAAAATGACAAGGAAATATATTTTTTTAACTTATAAAAAAAGAGCTACTTTTCCGATTTCTTGATAATAAAAGCATTTAAACACCAATTTATACTTTTTTAAGAAGACAATTTAAAACCATAGTGAGAACATACTTTTTTTGAGAGATAGACATAAACTGAATATTTTAAGAGTGCACCTGCTACAACAAAATCCTGTCTAAAATGAAATTTTATCCTGAATCTTTATGATTTTGTCTTAGACATTACTGTGTATATATATAATTAAGCCAGTAAATCGTGAGAAAAACACTAACAAAACTATGTAGCAGAATGTAAAAAACAGAAACTAATATAGATTATAAACTAACAGTTGAAATGAAAGTGTTACAACATATCACGATGTTACAAAAGAAGAAAAGTAAATAGCAATGGTACCACAAAGGGGGAAAAAAATTGTTTTATACAGGTTTTCTGTCATAGAAACTATAACTTAGTCATAGATAGTTTTCCAATCAGTCAGGATCATGGAATATTTCTGTTTAAGGCAGGATTTCATTATAGCCAAGTTCTGTTTTCACAGGTTTTACTGTACATTATACAATTGCTCAAATGCAGCTATAAATGCAGTAAAAGCAGATAAGATGGATTGTCAAGGGACCAGAAAAATATTCCATTTTAGATAGGTTTCTGTCTTAGAAGATATAATTTTATGCATAGTTCATATACTTGAAAATAAATACAATTGAAGAACTTTTCAAGGACTTGTCTAAATATTTTCAAGAACCATTTAGATTTACACAACATTACATGCATTAAAAAAGGCTCTAGAATAAGTATAGTACATAAGGGAATGAGTCATCACATTGCCTATCTATTTGAAAAAATTCTTATCAGAAAAAATTACTCTGTCATTCAAAAATTACTATTCTGTCAATTGATCTTTAAAAAAAAAAATTATAATAGATATTTTCAAGACAACATATTATCAGATAATTTTTAAAGAATACAGATTTTAACTTACTAAAATACTATATACATCATAAAAAGTTAAGAAAACACAGTTTGATCCTTTTTTCTTTAGGAGCAAAAGCAGACATTTCAAGAAGTCAAGTAAAGTCTCAAGTGATGTTTCTTTTCATGATATTGCATTTTTACCAGTATTTAAAGATTTGTAAAGGAGAAAACACACTTCAAAATTAAAAGTAAGCTACAGATTTCTCCTTATTAAACAATACCGTTACTTACCATTTATCATAACACATTTTGTACCTACAAACTGTAAGATAATGCGAAAAAGAAAATGAAAGTCAAATAATTTCCTACACTTTGTAACAAAAAAAGCTATCAAATTTGATGGCCAAATTTCAATTAAAAATTCAAGGATTATTATTAAATTTTTCAAATTTTCAAAGACTTTAAAACTTTGGACAGAATTCCTTTAAACACAGTTCTTGTTTTGACACGTTTTACCGTATTGTGTATTTTTAACTGAAATTATTTAAATTGCATCAAATAGCTAATAAAAGCCCAGAGAATATTGATTAATTAATCACATCCATGTGATAGTATCCACTACTTAATGCTGTAAAAAATAATTTGTTTAAACTGAAAAACTACATTCTCAATCAGTTATACCTTAGGAAGTATAATTATGGAAATATGCATATGACTAAACTCGAAAAAATGATAAGAAAAACACAAAGCAAAACATTGAAAAACAAGATGAATGATACCCATACCTTTAGCTATATCAGGATCAAAGTTTGCAACAGGCTCTTTTACTTCACATTTAGCTTCTTTCTTTACTGTGGCAACAGGAGGGAAAATAATGGGTTTCAAAGTGGCACATTCATAATCATCATCTCCATCATCAATAAACTGAAATAAGAATTATGAGATATACATTTATACAGATTAGAAGCTGTTACGGAAATGTAAAATACATTTTTCGATTGTTTTAGATGTCACTAGAAATTATCTTTTCTAAAATAAATTCTTCATAGTCATTTGATTCAAACACATTTTTATTTTTTATTTCATCAACTTTTCCAATGCCTGTACTTTTAATATGGAGGAGGAGGAGGGTCATTGCTACGGGAGAAAAAGTTTATGGAATTTAAAGTTGAACACCTTTAATTTAAACTTAACTATACAGTGGTGGCCAAAAGTGTGGACATTTTTTGAAAGTTTCATGTTTTTCAACTTTGTGTGCTTGTAGAATATATTAATTTTCACTTAAATACAAACGTTTATATATCAAATTGAAGGTAATTTAATGTAGAATTTAATAATAAAAACAGTATTACAATATCTGTATTACAAAAAAAGTTATGCAACTAATAGTAAGATCTATCTTAGATTTGCATTTTTTAAAAGTGATACTTACACAATCAATACTTAGTAGGATAACCCTTATTTTTTAGGACAGCTTCACAGCGTCTTTTCATCGAGTGAACGAGTGTTTGGAGTTCATCTTTCGTAATCAGATGGTGCCAAGAATCAATTATAGCTTCAATAAGTTGTCTTTTATTGGATGGACGTTTTTTTCATACAAGAATTTTCAAACGTCGCCATGAATTTTCAATTGGATTGAGATCAGGGCTGTTTCCTGGCCATGGTAATATATCTATGCCTTTATTTTGAAACCATGCTTTGCATACTTTTGCTGTGTGGCATGGAGCTGAATCCTGCTGAAAAATAAATGGTGCGTTGTTGGGGAAGAGATCCCTGATGGAAGGTATCAATTTTGGTTCCAGGACAGTTTCGATGTATTTTTTGGCATTCAGCTTTTGATTTAAATATGGTTTTTTCCTTGGAATTCTAGCTTGTAGTCCAAATCCTGATAACCTTCTTATTGTTCTTGAACTTACTGCAATATCCGCTGCATTCATTTCACATCTAATGGCATCTGATGAAATTTTTCTATTTTGAAGACATAGCCGTTTAATTTTTCTATCGGCAGTAGCACTTGTGCATTTTTTTCGGCCTGATTTGGCCTTATTTTCCACTGATTTCATTTTTTCATAACGTAAACAGAACTTTCGTAAACCAGAACAAGTCACTGAACCACCAACTTGTCTTGCAATTTCAGCATAAGAGAGGCCATTTTCTCTTAATATGACAATTCGGCTTCTTTTTGTAGATGTCTAATTAGTTCTTCTTGTTGATATGACATTGTTTAAAATTAGTTTAATTTAAAAAAAATAACTTTAAATATTCAAAAACAGCAATACTCTATTTAATTGTACTAGTATGCATCATTCCGCAAAATATTTCTACAACGATAACTCTTTTACCATCCAAATAACCTAAACTATAGTTACAGACATTTGATTGGTCCTCAGAACAGTGTTTGTGATTGGCTAGTACGCTTTTATTACAAAACACGTCCTAATTCAAAACGATTTGTGTTTGTTTGTTCTACTAAAATGAGCATAACTTCTTTTGTAATATAGATATTGTAATACTGTTTTTATTATTAAATTCTACATTAAATTACCTTCAATTTGATATATAAACGTTTGTATTTAAGTGAAAATTAATATATTCTACAACCACACAAAGTTGAAAAACATTAAACTTTCAAAAAATGTCCAAACGTTTGGCCACCACTGTATATATATACAGGGTGTTTTTTTTTAAACTGACGCTATTCAGAGTCGCCGGTAGCTCGTTCCAATAACTGGATTGACACAAAATTTTATAAATGGACTAAGAAAACCATTGGAAAAAAGATGCTAACAAAAAAGAAAATTAGTTCCAATCACCGCTGATAGGGGGAAGTTGGGCGCTGTACATTGAAAGAAAACATCACAAACAGACAAAATTAATAATTTGGATAAAATGCCATGTTTTATTCATCATATACACTTTCCCGACGAGGAATTTGACCACATTCAATGTGACCACCGTTCTCTTGAACCACACCTTGCATTCTTTGTACAACATTTTCGACGGCCGAGCGTAACATGTCACATGGAATAGCCTTTACTGCATGTATTATGTTGTCTTTTAAGATATTCAGAATTTAGATTTGCTACTCCTCCAAGAAAGACTTTCGATTTCAAATAGCCCTAGAGCCAAAAATCGCATGGAGTTAATTTTGGAGACCAGGGCGGCCAGACATATTGAAAACAACGACTGATAACTCTTTGATCAGTGAAGTGATTGCGCAACAGCTGCTGTACTTTTACAACAATATGTGGTAGTGCACCATCCTGCATAAAAATTATCTGATCCAGACATTGTCTCTCTTGAAGTTTCGGAACGACAAAACTAGTCAGCATATTATGATATCTTTCTGCACTAACGGTACATGTCACTGGTCCTGTCGCAGTAATGTTCTAAAAAAAGAATGGTCCAAGGATGAATTCAGCTGTAAAGCCACACCAAACAATGCACTTTGGTGAATGTAACAGAGTTTCTAGAACTGTATGAGGTTGTTCAGTGGTCCAAATTCTACAGTTATGAGTATTAATAGACCAATTCAGATGAAAATGGGCCTCATCTCCCCATAAAATTCTCCACAGGAAAGCATCATCGACTTCCAAGAAATGTCAGAGCAAATGTCAGTTGTTTATCGTAATCATTGGATTGAAGTTGTTGCAAGCAGCTGATCTTGAATGGATAGTAGTGGAGAATTCGCTGCAGGACTTTCCATACTGTCAAAACATTTAACCCTGCAAACAACACCCCGTGCGCTGCTACTACAAACAGCACAGGTACTCTGTGACCTATCATTGATCACAGTTGCAACATCCATTATCACTTTTTCTGACACCGGTTTACGTCATCTGCTTGGCCGAACTGCTAACGAGCCTGTTTCTTTGAATTTCAGAATCATTGCTTTCAATGCATTAACGGATAAAGTTCCTTTGCACAGTTTATGGCATGTTCTAAATAAAAGAAGAGGGCTGGTGTATTGCACTGGTTACAATAATAGAACTTCACAAGTAACGTGCGCTGCGGTAACATGAGACTCACTTTCAACCTGAGCTGAAATTGTTTCTTGGAGTTTTTTGCATGCATTTATAGTTTAAACAATTGGTGCTATTGTCGCTTGCGTAAGCAAAAATTTGCATTTTCATTTATTGCCCATATTTTATAAAAATATTTGAATAAAGCTATTTTTGGAAGGAAAGTGGCTAAATGAAGTATGCATATAACGAATAACCTTTGCATTCCCTTCAGCTCTGTTAATAAGTGATTTCTACTATCATGGGTGAGAAGAGCCATGTGTAAAAAAGAGGAAAATTTTTGCCTTACCCCTATATTTGAAAATTCCTTCCTTTTTTTTTTGGGGGGGGGGGGGGGGGCAGACAAACATTTCAGAGAGAGGGGTTAATTTAGATGATCATTCATTTATTATTACTACAAAGCAACAAATAGGGAAGAAACATTTTATAAATTAAAGAAAAAGTCTTAGATTTTAAAATTGTGATAAGAAAGCAAAGAGAAGAAAAAAAAAAAAAAAATTTTATTATTTTGGAGGAGGGAGAGAGGATTTAGGTGATTGATTACTTATTTATTGCTACAAGAAAGTCGCAAATATGACAGAAAAATTTAAATAGTTAACAAGTTTTTAAACTTTGTGTAGGCCATAGCGGAAAAGCCAAAATTTGGGAGGCAGGCATAGATGAAAATTTAAAGTGAAAAAAAAAAAGAAATAGGCAGAAACAGGGAAGATTTTCGTCCCTGACTATACATATAATTTTACAATTAGATAATATTTAAAGACATTATATATAAACCCAGAAGAAGATTTAAGAAATTAAGACACTTACATCATCTCTAAAAAGATTCTCCAGCTTAGAGCTTAAAGATTCTCCAGCAACATCTTTTTCTTGTATTTCTTTTTTGATAGTTACTCCTCTGGGAGCAGAACTATCTTGCTTTAAATATCTTGCTTCTCTTTTTTCTACAAATATAAAAAAAATATTTCTGTTTATCATTTTGTACAACACATTAACATAACAAACAGTTATTATTTATTAAATAATATAAATATAGTAAACCCTTCAAAAAGAAACCTATATATAACAGAATCCTGCCTTAAACAGAAGAATTTCATAGTCCTACCAAAAATAATAGTACAATAAAAAATGAACCTGCAATACAGAACTTTTCTCTTGTCCATTGCAATTCTGTCTCAGCAGATTTTACTGTAGTTTCTAATCAGTTTACCTTATGAAAATTCCTTATTATAGGAAATCAAATTAATATAAATAATGCAGGGGTTGATCCAGGAAAAAATTGGAGTCTATTTAGAGCCTTTATTATAAAGTTATAAAAGAGCCTAATGTATAGATTAGGTACTTTATAAGGTAACTTTATTAAGTACCTAATAAAGTTAATTATTAGGTACTTAATAGTGCCTAATAATGAAGTACTATTTAATAGACATTTGTAAATTAGATCACAAAATCCATTTTACAAAACAGGCCCCTTCACAAAATTCATTTTAATAAAACAGGCCCCTTCACAAAATTCATCTTAATAGAATAGAACCCTTCACAAAATTTCATTCCATAAAAACATACTCTTCATTAATTATTTTTATTTTGTTATGTTTTAAAATGTATAATTTGTAAACAAAACAAGTTTACTGAAAACGAAAACTTTAGCAGAAGGACTTTAAGAAGAAATTATTATTAAATGTTTCGTTTGAATTTGAGTAGCTAAATGGAAAATGTCTAATGCAACACTTATGGGTTTTAGCTGAAGTAAGATATCTCTGCACTGTTTATATAAATTAAAATCTTTAATCAGTTGAGAAATTCCAATATCCATTGCATCCTCATGCTCTTCCACTATTTTCTGAGATATCTGCATAAAAAAATTTAAGGCAAGTGAGTTGACTATTCCAGCGGGTATCACTTGGTCAGCTGGGGTTTTACTTATTTTTTACACTTTTTAAGACATGCTGCAGAAAGATGGGGAGATCATTACTATTTTAAATTACTAGGACAAAATGTGCAGCTCATGTGAGCACTTTCAAATCTAATATTTATTTTTTAAAAAGCACAATTTTACCTCAAAATTTTTTTAAATAAAAATTTTAGAATTAAATTGCATTTAACAATAATACTATACGGGGGAGTGCAGAAAAGTTTTATCTAACAGAAAGTGCCAGTATTTTTGAAAGATGGCTTAAATATTTAGAAATTAGTCCAATTATTGTTATTTCTGTGCTGGAAAAAATTGACTTAAAAGATGTAGACTTCGACTGAAAGAGAAAGATTAATATTAAATTGTAATAAAGGGGCCGGGAATTCATGTAAACTTTGACTTAAATGAATATTCAACTCATCTGACTTTGGCTTATCGAGAATTCACTGTAAGTACATTTTCAGTATTTTAAAAAATTTATAAAAAGTTTCAATAAAATTGTATTTTTTTAAATTAAAATGTGCCTAATTTAATCCTTTAAATTAGGAAAAATGACTATGAATGGGGGAATGGGGGGTGTAGTGTACAAAAAAAAAAAAAAAATTCAACAAGATAGAAAACACATTATGTAATAATGTTACAGAATTAAATCTATACCTTTTCGAGCAACATCTGCAGCTATACCCTCAGAAAATATTGCACCTTGGGTTTGTATAACTGCTTTACCACGACCCCTTCCTCTGCCACGATCACTAACAGAAGGACTGCTTTTTACCTCGGTTTTGATTTCTTGTTTGACTTGTGAAACATTAGGTACACTGTCAAAAAGACAATTAATAAAAATGTTATAGCAATTATTTCAAAATAAAAGATTAAAATTTCAAAATTTTTTTTTAAATGAGGAAGGGAGAATGATTAAAAAATATTAATACTATATCAACTCTGCTGATTTTCATAATCAAATATTTGCTTTTAATTCTAACAATGAAAAGCAATTTTATTTATTTGCTTTATTATTATTATGATTATTTACAATAACAAATAAAATATACTTAAGAAAGTATACTGCATACATAATATAATGACAGAAAATAAAAATATATTAATTTATATACACAATTGATTTTTGTGCAGTTTTTAATTGTATATAATATGCAATAAAATGCATCATTTTTGTGCAACTGACGATAGATAAAAAAAGATATATGAATCAAAGAGTCGATAAGTTAGTGATGTCTTTTATTTTGCAATTGGCTGATCCCTAAAATCGTTTAATTTTATTAGCAAGGTGCTTTACTCAAAATATAAAAATTTGTTTAAATGTTCGACAATTTTAGATGCAACTTTAAAACTATTATATCTAAGTAAGGTATACTATGCATTAGAATTTAGATACAGTTCAAATTTAACACTGTAAATTAGCAGCATCCATATAATACATTAAGTTCCAAAATATCTTATGTGTGAAAAAAAAGTAAGTCATAAATAACCATAATAAAATTAGCATACAGTTATTTCAAGGTTTCTACAGCCTCTTTCTTTAATGGTGAGATATGGAGGAGGGTGCAGTGCAGTGCAGCCAGCACATTCACAGTAGAGATGAGTCTGGGCTCTTTTTTTCTGAGCCCGAGCTCAACAATGTCAAATCAGAGCCCGAAACATTTTGTGTCAGCAGAACCCAAACCAAATACCAAAAATACGCAATAGAAAATTGTTAACATTTTCAAGCTGTTCCAAGATTAAATTTCCCATTTAACATTTCTTCTAACATAGAAATAAGTATTAATCCTAAATATTCCCTTGTGACAATGTTTTGTGACTTTCATATCCCTGAATTTTTTTTTTAAAACAGCCAATTTTTTATTTATATCCAACCATTAGCAGAAATCTGCAAAAGTCACAATTCTTATGCTTTTAAAATATCATTATACAACTGTAGCAAAAAGACACGAGTTCTATTTTCCAGTAATTCTGAAAAATGACTTTAAACAGAAAATGAGAATAGACAAGGGATATCCTACATCTTTTCTATGTTACTAGGCACTGACCACGCCAAAGCTTCAGAATCTGATATAATATTTATCCTTATATTCTAAGAATAACAATTCAATTCCCTTTCCAACTGATTTTTAAACGATTGTAAAACACTTTAAGAAACTTAGACTATGTTCTTGTTTTTCAAATACAGTAAAACCTGTTTAAGAAGTTTATATTTTTGATTTCCATTTTTTTCCCTATTCTTACAATGTTAAAATAGCTCATTTAAAAGTTCAGTTCCAAACACTTTCCTGCTTAAAAAGTTTTCTTCCCCTTCCAATTTTATTTTCAAAGGATGTTTATTTCAATTTCACTATTTAGATTATTATTTTTTATATGGATATAACGCCGAAAATTGTCACAGAGATAAAAGAAATAAGGAACGACTTACAATTTTATTAGGTGCTAACATGGTCACTTCTGAAAAATTGCCAATTTTGATTGTTGGAAAATCGAAATAAGAAACCCAAATGTTTTCAAAATGTGAAATCACTGCCTTATGATTATGAAAGTAACAAAACTGTGTGGATAACAACTACAATTTATGAAGTTTATTTGAAAAGATGGAATGCTAAAATAAAGAGAGTTAAGCAGAACATCATCATCTTTGTAGACAATTGCACCACCCATTCCAAAGACACAAATAACTTTAGTAACATAAAAGTGCATTTTCTACTACTGAACTATCTATGCATCAGGGAGTAATTAAAATATTTAAGCAGTACTATAGAAAACAGCTTGTGAAATGGATGATTGAAAAACTAGACAATTCTAAAGAGCTAAGAAAAGTGAATATTTTGCATGGGAGTTAACAACACCTTCTGCAATTGCTAATTGTTTCCAAAAAGCAGGATTCTTGGATGAAGAATCAACAGAAGAATATGAATTAGATATTGAAGATGACTGGAATTGGAAGAGGTTAGAAAAAAGGATGGATTTCCCTGCATCATTTGAGGAGTATGTGTCAGTTGATGATGAAGTATTGCCATGTGAAGTACTTACAGTGGATGATATTTGTGATATTACAGATTACAGAAGATGATGATGATGAAAGAAGTGAAACTGAAGAAGAGGGTGTAGAAATTCCTACTCTTGGGGCAAACTTATCTTGGCAATGGAGACATGGCTGCAAAAGCCTGTTTACTTACTTTGTCGCTAGTAGATTCCCATACGGGGAGATAAGCGATGATTTGGCGTGTAGAAAATTCCTTTTTGGATTTAATTTATAATATTTTACTTTTGAAATAAATCCTTGAATCGCCAGATTTGGCTGTTTCAACTCATTCAATTATAAAAGTCTGCAGATGACTATATCTTTCAAATTTGAATACAATGTTTATTAATATTAGATTATTTTTTAAACATACCTGGATTCAATCAGTGTTTGTCAGAAGATTTAAGCAGGCAGGGGGAGGGCGTCTAATGTTCATTATTTTCTACTTTTATTTGAGAATACAAATACAACTTTGTCCATGGACGTATCCATGATTTTCGAGTGGGGGGGGGGGGGGAGATAATTTGTAGTACTTGCCTTCGGTCATGGGAAAAATGGGAAGTTTTCAGTAGCATTTTTGAAAAATGAAGAGGGGAGCTCCCCTTACCCTACAAAGTTACTAGGAATGGATTTACCTCTGTATTTTTAGTTAAAAGAAAGGCACTGTAGCTAAAAACCTAAAAGGAATCCTCTCCCTATCCCCCCCCCCCAAAAAAAAAAGATATCCTGGCTATGAATTTGAATTTTTAATACTTATTCATCAGAAAATGATCATTCATATAGCTTATTCACGATTTTGCGACAGCTGACTTTCTAAAAACCAGTGAACAGTTGTCACTTAACACATACATCTATCTATTATGCAAGAAATCTGTTTCAAATATAGTAACCACTGTTTAAATAAAACATGTTTCTTGAATGGAATATCTGATTCAACAAAGCGGCGGATTTAGATTAATCTAAAAACTCTAATACTGACTTTGGTTTTGATTTATAAAAGTGGCTAATATGATTAATTAGTGAAACAAATAACAGGCAAATACTTTATTTTTAAAAGTTCTGGGAGGGGTTTTAACCCCAAAATCCCCACCTTTGCTGTCCCAATGATAAAAATCCTTTTCCTCCTTATTTGTCTAACAAAAATAAATCATCTTCGGTGTTTTTTACGTAACAGAACTCTTTTTAGGAAAATCATACGAAAAAATAGGAAGGAATACTTTTACCTTTTCCTTTGTAAGACAATTATTATTTAGCCCCAGATTTGAAAGCTTGCATTACAATAATAATAAAACATTCTAACCGCAATAAACTCATAATGAATACTAAAATTCAAAAAATTTTCCAGTGTTATCGAATAAAAAATTTATTGAAAAAAATTAACATTTTAAATAAAGATAAGATTCTTATTATTTAGCATTCTTCAACTTTTATGTCTAAAGCAAAAGCAAAGTTTAAAAATAATAAAAATTATATCCTTAAAAATTTTATTCCAATTTCAGATTCAGCATAAATTTTATTCCAAGAATTATAATATCACTTTTTAAAAAATGACTATCAAAATAGAATGGAAAACAAATTTTTTTCTCACTATGTTCTTAAAGCTGTTCTCAAATACAAAAGAGCTACTTTCTGACACAATTTTTAATTCATTTGTATTCGGGAACAGATCGAATTGGCAATTGTTCTGATTCAGCAACTGTGTCATCAAAATGAGCTTTCCATTTTTTGGTCAATGCAGAAGATCTTTCAGAAAATACGGTCAAAGTCGGCATTTTGAACCGAATTCCCAGAACGAGAAAGGGGGAAATTGTGTTGTCATGTGACATGAATCGCTTATAACTCAACATGAATTTATTTGTCAAAAAATGGAAAACTCATTTCGATTCCAAATCGTTTCCCTCTTCAGGTCTGCCAATTTAATGCCTTTGCATTTAAAAATGTGTCAGAAACTTTTGCATTGTTGAGCAGGTCATTTGAGAACCACCTTAAATAATTACAAACAAATCCACATTGAAGATATATTTTTTAATATATTCATATAATATACAGATTTGTCAATTTCGTTTCATGATAATTAATAATTATAATTTAACTTATGAAATTAACTTACATTTATGTATAAAACTATAATATGCACTATGGATAGCTGGTGATTTTTTGTTTGTTTGTTTGTTTCTGATTCTAAAAGACTGTTGATATATTGAATATATATCATTATCTTAAAAGACAAATTAAATTAACTGCTGATCAGTTTTTTGTAATTAAAATAAAAATACTTAGAAATGCAGAAACATGGACGTACGTTGAATGTTCGTAAATAAAGAACTTTTTTCAGTTGTTTTATTTTACAGAAAAAAAAAAATCTTGTTATATTATATATTTTATCCATGTTTGGTATGTACTCCAGGTGAAATTTTCCGAAAAATTCAAATCCATCGAAATTTTTACGCTATTTTTAATAGTTTAAAAAATGAAACATTTTACTGGACATCAAAAATCTAAAATCTTCGGCAATCGCAGGAGAAATCTTCTATTGCAGATTAACCCCACTTAACACTGCTGGATTTTTTAAAATTATTTTTTCATGCTTAAAATGATGTTTTCTAACGTCTAAGTAAATAATTTTCAAATTGGAGTTGTTGAGTTACAAAGCATCAATCTTCATAATCAAGAAAAAATTTCTTTTCGAATTGTACAAATTATTTTTCAACTATGAGTAATTATTTTCTGTTATATTTTAAAAAATCATAAAATTTGATATATTTATGATGTTTAAATACAAATTTACAGAATTTCATGCAAGTTTAAATTCATATGCTCTTTAACTAATAACATGTGTGGCTTAGCTGTAGCTGTACACACTTGGAAAAATAAAACTAAAACAGCGGCGATCATCCTACTAACCTCAAGATTCCGGAGAAAAGTCTCAAACAGTGCCGAGTAGTCTACTATTTGAATACCAGCATTCACTGGTACAGCTGATGAAAACATAGAAAACTCGAGCTATGAGAACTGAATACAGTCGAAAACTGCAATTTTCATTTTCATCTGCGTCACAAATGCCAGGTGGCTTACATTTAAATACTCTTGTCTGAATTGAGATCACTTGAAAACTTGGCTGAATCGAGAACTAGCATACCGCTATCACTACCACAAAGAAAAATTACGAAATCTATTCTCTGAAGAAGTTTAAGAAAAATAAATCGTATTTATAAAACTTACATATAATTATAAAAATAATGTTCTTATTGTGCCATAAATTAAATAGTAAAATTTCCAGTAATCATTTACAATAGTTTAATGTAAAATAAAAATTTCAAAGTTTAGATGTAAAAATTAATATTTTCAACATTTGTAACGAAGAAACATAAAAAATGAATATAAAATAGGCATGAGAAGAAAATTCAGAAGAGAAAATATCTATATTTTTCTTGCATATTATTTAATTTTTCCCTCATTGTTTTAAAACAAAAAATGTCTATACTGTAAATTGGGCTTACTTGGAACCACAAAAAGATTTTTAATCAGTCCTGGTTCTATTGTGTTGAGGTTCAGAATACTGACATGATGCACTGAATAATGTTGAATTTTATGTCAATACTCTCAATTTAAAAGATAGAATGAACAAATTATTTTGCTTATGTTGAGAAAAGGAAATAAAAGGAAGATTGACTATCAATTTTTTTTTATGTTCCATTGGATTCACATTTTAAAAGAAAGATCCATGTAGAGTTAATACATTATTTGACTTACGGTTGAGATTTTTTCTCTCTACGAACTGGAATATTTGGCATAAAAGTTCTTTTAGGTGGTGCACCTAACGTCAGATCTCTTGGACTACGAATTGAAGGCAACCTATAATTGAAGAGTTATTAGGCAAAATTACAAATTACATAATGCAAACAATTTAACATATATATACATACAGTAGACTCCCTTAAATACGCATAGCTTAAAACCAGAGGTTGTGCAGATTTCTGGTCACTGTTTTGTTTATATTTTTTAAACAATAATTTGAATTTAATAATGCACTTGAAATTATAATGAATACTTACAATAAGTAAATTAAGAAAATTTAAAACAAAAATTAAATATCCAAAGTAAAGGTGAAATAAATAATTAATAATGCATAACTAAATATGCATAATGATGATAAGATAATTTTTTCTAGAATTATTCAGTGAAACTCACCTTATAAATGTACATACTAATAATTCACATCAAAATCTTAAATTAACAAAGTTTTATTTCATGTTTAACCATACTTAATATAATAACCAAAAAAGCTTGATTAATACTATTAATTACTAAAATTATTTGGACTACCTTTAAAGCACTATCTTTAATTTTTTCAAAAATAAATTTATACTTCTTGCATGAGAAAGCATGAGTTGAATCATATTAACCAGAATTACATATTAAAATGTGTACAGAATGATATAAAAATTAAAAAAACTTGAATTTTACACATGCATTTAAATGTAAGTTTCATTGTCGACATGGAAACAATGTGTAAATTTTAGGGTGGCGGATTTGAGAGGATCTATCTACTGTATACAAAGGTCGATCGAGGCAAAATTTGAAGCCTATTTAGGGTCCCTTCTCAAAAATCTATTTAATAAAACAGGCCCCTTTTCAAAAATCAATTTAATAAACTGGGTTCCCTTCATAAAAATTAATTTGATAAAATGGGCCCCTTCACAAAATTCTTTATAATAAAACAGACCGCTTCACAAAATTCCTTTTAATAAAATAGGTTCCTTCACAAAATGCTATTCCACTATTATTTTGTGACGTTTTAAAATGTGTAATTTGTAAACAAACAAGTTTATCAGAAAGGAAAACTTCAGCAAAAGGATTTTAAAAAGTTTTTGTTATTATTAAATGCTTGGTTCGAATTTGAGTAACTAGCCTTCAACTTTTGTTACAAAATGTAATTTTTCACAAAAATATAATAAATTTCAGGAAAATACCTTTTTTTTCACAAAATGGGCCCCAAGAAAAAAAATTGCATTATATATCTACCCTATATATATAAAATCCTAATGAAACGAATTTGTGAAACGATTTTATGAAACGATTTTATGAAACGACTGATTAAACGACTGATTATGTTTCAGGGCTATTTTTAACAAAATATCAAACGCTTGATGGTGAAATTAATACCAATTGTCCATAAAAATCCGCGGATGTCAAAACTGGTAATAGAATTTTGAAATTGGAATTAGTTTTCGAGATATTAATTTTTTTCTATTTTTAATGACATTTCTGTAATGATGGCAACTAATTTCTCAGTTTTTTTGTGACAAAAAAAGGAAAAAAATTGAACAGGATCCCGACAGGGATTATTGATTTCTTTTTATTCGTCATTTTCAAATTGAAATTGAATTTATCTTTTATTTCAATCGATAATGAACACAAGATTGTGATTAAATTATGTTTTTCAGGAAAATTTGAAAAAAAAATAACATTTCTATCGTCAGGATTCAATCGTCTGTCAGCATTTAATTTAATTTATAAACTGAAAATATTTTGAATAAATTCGTCCAAATGACGTCATTTATGTAAACGCAAAAGAAAGGGGGGGAAAGGAATTAATAGTAATTATTATTTATTGTTATCATTTTGTTATTTTTTTGTAAAAGTTAATTAAACGAATTTATAAAATCACTAATTTGGATATTTGAAACGAATATATAAAATAATAATTGCCCAACTGAACGGAAGGAGAATAAAATATCCTGCTTGGTTTTTTTCCGCCAAGCTTTTTAAAAAAGCGTCAAGACCCCTATAATAGACGAGCACCAAAAGTTCATTGGGTTTGTTTTCATAACTTTTGGCAACAAATCTATGTATATTAACGAATCTATCCCTTTTAGAAGCTCGAATTACGCCAAACATAAAAGCAAAGTATCCTATACTGGAAAAGTACCCGATTTTCTTATGGACAATATTCAAGTGACATAACATGGTGTAAAATTATCGCAGATAGCAAATTTGTTTAAATATCTCATCAATTGATGCCGAATAAATGCAGGCATGCATGCACAAAATATTTAATTAATTTTGTATGATAAATAATTATTAGAAAATTCGTATATACATATTACTTAAAATAAATAATTTACATATTTAAAATAACATGAAAATATGCATGATGGTGCACTAAAATAGAGAGAAAATTAAAACATGTTACTGAAAATGTCTATAACATAGTACTTTTCAATACCGTGGTTCTTAATGTTATTCACAAGCAGATGGAATTTTTCTCATCCTTAAACGCAAAGGAAGAATAGAATACAGATCGTTGTTATAAAAGTCCGAGATGTAGCCACAATTTAAACCTAACCATTTTATACAACCTGGTTTTCAAGTTGTAATTGATTTTACTTATCAATTCCGAAAACAGCCGTCAGTTGTCGCAACAGCTGTGTATGAGACCATGATAATCAAAAAATGCCCCATTAAAACGTTAAAAGCATGGCAACCCAATTACAGATTTACCAATATTTTTAAAACAAAGCACGAAAAGTTTTCAGAGGCCTCGAAGTCTGAGCGGGGGTTGGCGAGCGTAGCTCGCTGGGGGTAGGCCCCCTAGTATATATATATATACATATATATATACTGGCCTCCAGAAGCTAAAGTGGAACCAGTTTCTTCATGCTCACCATTAAAAATAATGAAAATAAAGATGGTTTATATGAATGATCATATGTAACTTCAATAGGACCTTCCAGTTGTTATCTCTAAGCTCACTTCTTTTTGCATCAGTGTTTTTTCATTACTCACTACTACTTTGTATTCGGCCAAAGACGTACATGGTAATGCACTATCAACAAATATATTGTTATACACATGCTTTTTTGCTATATATTCCTTTCAAATCATCGTGATAAAACAGAACCTCTTCAAAAAAAATATTTTAAAGATGAAATTTAATAGTTTATGTTTAAAAGACAACTTAACCTTCCAGTGAGAGCATTCTCATAAATTTTAAAACAAATATATTTAAGTTTATTTTCATATATAATGCCAACATCAAAGTTTAATTTTTACGACTGACATGTATGATTGTTCATCTAAATTGTCTTTTATTACAAATATGAAATATCTTGCATTTGTATAAAATACAATATGTAGCTACTCATGCAAAAAGATGTAGCATACCTGTTGAAAATTTCAAGACAAATATGTAATCTGATTTAAATTATATCAAAATCTGTAATGATTGAAATTAGGGATGTAATGAATAGTGATTTGGCCGAATAGCCGAATATTCGGCCAAGTTTTAGGCCGAATACTGACTTAAAAAAAAGTATTTTAACTGTTTATTTATTTATTTTTTTCAATTTTAAAATCAAAAATTAAATTAAGGACTAATCTAAATCTAATTGAAATTAATTTTTTGTTTGAGTGTTCAAAAATCATAACAGCTGAATGTATGCAAGCACAGTATATAGTGAACGTTTGTTTTCTGAAGCTGGTAATATATATGAAACCAAACGAAACAGACTTCTTCCTGAAAATGCTGAAAAGTTCTTATTTTTGCATCACAATTTCAGGCTTTACAGTGATAAATAATTTTGTTACCCCTGTATGTTATTTTGAAGTAACTCAGTAAATGTTTTTTCAGTATAGGTAATAGTTTTTTTTTCTTTTCAATGTATCAAACTCATTAGTTCGTTTAATCAACATCTAATGTTTAATTTTTAATTAATAAAGTAATTATATAGTCATATATTTATTCTACTTTTTTTTTATGTAAAAGTAAACTAAAAACTAGAAAATTGATTTAATTTGTGAATGATTAAGCATATTTACAAGACAGTAAAATATTTGTTTTTAATATTTATGAATTTTATTGTTTAAGAAACTTATCATTATAAATCAGATTAAAAAAATAGATATAAAGTTAATTATTTTAAATTCACTGATGATTTAAACTTTAAATGCAGTATATATTTTGCATTTTAATGTAAAATAAATTAATGTTGCAATACTTACTTAAATTCACATGATGCCTAAATATGCAGCAAGAAAAATATTTTTATTTATGTAATATCATTATATACAGTTATTTATAAGTTGTCATGAAGCTTTAAAATTGAGTAAGTATTAGGATTTCTTTTTCTTATAATAATTAATGTATTTACATATAATTCTTTAATATTGTTTGTTAAAAATATTTAAAATCACATTTTGGTTTGATTTTCTGGAACTTATTTAATCAAATATCTTAGAATATTCGACCAAATATGCAAGGATTCGGCAAAATATCTAATTATATTCAGCTACAGGTATTCGGCCAAATATCTGTTCAATATTCGGCCATGACGAATATTCGGCAAAAGGGCCGAATACCGAATAGTGGCAAATATTTGCTACATCCCTAATTGAAATGTTTAAAACAAATGTCAGACATATTTACCTTGTATTTCGACTGACAGGTAACCCTCTAATACCTATAGCACCTCGAGGTAAACTGCTAAAATCTAGCTTTTTATTTTCTGAAGATTGCTGAGCCATGCTAGAAAGAAAAAAAAAATCAAGATAATTCAAATTTTAGACCTTTTTTTTTCTATTTAGAAAAGAGATGTAAATGAAATAAATGTCAAATAATAAAAAATCATTAGTATGTGATATAGATAATTACAATCACCGGATATCCGGCTATCTACGACATAAGTTCTATCAATAATATGTATAGAACATGATGGCAAATTGTATAAGAACATCCTTGATAAAAGTGACTTTTGTTTATAATGCAAAATATGAAATATAGTAAGTTCCCTATCCATGAGTAAAAGGTCCTAACTCTTAAAAGTTTAAACTATTAGCTTTCTAATATAGATATTTGAACTCTTTATAATAAATTTAAGAATTTACATTTACATCTTTTAGAAAATTTTACCTTTACTTTCAGATTATAAAATAAAATTTGAAGCTGTTTAATAAAGTATGACTTATTAGTAATTATATAAGTATTAGTACTTAATTTTCTTCCTTTTTTTTAAGTTAAACAATTAAACAGACCTATTTTTATTTTTGTTTTTTAACTTGCATGTTAAAAAAAAACTTTATACTTATTATCTATACTAATAAAAGAAAGTTTCGCTCTCTGTGTGTGTGATGGTTACCAAAATCTACTGCACGTACAAGTCTGAAAATTTGGGTGAGGATAGTCCAAGGCAGGTCCTGATGCACCTGAGGCTCAGACTCTTAATTTGTTTGTGACCACCTTTAAATATTGCCAAATTTGGCGACAAAAATAGGTTGCCATAAATGAAGCCAACTTGACTGTAGAGGACTAATTTGGCGATATTCTCATTCAAATTCAATGTTGACAAGAACTGGGAATGAATCTTCTTTAATTGGGTTCCACGCATTTTAGCTTAGTGTTTTTCAGTAAAATTAGCTAAAATCGTAAAACCAAGGTATTGGGAGGCTGTCTGTTCCTGTCGGTACAGGCCAGGCTTTTCGTAGTTTAGTATACATCAGTTGATTGCATCCCAGTAACCCGAAGATTCGCAAGAAGCTGACGTACAACAGAATGACGAAAAATATTGATTTTATTGGCGATGTGATAGCGAATTTTGAAGTATTAACATAACTGAGATAGAAGAAAGTTTTGGGATTGGCACATCTGACCAGTTCCTTTTTATAACCGATAAAAAATATTTAAAAAACAGTGCATGAGTGTAAGATATAATAGCTATAGGTGAAAACTGGGAAATTTAACACATGGGCTGAAAAGTTCCCGGTCTGGCACACAGATGGCGTTGCAATCGCCGAACCGATGCTTTTTTTTAGTAAATACTAACTTTTAAAAGGTAGCAGAAAAAATGTTATGACGATTCGTCGTGTGGATAAAATGTTAACAGTGGTTTTAGTTGAACGACTTTGTTGAACAAAACTAGTCGTTGGGGGCCACCTTAATACTTACCCATCATGGATATGCATAATGTAAAATATTAAAATAAAAATGTGTAAACTACTTATAAAGTGCATTGCAATTCAAATAAAATCGTGGCTTGATGACGTCATAAACTTTAAAGGCTCGATTACTGAACTGCTTGAAAGAGGTTTTTTCCTTATAACTCCAAAAATAATAATCCTATTAACTAGCGGTTTATTGCATCTGATTAAGCGTCAAATTTCCAATTAAAATATATCTTTGAAGTGAAATTTGGATGAAATACAGGGTCATGAAAAATCGAAGATTGTGGAAAATAAGATTCCAAATATCTCGGCAACTAATTATCCGATCGACTTCATGCTTTATGTAAAATTTATGTTTTTTTATTGTCTTTTATATTCATTTCTTAAAATAAACAATTTCGAAAATTTTTATATACCTTTTATCAGAACGAATATTTCGAGAGTCCGAAAAAAATAGTTCCAGTTAATCGAGGTTATTCAAATGAAATAGGCTTCCTCCCATTATTACGTACTAAGTACATTCCAAATTGCAAGTCTCTATCTTAATTTTTTCGGGAGATAGAGCGTTTACAGACACACACACAGACGGACGGCAATTTTTTTTTTTCTAAAAATATGTTTTTCGGAATCTCCAGTCTCTGAAACGTGTAAATCCGTCAAAAATTTTTTTTCGATTTTCAAAACGATTACAAGACTTACCCTATACTACGTATGATGGGTAAGTAAAAATGGATAAACAAGAATTTCAAGAATTGTTATTTGATAGGAAAAAACACTATTCAAACAAAAGCTTGGCTTGATAAGCGTTATCCAGACACTGCACCAGGTAAATCAACCATTATTGACTGGTTTGCTGAATTTAAACGTGGTCGTATGGACACCAGTGCTGCACCACTCAAAAGAGGTGAATTCTCTGGAAAACATAAAAAAAGTCCACAAAATCATTTTGGGGAACCGTAAAGTGAAGTTGCAGGCGATAGCTCAGACTCTGAAGATATCCAAGGAACGTGTAGGTTTTATTTTGAGTGAACATTTATCTATGAAAAAGTCAAAGTGAAAATGTTGTCAAGTGGGTGCCGCGCATGTTGACTTTGACCAAAAACAACGAGTCAATGATTCTAAGCACTGTTTGGAGCTTTTTCGTTATAAAATTATGTTATTTATTATAAAATTATTATTTTTATTTATTTATTAAATTATTATTATTTATTATTAAAGTTATGTTAAAAAGTTGTGTTTTCTTTATTAGACCGGGAACTTATCAGCCCATGTGTTAGTAGCCAGTGGCCGGTAGACTCAGTTTCATTAGCTGTCACTATTATGTTTCAAACTTTCTTGACATCTAGATAAATTATAATCATTGTAAACACATTTTTCTATAAGAGTTTTATACCTGTTGTATGTGAGTATGAGTGTATTTCACATGATTAAACAGTATCTCTTGAAGAAAAATAATCCAACTGGTGAGCATGTGGCAGGAGTCGTAATATTGAAGATACTGAATGTCCTTAAAATCTGCTTGTATCCGGTGGAAAAAAAGGAATAAATTACTTGAAATACATGTGGAATCAAAGCTGAGGAATACATTTTGCAGAATAAAACTGTATTTCTTGAAAAAATAAAATTAAAGAGTAAGCACATGAGAAAAAGCCGAAATATTGAAAATACAGCTAAGTCGTTTAAATCTGTTTACATGTGGTAGGAAAAATAATTAACCAGTTCTCTAATTAGATGTAATCAATGTAGAGTAGGGTGGTCCTTATATGATTGATTTTAACTTTTTTTAAATTTTCTTCCGTCTCACCCTCAAATTTTGTTCCAATACAGTAAAAAACAAAGTAGGAAAAGTTTGAATGAAAAAGAAAAACATTTAGAGGTAGCTCAAGACTGCTGAAGTTAGGCGATTACACTTAAAAACATTGTTTTATTGACAAAAGAAAACTAAGCCAAAATGATAATTTTTATTACAATAGAAAATTATTTTCATATTTTATATAACATAAAAGCACAATATTAAGCATATAAAAAGTTTAAAGTATGAAAGTATTAGTAATTAGATTAATATGTTAAGTCCATTCTTCTGCAATAAGCATAAGCTTTCCAGTGTTCCTCCACAACTTTCACCAATAGCTATATTCACCACATACATTCCCTAATTTCATGCAAGGATTCTAGTATATTCTTTGATCAAAGCAATACTTCTCTCAGAATGGTCATTTACCACTTTAACAGATTGCATCATTTCTAATGCAATCCTATAATCAGAATTACTGTTCCAATGTACAGTGTCTACTTGAAAGAATCGTTTGGGTAAATTCATTTCTTTGAACAGCTTGAAAGATTCTTTGGTAGCAAAATCTTCAAACTTCTTTTCATGAAATTGTTTAAGGGAAACAGTTATCTTCTTCTCAGGATTTTAATACAAATACATGGCTATCGAAAAGAGACAGTCGAGAAAGATCTAACAAATATTACAGATGCTTTGAAATTTTCTCAGATGCAGCTTTTGCAATTTCTTCATGTATTCTTGAATACTCTAATTAATAAACTATTCATTAACTGAAAGTCATTGTTTGGTGAGGTTTCTGTTATTGAAACAGTAATTCAGACTTTAGAATACATTCACTATAAAAACACAAACATCACGAAGGCCTCTTTCTTTCTTTTTGGTAAGCATAAATTAGGACTTATATATCACCTTAGACATCCAAGGAGCCTGATGCATTGCCCTGGGAAGAATAAAACGAATTCTCCTGACAGGTATTCCTCCAAGGAAAATAATAACAAGTTCGGCAAATTCTTGATAATAATCTCTTGGTCCAGGTTCTGATGGTGTTGATCATGATTCTTTTCTAGTGGCAAACTCCAAAATTTCATATTTTACATTTTGTACAGGAACTCTAATATTATCTTTCAAAAGTTGTCTCTATCTAGAAATACCCTTGGAAACGTTTGAATAAAGGTACTTCTGGACTTGATAACAAAGTTCACAAAGAATTATGAAAAACTTTTCAACATAATTTCCATAATATAATGACGGCAGACAAAAAAAAAGTTTCTTCGCAAGCTTTTCTTCTGTAAGGACACAAGCACCTTTATCATTTCCAGTATTTGCTTATGTGGTATCAATGTCAATTCCAATCACTTTATCTGCAATTTTCCATTCATTCAGAACTTTATAGATTGCAAGTCTTGTGCTTAGCTTGTTTCAGAAAGAAGTTTAGCAAGTGAGAGCATCAGAGAAACTCCTTTTCTGGAAATTATAATTGCTAGTTTATCTATTTTCTCTTTATCAATTAATTCTGATGAAAGTTTCCCATTTCTATGGACAATGAGAGGAACATTTCTTGGTAGCCGTTCTTTTAATTTTTGTGATTGTTTAATTCTATGAACAATTAATTTTTAACCAGACAGACTTCTTTAATACATATCCTAAACTCTGCAGTTTCAGCAACTATAAATATTGTCTGATACTTATGTCCTGTCTAGAGCTGTAGCTAAATCTGGAGTTATAATATCCATATGCCCTTCCTTCTGTTAGCTTATGGACCAGGATCTGATGCTGCATCCTCTAACAGTTTTATTTCCTGATCGTGTTGTTCATTTTCATTCATTTCTATCTTCTTCATTTGAGCTATCTGTAGAAGATTCAAGTACTGCTATTTTTGTTTCTTTCTCCTGTGAAAATTTAATTTTTTTCTAATCTTTTCTTCAGAAGATTCTTATTTTTTATAATCAACCAATTCCTTCTGCAAGAGATTTATTTATGTCAATACCAATCATTGATGCCATCTTCTCACTGTGCTAGTAAGAAATTTCTATCTTCAGCTATTTTGATTATGTTTAATGCATTGGCATGAGCAATATGAAATAAGTAATCTAATTTTGAAGAAATGCATGCTTGTTAATTTCCTTTGTTCTTCTTTAACAGTATTCATTCTTCAAATAATTCCAGACATTTATTATCTTTATATCAATGAATCATTTTTAGATAATTAACTTAATAATTACATTTACAAATGCTTTTATAGATTTGATAGTGTACATAAGTGACTTTTAAGTACATTGAAATAATTTTATTACTACTGGGATTAGATATATTTTTTCAAGTAAAAAGAGAAGAAAACAACAAATTGACCCCAAATTATGAAACTTATGCTTCCTTGAGCTACCTATAAATATTAGTTTTTAGTGATTAAATTTTACAAGAATTATTTTTAGATATAATGGAACAAATTTAGAGGGTGAGAGCAATGAATTTTAAAACTTCAAAAATAAGGACCACCCTAATGTAGAGATGCATATTTCCATGAAAAATGGTGTATTTCACCCGGCGATCGATAACAGATTTTTAATCGGCAATTGCCAAGTGGCGACTAGGGTGGCAATCGATGGCTGATTTTTTAATCGCCAGATGGCGAGTGGCGACTGCTAATTTTCACCTATAATAATAGCCCAACTGAATTTTACAACTTGTTTTTCTACATGTTCATATTAAAATAAATTAGAAAGAGCAAGGGGGTTTAGAGAGGACAAATTTTGGAAAAAAAAAATCAAAGCTTTTATTATTTATTTATTTATTTTGGGGGGGGAAGGTCATTTTAATTTTTTTTATGTTTAGTGTGTTCAAAAATGGATTTTCGAATTTTATATTTTTTAATATTACTTATTGTGTTTATTCTCTGGGTTTTCTTTTTTTTAATGTCATTTTTGAAATTTATTGCAATTTTGAAAAGACACGGATTTTTTTTTTTTTTTTTTTGAGACGTAAGTAGTGAATACATTTCAGAAAAATACTCTCAACTGAAAAAATGTGCTAAAAAAAGATCCCAAGTGGCTTGAAATCAGATGCTGAATTGATTACAGAATAATAGGAAATAAAATTCAAATATTAACCAAACATGCGAAAAGTTAATTTTACACCAAAAGAATGCATAAAAACATAAACTGAAAGTTTAAATATAGAGCTTAAACATAAAAATTTATATATTTTTTTTCAACCATAAATACTGAATCAACTTCAGGAAAACAATCTTAATTGGAAAAAAAAAAATTACATGTGCTTAACGGCCAAATTGGGATACACGAAACAATGCAGGACTATACTTTAAAATTTTAATTAATTACAGAATATTAGAAAATAAAACATATATATTAAAATATTACCCAAACATGTGAAAACTTAATTTTTCATCAAAAGACTGCATTGGCATAGAAACTGAAATTTGAAGAATTTGGGGCTAAGATGCTTTACTCTCACGCAGAAAAAAAAAAATTAATCGGTTACAAAAAGGAAAAAAGTCGCTAAATTTAGGGAATTTTTTCCTTTAATGGCAACCTAGCCATTGTATTAAGTTATTCGTTTGGCGCGGTCTTGAAAATCGCGCCAACCAAAAAGTCGCCAAACTTATGTTTACATGTTTGCGTGAGTGTAAAGCATCAGTCCCGAATTTGGACTTAGTTTTTCTTTTCAACTTACAACCATATAACATGTAAGTACTAAATCAATTTCCGAAAAATAAAATGATACTTTCCTTCTATGTACCAATTATATATTTTCATTAAAAAAAAACATTAAAGGCAACTTTGCTTTAGTATCAGTAGTAAAAAAAATAACAAAGTAAAATACATAGGGGAGACCGGTACACAATGGACCACCCCCTAATATTTTATTTATTAAAAAAATGTTTAAGCTTCTCTTCTATCCTAATAGACAACAGCACTGCAATGATAATTTATAGCCTTCAGAAAATATGTTTAGCTCAGATTGAACTATTTTATCCTTCTTTGTTGTTTTGAGCTTCTAAAAGTAAAATTTTTCATCATCATATTTTTATTTTTTTAGTAATTAAAGGTTGTAGATAAATAAGATAAAACAGCTTTTTTGCAAAGCTGAGACACTTGTTTTTATTTTACTTTAAAGTTAATATGTTTAAAAGAAAGCTATAAACAATATTAATATGATTATTTATTGAACTTCAACATGGGGTACAGTGGACCACCCACTCCTGGGGCACAGTGGTCCACAATCCACTCTGCTCCTGTAATGCAGAATGTTCAAAATATTTAATAATTGCTTATTTTCTATAAAGAAAGATTGTTTTAAAGTAGATTTAACTGTAAAATAAAGTAAACAAATAAAAATAACAATTTATTTAACATAGTAAGAAATATTTTGTTTTGTATTTACTGCCTTTGATAAATATAACTGTAGTGTAATTGTTGATGATTCTATTCAAGTTAGATTCATGAGATGCAAATTGAATGGAAATCAGTTTATTTCTCCCGAAACTGTAGATGAATCTGGTGTTGATGTCAATGATTTCATAATGTTGCTCTCAGACCCATAATTATTTCTTTAAAATTCCAGGCTCAATCTTACTCATAAGTACTTTGGAATTTCATTTGCAAATTTTAATGTGCGCTGATTTTTTTGTACTTAAATAATAACTTCAACTAAATTGCAATTGTTCCTGTATTAATCTGTTATTATTTTCAAAATATCATAATTTTTTTGTTTTTGTTTCAAAATTTATATTACTATGTTATTTTGCGGGTGAAGGGGCAACAAAAAAGAATTAGATTAATGAAAAATAGATTTATATTGTATTTTAGATAATACCTAATAGTGGTCCACTCAGTGTACCCCACTTCCGGGGTACACTGGTCCACTTTACAAGTGTATATATATATATATATATATATATATATATATATATATATTTTTTTTTTTTTTTTTTTTTTTTTTTTTTTGAAAAATGTATTGAAAACTATGTTGTGAGAAAATTATGATGGATGTAAGAAGGTTTAAGGAATATTCAAAAATATTTTCATGCAGATCGGTCAGTCTGTTAAAGAGAAAAAAAATGTTAACTGAAAAAGTGGTCCACTGTGTACGGGTCTCCCCTAAGCATTATTTACAAAGTAACAACAATTAGCACACTTGCATCATCTGATTTACACACATAGGTAAAGTTTGAATAAAGAGACAAACTATTTGCAAGCGATAGTAGAAAGTCAAAGTTAAAACTTTGTACATGAAAAATGAACATGATTTATAAATAATAATAAAATAAATGCAAATAAGAAAACTACACTAATATGAGGCCATTTTGCCTTATTAAGACCAGTAACTTAATTAAATGAATCATCTATGCATTTAAATAGTACACTGAATAGTAATTTAATAATTATAATATTTTTATGCTAAAGTGCCTTCAACAGAACTGGTAACATATTATATTTTTATAATAATATATAGCTTATTTTATTATTAATTAGAGATTTAACTAATTAGAGTATGAAATTATACTTTACCTAGATTAGAATTTTTAAAAGAACTAGCAAAATGTAATAACATCAATCAATATTATTATATTTTCCTAAAATCCACACACATAAATGTTCCTACATGTGGTTTCCACATGAACGAAATCGGATCGGGGACGATTGGAAATTAAAATACAAACAAACATGAATTGTCTAAAGATCCTATTGACTGGTTAAAGTTTGCAATGTAATTGGCTATTAATGTTAAATCGAATTTGCCAGGCACAGGTTTTCTAACCGAATACGCCATCTGGTGGAGAAAAGATATAACTTCTCGCTTCAGGAAAGCATAATTTCCCTGTCCACCGCCGATCGACGATTGGGACTTTAACGCTTTCTGATTAGTTGTTAAACCGAACGCTTCTTAAGTCATTTCTGGTTGAACATGGTTTCTTATATAATATCTATTAATTTCTATATAATCTAATTAATTTATAACTGTAATATAATAAATATTATAGTAATATAATCTAATTAATTTCTATATAATCTAATCTCTATATAATCTAATATTTCTATATAATCTAATATTTCTATATAATCTATTAATATATATTAATTTCTTATATCATATCTTCTTAAAAATCTTCATAATCCTCCAAAATACCGGAAATGACTTAAAAAGCGTTTGATTTTACAAATAATCAGAAAGCGTTAAAGTCCCAATCGTCGATCGGCGGTGGAGACGGAAATTATGCTTCAGGAAAGCCCTTGCGAGCCCTACTGATGTCAGAGTCACGTGCTTTGGGGAAACATTGCCGACATTGTAGTCGTTAATTATGCAACAACTTGTTTGCAACTCAAGCCTGCATGTCATAGAGCAGAAACGGACCAGATTTTCGGGATGTTGAGTCACGTTATTTGGAGAAACATTTCAGAAATCGTAGCCTCGAACCCAAACGTAGAATTTTGCACAATTTCAGGTTTCATGTGATATTTATATTCTGTGTTTACATGGCAAGGTAAAAATTATCCAAATTTGAACATCTAATACTTTCAAACGCGTTTACAATAAATAATGGTTTCAATGGCACTCTAGCAATAGTTAAAGGGACAATTTTCCTGTAGCTGCAATCAGCGCCTCTATAGGCCGTTTTAAATCCCAATTGAAAATTTTTGCGACTTTCGTCATAATTTTAAAAAGACCCTTTTTTGTCTTTTGCTAAATATGCTATTTCGCTTAAATTTACCAAATTACCAAACAAAATAACATTATCAAACTGAAATTTCGATTTAAAAATTTTCAAATCTAAGAATAGGACAGTTGCAATTGACGTCAGGTTGGAGGTAAACAGTACAAATAGGCAGTTCTGATTGGTGGAATAACCCTTACCTCCAAGTGAATACAATGGTTGATCAGCTGATTGCAACTGCCCTATAAAAACTACCATTTTTCATAAACTTAACTTAAGCCCATGAAGATGTCTTCTTTACAGATATCATGATACAATAATATAACAAAACTCAAAATACAAATGTAATTTTCTGAAATAATACTAATATAAAATTTTTCAGCTTATTTCACCCATATTTCAAAATTATCATCTTTCGACAGCTAAACCAAAATTGTATTAGTTCGGATTTACCGTTACGTTATACGATAGTATCAAAATTATGAGAACACAAAAATTCTAAGTTTTCAAAATTAACTCTTAAAATAAAACCAAACTAAATTATATTTACATTTCTCAGTTTGAGAACAGAATTATTCAAAGAATAAAAATTTTAATTGTACATAAAATTCAAAATTAAATGTTAAATATACAAGAAACCTTATTCTTCTAAGAGTTTTACACAGAACTCAATTGACGTTTCTTAACAATTAACTAGAAAAAAGAAGAAAAGAAAAAACACTGCTTTTATTATTGTCATGTCACAAATTGCTTTATTAAAGTAATTATGCATAACAACTTTTGTACTTATTCATGTATAATTATTTTTAAAAATATAATTTTATATTAAAAGTACAGTCGGAAAAATATAAAAAAAAATATTTGAATTTTTATAGTTTATATTCTGAATCCTTTTCTTTCAATATTTACTATATTTAATTTTTATTCCCTACACATGATGTTAGATATTATCTATCTGTATGCATAATGTTTTATCAGCTTTATAAATAAAGAAAACTACAAAGTATTTGTATTATGCTAATTAAGTTTAGATTTACAGTATTAAAAGTAATTTCCTTCAAATTCAACTCAGCAGTAATAAAATGTTTATAAAAGGTTTCGCAAAGCAAGGTATGTCAATTACCTTAAAATCTTATAGCATTTTAAATGATTACATTTTATGCTGGTGCAGTGAAGAGGAGGGGGCGGATTTATGGGTTAAAAGTCCTTCCAGAACACTTAAAAACATAACATGCATACCAAACTCCAGGTGTTAGTTAAAGTAAATAACATGATGTGTAAAAACCAACGTAAAAACCGTCATAAACAGTCAGCGATATTCTAGCATGCAACTGTTTCAAGACTTCAGAATAGAAGCCTCTTCTTCAGAGCAAAATAAATGATTTTATTCATTTCGTTCGAATTTTTTGTATCGTTTTAAATAATTGTAGCAAAGTATATGTGTCCTTACTACTGCTATTTATCACTCTGTTTTAGACTGAAAATTGAAAAAAAAATCGGCTTTACTCTTTTTATGAAGCCGTAAAACAGTTGAATGCTAAATTTATTTTGGATGCTTATGCTTTTCATTATATTGCTATTTACACGTTACACAAGAAATAAATCAACTACAAGAACTTTAAAATGAACCTATATACAAAATTTGAAGAAATCGGATAATTCTGCATGAAAAACACATTTATCTAAATTAAGGGGAAGATTAGACCCCCCCTTTTCCCTTTATACTTAACCAATGAACCCCCAAAACTAATCAGGGAAGCGCCTTATCACAATGAACTTATATACAAAATTTGAAGAAAATTGGATAATTCTGCATGAAAAACCCATTTATCTAAATTAAGGGGGGTGGGGGTAGCCCTCCGTCCCCCCCTTTATACTTAACCAATAAACCCCCAAATCTAATTAGGGAAGCCCCTTATCACAATGAACCTATAAACAAAATTTGAAGCAAAACTGTTATTTCTATCAAGAGTTATCGCGTTACGTACATATATACATACATACAGAACCGGCGGGCACATTAGCTCTCAGGCTTTGATAGCCTGTGAGCTAAAAAAGAAAACTGCCCAGTTAAACTGAGGGCATTGAGCTCACAGGCTATTCACACTAATTGTATATATACACTTATTTCAAAGAATGAAATAAGCCTCTCGATAAACAAATAAATCGACAATATATTAAGGGGGATCAACCCCCGTTGCCCCCCCTTATAATTAGCCAATGAACCCCCAAAACTAATCAGGGAAGCGCCTTATTACAATGAACCTATATACAAAACTTGAAGCAAATCGGATAATTCTGCATGAAAATCCCATTTATCTAAATTAAGGGAGGGGTAGCCCCCCCTATCCCCTTTATACTTAACCAATGAACCCCAAAAACTAATCAAGGAAGCGCCTTACCACAATGAACCTATATACAAAATGTGATGAAAATCGGATAATTCTGCATGAAAAATCCATTTATCTAAATTAAGGGGGAGGATTACCCCCCGTTACCCCCTTTATACTTAACCAATGAACACTCAAAACTTATCAGAAAGCACCTTATCACAATGAACCTATATACAAAATTTAAAGAAAATCGGATAATTCTCGGTTAATAAAGAAAATCGGATAAGCGTGAAAAACTCATTTATCTATCTAAATTAAGGGTGGGGGGTAGCCACCCGTTCCCCCTTTATACTTAACCAATGAACCCCTAAGACTAATCAGGGAGGCGCCTTATTACAATGAACTTATAAACAAAATTTGCAGCAAAACGGTTGTCGCGAGTTCAAGAGTATCGTCGCGTTACGTACATACATACATACGTACATACAGAACCAGCGGGCACATTAGCTCTCGGGCTTTTGATAGCCTGTGAGCTAAAAAGTTAGTTTCATGACAATAATATATGTGTGTTAACGCATTAATAAATATGACAGTAGTTTAAAATATAAAAGTTAAAAATATATAAAAGTTAAAAAGTATTAAAATATAAAGTTCTAAAGAAAGTGAAAAAATTTTCACTCTTCCAAATACAAGGTTGAGAACTGTAAAATTAAAAAAATAGGGAAATTTTTGTTTTTATCCAGATTTCCTGAAATATCCCTTTTCTCTTGGGGAGGAGGGGAAGCGAAAACGTGGGGAGTAGAGAGTATTTAGTTAGATGATTGATTTTTAGGGTTTCGTTCATCTCACGAAACCCTATTCGTCCCGCTACGTTGTCTGTCCGTTACAGAGCCGGTTCTCAGAAACTATATAACTTACAGACCTTAAATTTTGAGTACTTATAGCTGAATACCTACTATGAAGCTGACAATCATAAAAAATTAAAAAAATCGTATAATTTTAATATAGAGAGATAAAAAACCAAAAATCTAACAGCCTTTTCCTATTAAATTAAAAAAAAAAAATTGTTATAGCAGTTGCCAACAATTAAAATCCACAATAAAATTCTTTCTACAATAATTCATTTTCTATTGAAAGATTTCCATGTGAAAAATGAAAATGAAATAAAAAGTTTCACCAATTGAAAAAAGGATTAATATGACGTCATATTGGTAATAAAACGGAAATTTTCAAACATTTCTCACTAATACAAGAAGTATGAGTATATGTAAATACAGAAAGCAGCTTAATATGGCGTCATTAGAGAATTAAAAAGAAAATTAATCTGACGTCATATTGGAAGTTTAACGGACCTTTTTCAAACGTTTGGTAATAATATAAAGAGAGTATCAATATGAGTAATAGAGAAAGCAAGTGTTACGCTACGTCGCGATAGCAGTCAGCATTCTCCTGTGCAAGACTCGGTGCATGGAATATGGGGGATGCTGTGGGAGGGGGTAGGGACGACTTCAAATGATGTCTCCTCCTATTCTATCCTCCTATCCTTGGTCAGATTTCAATTTTGGTGCAGAGTTGCAGCGCTCTCTAGTGATTGCCTTCATACATTTTAGGCAAATGGACTTGCCTTTTATTATTACGTATGCGGCACGTCTTAGGTTAGGTCTTAGGTCGCTACGAATCTCTGCGTCATTAAGGCTAGGGAGTGAAAGCATTCCTTTAAATGGCCTTATATGAGCTAGTAAAAAGGATGCAGATATAAAGAGGCGCAAGTTCAGCTCGTTATTGGTACTGGTGTGGTATTTTGAAAGCGCGAAATTTTCACTAGAGTGCCAGTGACACAACCTATGACATTACACTTACACTATGACCTCATTTTCAAACTTCGAGTCGTTTTGCATACATTTAAATTATTGTCCGGATTTTTTCAAGCGTAACATTCTATATTGCAATCAAAAATCAAAAACACATGGCAACATTTATAACTCACAGTTAATTGAAAATTCGGATCAAGTAAACATCTATAAATAATTCAAGTTTATGTGCATTTTCATTCCACTCAAAAAATAAATTTGCAATCAAGATGAATCAAAAGAAAGGAGAATCAAAAGAAAATACCGGGCCGGATTTGGACAGAATAGGTCTTTTCAAAGAAATGAGTTACCATCATGAATACGTCCCAATGAAGATTTGTGAGTATAAATACAAAATTTGAACACATAAAATTTAAATAAATAATCGTGAAATGTGTGTATGAAGAATACAAGTGGAAAAAATTAAACAGTATAAAATCTCTATATGAGAATAACAATAGAATATCTTCGGCTAATATTCTATAGTCGGATCTACAACCAAGGTTGACATCAAAGATGAGCGAGAAAATAATTACTTAGGATATTATTAATTGCTTTCCACTTACAAAAAGCAAAACTGGTTACAAGAATGTATTTAATTGTGCGCAAACTGATCTTGCTAAAATACGCCAATTGGCTGTAGACCCGATTACGGACTCGCCCATCCCATCCCCTAAAAAATACGGCTAATATTCCATAATCGGGTACATAGGCAAGATTGGCATTATACATTTGTGAGGAAATAATCACCTAGGTCAGAGATATTTTTAAATGTTTGTCACATAAACAAAAGGAACAATCTTGGTTACTAAAATGTATTGTATTTAAATTTGCACCAAACTGCTTATTCTAAAATAATCCAGCCAATTGGCAATAGACCCGCTTATGAAACCTTCCACAGAAGCAGTGGCGCAGCCAAGGAAAGGGGGGGGGGTTGGGGGTTACCCCCCCCCCTCCCCGAGGTAAAAAAATTACTATAATTGCCGCTTATATGAATCAAAACTACTAAAGTTAAAATTAAGTTTCTTGGCCTTTCCGCCTTGGCAGAATCCACCGCTTTCTTAAATCAAATTCTATTCAACAATGTGATTCAATTAAACGGCGAAAATTCTACTTAAAACTGTGAAAGCACATATTACACGCATAGGTTATGTCAAAACTTGATTTTTGGACTGCGTCACTTTGTCGAGACGTCTTATAGTAAAAGATGGGCCATATACTCTCACACAGACGCTTTGAGTTATATAGTATACAGTGGTCTGTTTCTTAATTGCATTTCTGTCTTTGTTCCACGTTCGAAACAATAACAGATCATCGAATTCCAGAGAGAAAAAAAAACATACACTTTGTAAGTCTCTCTCAGTTTCAAGCGGCTTTTTTTGCGTTTTTTGCTCTCAGTTATATCTAAGACCAAGCTCTGTGCGTATTCAGAAAAAAAATATTTGCAAAAGTAAGAATTTAAAAAAAGTACTTAAAGTTATAAAAAGCTATTTTTCGATTATGAGCAGATTTTTGCAATCTGTGTTTCTTTCGAATCATTCGTTTTGTAGGGGGTCTGTACACAAATTTAAAGACTATATTTCATTTGTTGGTAATGTAGCAACGACGTCTTGCTTATGATGGAGATTCATATATTTATCGTTAAAATTTTATAAATTAGTTGTGGTTCCTCTTTTAGCTATTTTTAATTCTATCGCGCTTCTGTGAAAAGAAAATCTCTTTCCTTTCTATTTAAAATTCAATAATTCTTAAACTCTTTTATCGCAGCTTGAAGTGATCCTTTTTCAATTAATGTAATGTCTAAATTCTTTCTTTCGTATGTGCTTGCGGTTTTCATATGAGAAGTGAAATCATTTTCAGTTTGGCATCTGCGTGCCTTCCTAATGCATACATTTTGGATCACATAATAAATAAAGAAAGATAAAATGCAATGTCTATTTCTCGATACAGCAGATGTTAAGTTCTGACAGTTAGTTTTCTGTTGTTATAAAAATGCTGATATGGTAATCTAGTTTGGCGGTTTGCGTTAAAAAAAAATAGAATGTGTTTCTCACTAACGAATTGTCTTCTGTACCCTATGGGTCGACGCGGATAAATTTGTGGCATCTCAAAAAAAAGGCATTCGATTTTAAGTTTTCATGATGTGAAGATATAGACGCTCTGAGTGCTGGGGGACCGCCTCATTTTTTCAATTATCTTTCTTCAAATAAAATATTTTTTTTCATGGAAGCCTCAAGTCTCCGATATGTTTCTTCACAGGATGAGAGCCTTCGGGTTCTTGCTTATAGCGTATATGTATGAGCTCCGGTACTCTTTTTTCCTAGAATTTAAGCCCTGCCTGTGAGTATGCATTAATTTAAATTGATCAGCAATATATTAGTTATGCATTGATTTACACTTATTACATTTTAACGAATGCTATCTGCATGTCATTAAAATTATACTAGCTGACCCGTGCGGCGGTGCCAGGGCTCATGATAATTACCTCAAATTTGTATGATTATTTATCTTATATCAATTTTATATTTTTAAATGAAATTTTCACTAAAAAATATTGATTATTAGACAGAAAAGCATTTTTAAAAGACACCTTCATGTTTGGTTGGGGGTTTTTTTGTTTGTTTGTTTCCTTTCCTCGTAAGGGTCTCTCGTTTCATAGTTTTAAAAAAATAACCCCAGTTGTCTGAATTCTATAAATTTTTCATCAGTTATAAACAGGTCTTGACAAATGCAGTCGCCAGGTCGCCACTGGCGACCTAGTTTTTCTATCTAGCCCCACAGTTATTTAACCCGATTTTTTTTATTATTATTATAATTTTTTGTACAAAAATTGACCTAAGAAATGACCATAAATGGCATTTTTTCTCATTTTCGGCATTTTTAATTAGATAAAAATACGTTTAACAAATGCAAATTTTAAATTAATAAAAATAATTATTTGACTGACTTCGACACGAAAATAGGCAGAAATTGTTTTAATGCTTCACTGTTTCATCCATCCCCCCCCCCCCTTCCCCATCAGATATAGATTTTGCAGCACTCACTAAAGCCAGACATTTGAAACCTTCGGCAATCAGCATTTCCTGAACATACCGGTTAATGCAGCCTTTACATTTTTTTTTCATAGATAAATAATTTTGATAAATTTTATTAGAAAACTTTGTTTTACCATTTTTTAAATGATGCAACTGTTCTAAACTATGTAACTAATAATCCTACAATAGGCTTATTATTTTTCTCAATTAATTGATAAAAAACTTTTGTGCTTTTGAAAATTAGTGACTTCGGAGGGGAGCAGGTTATATTTTTTTACTGGTAACTAGAATTTTTTACTGGCTACCAGATTTTATCAAATTTCTAAAGCCATGGTTACAAATATAATGGTTTTTACAGACCGTGGAAAAATACTGATATCTAGCTGTAAAAAAAATGCTTTCTTCTCGCGTTTTTTTTTTTTTTTTTTTTTTTTTTTTTTTTTTTTGCGACGTGTCCTTTAAAATAACAACACAAAAAAGTTACTGTCCGAACTCTCTGAAATTTTATTCGATTGTAAATATAACTGTATCCAACCCCTCTTTAAAATTCCGTGAAAAATGTCTAAGTCTTTGACTAAAGTCGAAGAGAACAGAGTCACAGAAAAACGGGGTCACGTCAAAAAAGACTAAGTCACATTTAATACTGAAAACATGAGCCGACGCCGAGCAAACCCACGCCAAAATACCCAACTTTCTTTTTGCATTGTCATCGAAAAATTCTCAGATTTTTTTAAATATTTTTATTCATCAGAGCGTTTCCAAATTTTTGTAAGCGCTGTAATTTTGATCTTCTAAGATGCTTTTAATGGATTGTGTCGAAATACAGACGTTTAGTTACTTTTAGCATAGAAAAAAGATCGCCTTCGAAAGGCCCGATATGACGTGAGGTTCTAAATAAATCGTAATTTAGAATGCTTTCAGCTGTTTCACGCCTTTAAATTTCCCATTTATAATAAATTCTTTATGCCAAGCATTTCCATCTTAAAAGTAATCTCTATACTAAATTTCAAGTTTCTAACACTAACAGTTCAACTAAATCATAATTTAGAACACTTTTAGAAAGTTTTCAGCTCATTTCGTCCTTTAAAATTTTTAAATGTTTTTAAAAATGTTATAAGGAAGCATTTACTACATAAACGTAATCATCATGCCAAATTCCAAGTTTTCATACCAATTGTGTCACAAAAATCGCAATTTTAGAATGCTTCTTACTCTTGCATTCTTTTAAATTTCGAATTGAAAAAATAAATTCTGGGGAGCATTTACGTCTTTAAAGTAACATCCATATAAAATTTCAAGACTCTAGCCCTAAAAGTTCTAAATGACTTGTTACATTTGGCAAAAAGCAAGGTAAGTAATTCTATTGAAAATTTTGTTAAAATTGCTTCATTATTATTAAAGTTAGGAATAAGAATTCGTGATTCTCTTGTAATGAAACCTTGTGTATTTTTGATTGAACAAATGGATTCCAACTCTGTTATTTTCTATGTAAAAATTATTTGCTGTACTGTGCTCTTCCATCTTTAAGTTTTCCCCTCATCATTTTTAAACACTTTATAAATCTAACCTAGTTTTGTGGTATTTCATTGGTGCATTTTATAGTTTGTAACTCTAATATTGTAAACGATGTTTAAATGAATCATAACCAATGTAATTGCGGAGAAAAGCATTATGATTTCATTCATTTAAAAGACTGATTCCATTAACCGATGATTCATATAACCGGCGACCCTCTTTATTATAAACTCAACGCCCCCCCGCCCCCCCCATAGAACCGAATTCTGGCTGCGCTACTGCACAGAAGCACTTAAGTCATTTGAACCTTACATAGTGTAACGTGTATTGTGTATATGATTTCACACTCCAAAAGTTAGATAATAGTAGAAACAAGTTCGCCATTTAATTTTAGTATTTTTAAGCACTTACAGATATTTTTGTGCAATATTATAAGGTGTCCATTTAAAAAACAGTTCTACTATTAATTAAAACCTGCATTTTTAATGTCAAGTTAAATATAAAGTTATTTGAGGTTAAAATCAGCCAAAAGATCGCCAAGTCTTATTCAGTATCCTCCACAATGCACAATCAATATTAACACCAAGAATAAAACAAGTAGTCAAAACCAAGGCTAAATTAGATCAGACGCACGAATAAACATTTTCCCTGGATGAATTTCTGCAGTTCCGGGAAGAATTTGCAATTCTAGAGATAACTTGAAAGCTTCTTTGCTTATTCTGCTGAGGGCCTCAGCAGAACTCAGCACACTCGCCTCAGCAGCTGAGGGGAGTGTGCTGAGGCTCGTACTTGTATTAAGTAGGTCACGGTACCACACACTTTGGTACCCAAACATTTTTTAGTATCCATTGAGTATGCGCTTAAGCTTATTTTCGTCACCAAACAAACTTTCTGCGAGCTGAAAGCTCAGAAAGTTACAAATTTATCTCAACTCCCGTCCTTGTCTCAATAGCAACGCTTTCTTCACGTGTCTGCATAATTACACTGTAAGACCAGCTTAAGGCACTCGTCCAATACTTGATATGGTCTGGTTTCTTAAATCGACTCCGGACGCTGCGATAAAACCCCCCTTAATAGACCAAGGAAGCCGAACAGGTCCGGTCCCCGAGCTAGGCCCGTAGCATCATCGGCCCCAAGTAATGTGTGGCAGGCCACAAGAGCGAACCATATCTTGGAGACTAACGAGTATCCACCACCTGAGAATAACTCTACCGCCATTTCGGATCGTAGGAGCCTACAGAAGCGACCACTAGCTTCTTGCCGGCGGAACAAAAACAAAACAAAACATAAAATAATAGTACTAAAAATAAATAAAAATATATAAAAAAGGAAAATTAGTCTCCTGCAGCCTGTACATCCCATGGAGATTAGACCTGACGCGTCAGGACTTCGAAGTAGGAAGTAAATGTTAAAAGGTGGTCCTGCCGGACTTGATACCGCCTGTGCTCCGTTAGCTCATCCACCCCATAGACAACCACCTGCTTTCACTACTACGACGACTGCGCCCCATAGACAACCACCTGCTTTCACTACTACGACGACTGCGCCCCATAGACAACCACCTGCTTTCACTACTACGACGACTGCGCCCCATAGACAACCACCTGCTTTCACTACTACGACGACTGCGCCCCATAGACAACCACCTGCTTTCACTACTACGACGACTGCGCCCCATAGCCACCACCTCCTGTACGAGAAAGTAGTGTCCGAACGATACAGCCATGGAGTCGGAATCCTCGGACACTCTTGCTCTCGGTGACGTTTTAGTAGTTTGTTTTGAATTTAGTAAAGTTTTAAAATTATGATTATATATATATATATATTACAATATTATTTACATTTTCCCCTTAATATGAATTACTGATAATACAAACATAAACCAATTTTCCATCCTCACTCAAGTGTATAACATTGTTCAGTATTCGGTAATAAGAATTAAGGTTTTAGATAGTCTAAAAACAGAACATTCTGTCTGTATAATGTCCGTATTACATTTAAATCTTATTTTAGTATACAAATCATCAGGCATTAGTATTGATTTTGGCGAGCAATAGTAGCATAGATGTGTCATTTCATATTACTATTATCCTTAAAAAACATTACATCCTTTTAAAATTCTCTTATATTGTCAGTAAAATACATACATTATCATTAATCATTAAAAAAATATTTAGTTATTTTCTTTACAAACACATATAGATACAGTTTGACGTCTCAAATGTTATATTACTTTACTCAATTTTCTTGCAGAGATTCTTTAATAATTCTTATTCTGACCTCCCTAATTTTCATTTCACGCTTCCTGTGTTTCTACTCTTCTGAAAAAACTGTATACTTCATCCTAAGTAAGTACATCGACACAACTACACCACGCTGATTCTTCGTAAAACGTTTTCGCCCCCATTTCCGAGGCTTCCTCAGTTCGAATGATGTTGAATTTCGATTTCTTCAGTCTTGGTACGAGATCATAAAGCTCTTCCCTACTTTTCTCCATTTATCTCTCTTCTAACATCCTTCGCCAACGGTTGTCTATGGTTGAATGAATCATATCATTAGATATATTTCCTTTTGCTAAGCAAATTTCAATTGATTCTACCATTAATGTATTGTAGAGATTGTCATAATTCGCGATTTTTTTAACTGAATTTATTTGCATGGGGGTTTTCATATTTTTCCTCGCAAGAGATGTCGTTTGCCCAAAATTACATAAACGTTAAAGCAGTTACGAATGGTATTCTCGAGTCACTAAACCAGCTTCTAACACAAAAGCCCTTTTTTTTTTTGGCAACTTTTTACGTTGCATCTCCATGTAGATTCATCATTAGTAACACTAGGGAATCGAACCCGGGCTTCCCGGGTTACAGAACGCAGGCGAAAACCATTTTTTTCCCTAAATCTAATTTTTTTTATATTTTTATTTGTCAAAGTTGCTGCATAAGGTGATTTTTTTTACTGGTTTCTTTGCTTTTCTTGTGCGTGAAGCGCTCATACATGCGGTATCCATCCAGTTTTTTTTTTCTTTTTGTATTAAGCGTTCATACATGCGATATAGTGATCGCGACATTAACGAATTTCAAGGGTTTTGTTTATTTTTTATTTTTTTGGTATTATTAATACAGGGATTTGGCTGCATCCAGTGATGCTTCTTTGTTAATTTATTATTCATCATCTTATGCATGCGATATAGTGATCGCGATATTAACGAATTTCATGTATATTCGTTTTTTCCAACTTTGCAATGACCGTTAACATTATTTGTAATACTGATGAAATATGAATTAAAACGTTGTTTCTTACTGCTCATATTAACTTTTTATATGCATTTTTATTAAATTTGTGAAATAATTTTTTTATATTTTATTTATAAAAATGCAATATCTAAAACAATATCTTCTGTTTATATTATCTGTTAAAATATCCGATGTTTGTTTATGGTGTAAACGAATAATTTTCTTTTGAATTTTTAAATTATTACAAAGCTTCCTTTTCTCCAAAATCGTCTGAACTAATCAAATTTTGTATCCGGTATAACGCTACTCTCATATAAAGGCACCCTATTCTTGTGACGTTTTTATTTCAAAATTCATTAATTTTACTACCTGTAACTATTTAAAAATTTATAATGGCAGCATTCTTCCATTTGTTTATTGGGCGTTTCAAAATTCATGCTTAAAAATTATTTTATAAGCCATAATATATCAGGCAATTAAGATATAGGGCAGTTGCAATTGACGTCACCTTGGAGGTAAACAGTACAAATAGGCAGTTCTGATTGGTGGAATAACCCTTACCTCCAAGTGAATACAATGGTTGATCAGCTGATTGCAACTGCCCTATAGTTTTCAAACAAATTGCATTTGAAAGTAAATTTTTTTCCCTCTATAACGGTGTAAAAATTGAAAATGTGCTATGTTTAGAAATTAAAAAAATTGCAATAGTAAAAATCACAAAACCGAAATTTCATCGTCAGCTGTTGCCATTCGCAAAATGACGTATGCGCTACGCACGGACACGTTTGGCCTTTATAATATATATATATATATATATATATATATATATATATATATATATATATATATATATATATACTAGTGAATCTACCAAATATCCTAGCTCATGAAAGTTGACATAATAAGAATGAAGTGTCTCTCATTCTATATTTGATACAACCCCTCATCTTTTTGCTTCCTTTTGGGAACAGCGAATTTCGAGCTTATTCTATCGACGATCTATCAGAATTTTCAAGCCATGTTTTTGAGACTTTCATAAAAGTTGGTCTTATTGGTTGGTTTATTTAGCTAATATATTATGCACAGTATATTTTGATTGAATTCGCGCATGCGCAGTGAAACATTATTTAATAAACCTGCTCATTTTTCATACAATTTTTATTATTTTTTAATTCTGATTACAGGGTATTGTGTAAAATTTTGTTTGTCATATTTTCTGAAAAGAACTTGTTTTTACATTAAAAACTCTGCAAATTATAAGCAAAAAACTTGATAAAATTTGGGACTGCTTTTATAAAAACCTGAATTTCTCTTCGAATATACATGCTATCTTCATAAAAATGAACCCAAATTATTACAATAATCTACTTAATCATAATCTACAGTTTGAATGCTTTTGCAATATTAGTTTTTACAAGGTTATCCAAAATATATTCGTTTTTCTTCAATTTGTTGACGGCCCCTTATGGGGTTTCGGGAAAAAATCTTCTCGGAAATATATGACGTCTATCATGTTGTTTACACTCCTGAAGTTTCAGGATAATTCCTCATGTAGTTTTTCAGATATTTAACAAAACGTCTCAAATCGCAAGTGACCAGTCATCATTGGAAATATAGTGTAGTAATTAAAAGGTAACGTGTATCAAAATAAATTCTCATTTATTTCAACAAAATACTAAATCACCCGAAAAAAGTTTATTTTGCTAAGAAAATATTGCAGAAAAATAGTGAGAGTTATTTGAATTTTATCCTCTTTAATAAAAAACTACGCGTTGCTGACGACTGGCTTTTTCGCTAATCGTTGCCACAGATTAATCTAGAAAAATGAAACATTTGAGGTTACTAAAAAAATTAATAGCCTGAAAAGTATTTGTCAGAAAATTGTCAGACAAACTGCATTAGAAAGGTAAAAAAATTGTATTTTTCTTGATATAAATTTCAAATCTATAATGATTATGCCGTTTTTCAAATATTGAATTTCAAAAATTACCAAATTTCACAATTGAGTACCATAGCGAAACCTTCACGCGTAAAAATATAATGATAATGGTAATGTGTCCTGACGTATATACTGTGATATGAAATATCACAATTTTTATTCGCCGTTCTGTAATTTTTATGTTACTAAGTATGCTGTTGTCAGTCTTCTCCATCGCCGGCACGCTTTTTGCATTGCGCTTAGCGCTGTCTCCTTTGTAGCGTTTCCCCCTCTCTCCCACGCTTTGCTGAGCGCCCGACAATCTCTTTTGCGCATGCGCGCAGCCTACTGCATCGTATGTTTTGGTTCTGTTTTCCGCCGGTAGTTTGTGCGGCGCGGCGTTCAAGTGCCGTTTCTACGGAATCTAAAGTTTTCTTATTTTTATTTGGCAATAATTAATTATCAAATCAATTTAATTCTTTCTTTATTTTACCTGTGTGATCCCCGTGGTGGTCATTTTTATATCGGTGCAACGGCAATTTTCGTCAGAAGTATTCGAAAATTCGATCATGTAAGATCGCGGAAATTTTATTTTTATCGGCGCGATCTCCGTTACGGAGATTCGCATTTTTCATGCCGAGTTTGTTTCTTAAGTTCAGTAAAGTTTTTAATAGTTACATTTTAAGCCTTTTTAAATTTGATGCAGTGATTTTTAAAATTAAATGATTTAAATTATTAATAATTTATTGAAGCGAGCTTGCCTAGAAATATCTTCATATTCTCAAGAAGTCTGGGGTACATCTTGTTAAATGCCGCCAACTAACTTAATATTTTTGCCATTCTAAAGTTAAAGACTTTCGGTTCTCATAGTACAGTGGCCAACTTGATTTATTCAAAGTCTTCCTGATATTGTGCTACAAAGACCTTTTAATAAAGAACTTGGATTAAAAAGCAAGATTGTCTCAGTTTTATTTTCAACGGCTGTGTGTCTCCTTTTTAAAGTAAGATGAATTATTTTTATTAAATCTTATCGTTTATCTATAGCGTTGACCTAAAAGAACGAAATTTTGAAGATTGGGGTTATTGTTCCCTACCAACAGCAATGTATCTTTTTCCACTATTCCACTATACGAAAAATAAAATTAATAACAGCACCAACCATCCATAGTTACATCACAATATGGTGCCGATATGCTGTTTTTCATTATGTTTTATGCCAAATTTAAATAATAAAATTGTTCAATTTTGAAGAAATATTTCGTTTTAAGAAGAATTGTTCTGAAAGAATATTCTACAATTTCATGTATGACAATATAATGCTGCTTTAGTATTCTTATATTTGCAATAGATTATTTTTACACATCTTGTTCTTAAAATTTTGCAAGAATTTAAATTTATATTGCTGCTTTGATTTTATAATATTTATAATGAATGAATTTATTTATTTTGATAAAATATGATGGTATATTATCTTGGAATACTTGAGAAATTATTTCTTAAAATTTTATCTTTTTCACACTGCAATATTATTATATGAATGAAATCAAGAATGAATTAATAAATTTGATGCATATAAAAAAAATATTTTATGAAGTTATTGAATTATCCCTGATATTAAAATAATATATTGATTACTTGTTCTCAGAACAAATTTTATTTCTTTAATGAGGCTATGGTTTTTGGGTTACTAAATATTTTTTTAATGGCACTTAAAAAAAAAAAAAATTACAAATTTGATATATAATTATTATTGAAGCATTATTCTAATTAAAAAAAAAAAAAAAAAAAAAAAAAAAAAAAAGTGTGCTCTTGACATTATTTTATTTCAATAAAGTGTTCTCAGCTTAATCTTGATATTAATCTTGTTCCTAATATTTTTTCTAACGGAAGCTGAAGTTCTTTGATTGTTTAGTAGTTACTTCTTATCCTACATGAAATGATTGGGAATTCTCATGCTTCTATACATGCCAAAATTTTTTTTCAATAGAAGATAATATTTCTTAAATTCTCTACCATGCCATATTTATATTGGTGTGCAAACAATATTTAATAACATTCTATAAGAACTGTATTTATATTGAAAACCTGTTCTTAGAATTATTTTCATGATGTCTTCACTTTGGAACTAACTACAGATTCATAATTAAAAAAAAAAAAAAAAAAAATCTTTTTACTTGCTTCAAAATGTTTTAATTTTATGGCAATGCTCGTACTGCATCATATTTATTCTTTTTTTCATCTACTTCTCACGTCATTACAATAATAAAAATAAAGAGAATGACGTTATTTTTCGATTTTGAGAAGATTTTCTTTAAATATTCTTCAATCCTGAATCATCTGTGTTCCTGTTTCTATACAATAACTGGTAATCATGCCTCAATAGAATATATTTTACCATCCCCTCAATTGTGTTCCTGCAGTCTATATATTACAAAACAATGCAAGTTTTCTCCATCTGCTGTTTGCTTACCTAGTGAAGTAGTCATTCAGAGTGTGCCGTATGACCTTTGCTAAAGTTTGCAAATATTATGGTGATTTAAAAAAAAAAAAAAAAAAAAAAAAAAGTTACTTACCTGCACTCCCCCAAAGCAGAATATGCTTAAAAGTGCGACGTACGTCGCAGAACAATGAATTTCTCTGCAGAACATTTCAAATTCCCATTTTCAACAAAATTCACCATTCATTCATTCATTGGCAAAAGCACTAAATTCATCTATCAATCACCGAAAAAACTTAACTTCTCCAATCGTTCATTGAAAAAGATTGGGAAAAATCGTCAATTGGTCGTGGAAAAAGCTAACGCAATTTGTCAGTCAATCATGGGGAGAAAGTTACCCGAGAGAAAAATCTCAAAAATATTGCAAAAAATCATCAATCGATTACGAGAAAAAACTTGCGAAATTCATCATTCGATCCAAGTAAAATCACAAAATTCGTCATTTCTTTGGTTTGTGTGTGTGTTAGCGTTTTACGAAATGCCTTTAGCATTTCTATACAAGATGAAATCGCACTCCTACATATACAAGAAAATCTCCCTGTGTTTTACTTTTTTATTCCCGCAGAACATTTTTGATCAGCTGAAGGTTCGTTGCAGAACATTGCAAAATATTCTGCTTTGGGGCTGCACTCTTTTGCGAGTTGAAGTGATTGTTGATGGTCACCATTCACATATAGGCGCAATATATCCGTGTGATTGCTCCTCGTCAGTCCTCTTCATCTTGTAGAACTTGTTTCTCCCTCATCATAGATCTATAGTGTTACAAAATTTACAGCTGTCCCTATTTGCAATAGTATATATTTTCTACCCTCTGTTGCAAAACCTGATTATGGAAGTGTGTCTGTTGGCCTTTTTCATGTGAGCAGTCTGTATCCTCATGTTGTGAAAGTTGCTAACTTATCTACTACTGGAATCATTTTGCAATTTTACAGAATTTTATTGCAACATTTTGAAGTATCTTCTCAAGATAAGAAAAATATTTATATTGTTAATTATTTCAATATTTAATTACAGTGCCTATTTATTTTATATAACCCAATTTTTTTTTTAATTATTACATACGCCTCACTTTATTCAATTTATGAATATTTTTTTAATTAAGAAGATGAAATAATTATTTTTTGTGAATAAAAAAAATATATTATTTAGTTATATGCATTATTACAAGAAGCACTAAGTCTTAGTATATTTAACAGCGCTTTGTTTTTAAAAGAAGTATTCTGCCAAATATGTCAAAAAATATATATATCATTTTGGTGAATCTTCAAAAATATATATTTGTTACTAAGAATCTCAAGTGCATGTGACCTATGTGACTTCAATGTCACTATTCCTCATTTGTGTCTACAAATTTATTTTGAATGCTCCTGCATATGCATAGGCTTCTTAGTGTTCCTTCCAGCGCCTTAATTTGTTTCCTAAGAGCCACCTTATAGTGCATTATCTCCTATATCATGGAATGTTCCCGATCATGTCAACAAATTTTCCCTATTGTGTCTTAAGCCTTACGTGATGGTGAATGCTCCAGTGTTTCCCAAGTCACTAAGTGTATCTACAAAAAGAAAGAAAATGTGTCATAGTGCCTTGATTCGGTGCTAAATATTCCCAATTGTGTCTTCATTTTTTTTTAAATTATGGTGTGTCTTCATAAGTGATTGTGGCCAAATTGCTGTGATTTCAATGCCATCGTGTCCACCAGTGTGCCATAATTCTGCAAAAGTTATTCTGCAAACATTTTTTTTACTAGCAGATAATATATTTTAAAGGAGATGTACTGTGTGAGTTATTAAAAACTGATTTATTAACTATCACTACCACATCTCACTGTCTGTAAGTGGCTGAACAATACTCATCCCTCATCTGTAATAATTCTTTTTTACAGCAATAGTTATATAGCTTCAATATTATCAGATGTGTACACAATTGCCAATGGTTTTGGAGATCGCTATTGTCTCTTTTGTAGATTTGATGATTTTATTTTACATTTGTTTGATTTACTGATAATTTACTGATGGTTGTGTACCAGGGCTGTTAGTGTATTTTTGTAAATTATAACAAATGTATATTTATATTTGATTTTGCTTAATTTGCACGACTGCTGATAGTTTCTATGGCTAGCATTATTAGCACTTATGTGAGTTATGTAGATTCAGCATTTTACAATAGCCAATTTTTGTTCTCAATAACAATATATATGTATATTTCTGGATGATAATTATGGCCATTACAAAAAGGTGCACTGTGTTTTTATTTTCTTCCCATGAAAGTGTCTTTTTTTTTTAACTTTTTTTTTTTTTAATAAAGACTAAAGGTTAAAAAAAATTAATTTTTTTGAGGATCCTCACCTTTTTCACATTTTCTCACATCTTTTTTTCTTTTGAAAGATAAATAAATAAATAAAACCATGGTATTAGAAAATTGTGTTTTTATTAGAAAAAATAAAAAGTTGTATAGAAATTTTATTGAATGTACTGAAGAAAATTGATTATTGAGTATTAATGAAAGATTTGTGTATTTCAAAGAATTTATTGAGTATTTTGTCTAAGTGAATTACATGTTGGTTAAAACTTGAATATTATATTGTTATATATTTAAAAAGTTTTATTAAAAACCAACTAATTATGATATTTATGACAAACTTACCATAATGTTGACATTTTTCTCACAATTGTTGCAACTATGTCTTGGTTCATGTAATTTTTTCTTGAGTAATTATTATTTATGCACTTCAGAGTATTATGTGCAATTATTTATTGATTGCTTAGAAATTTTCATATGAATTGAATGACAAATTTATTGGTATTGCAATACATGACCTTCTAAAAGGAAAAGTAAGTTAAAAAATATTATTTTGGGTCTTATTATGAATTTAAGTCCTTATATTGGATTGTTTTTAAGAATGAATTTTGCATGCATTATTTTATGAATGAATTTGATATTTTATTAGAGTAAAATTTTCATATACTCTATGTTGAAAGTCCAAGGCAAGTAAAATTTAGAAATTTTATTGAATAATTGTTGCTTTTAGATTGCAACTTTTTTTTATTATATATGTCTAGACAAGTCGGCACAAAGAAATTACCGACTCAATTTATATTGCTGCAGCTGGTTTAAATTTTGATGTATGATCTCTTTGTAGCTGAAAAGAATATGTTTGACTTTTGATTATTTAAAATACTATTGTTGAGATCATTTTACAAGGAAGGTGCCTGTCTTTGCTATTAATTGCAATGGGGCTTATTTTTTATGACTTGTATACGGTAAATTTTGTATACTTATTATGAATGTAATATTGATGTACATTCTTTTCATTGTATTATTTTTTTTAGTCACTGTACATGTTTATTGCATTTTCTTCTTGGCATTTTTAAGTCAATTTTACTTTTTGGCATTCAAAATTTTGTCTTCCCATTTATGAAAAAGGTCTTTAATTTTTTCTACCTTTTTCACTTCTTGGTCATCCAAAATTTAATTGACCATTGGGGGTATTGTGATATGAAATATCACAATTTCATAATTTTTATTCGCCGTTCTGTAATTTTTATGTTACTAAGTATGCTGTTGTCAGTCTTCTCCATCGCCGGCACGCTTTTTGCATTGCGCTTAGCGCTGTCTCCTTGGTAGCGTTTCCCCTCTCTCCCACGCTTTGCTGAGCGCCCGACAATCTCTTTTGCGCATGCGCGCAGCCTACTGCATCGTATGTTTTGGTTCTGTTTTCCGCCGGTAGTTTGTGCGGCGCGGCGTTCAAGTGCCGTTTCTACGGAATCTAAAGTTTTCTTATTTTTATTTGGCAATAATTAATTATCAAATCAATTTAATTCTTTCTTTATTTTACCTGTGTGATCCCCGTGGTGGTCATTTTTATATCGGTGCAACGGCAATTTTCGTCAGAAGTATTCGAAAATTCGATCATGTAAGATCGCGGAAATTTTATTTTTATCGGCGCGATCTCCGTTACGGAGATTCGCATTTTTCATGCCGAGTTTGTTCCTTAAGTTCAGTAAAGTTTTTAATAGTTACATTTTAAGCCTTTTTAAATTTGATGCAGTGATTTTTAAAATTAAATGATTTAAATTATTAATAATTTATTGAAGCGAGCTTGCCTAGAAATATCTTCATATTCTCAAGAAGTCTGGGGTACATCTTGTTAAATGCCGTCAACTAACTTAATATTTTTGCCATTCTAAAGTTAAAGACTTTCGGTTCTCATAGTACAGTGGCCAACTGGATTTATTCAAAGTCTTCCTGATATTGTGCTACAAAGACCTTTTAATAAAGAACTTGGATTAAAAAGCAAGATTGTCTCAGTTTTATTTTCAACGGCTGTGTGTCTCCTTTTTAAAGTAAGATGAATTATTTTTATTAAATCTTATCGTTTATCTATAGCGTTGACCTAAAAGAACGAAATCTTGAAGATTGGCGTTATTGTTCCACTATTCCACTATACGAAAAATAAAATTAATAACAGCACCAACCATCCATAGTTACATCACATATACTGGCATAGCACGAGTCACAAATTATAGTAGCCTTATTATTCTGTTAAAATATAAAAGTGAATTATGATGTCACGAGTGCATGATTTTTATTTAATTCTCGACAAAAACTAGATGCGCCATTTCTTTTTATCTAATATAAAATATGATAAAGAGTTTGTTAATTGTATATGTTGCTTAATTAAATGCATTACTTTACTTTAAATGTTACGTGAACGAAGTCACGGGTAACAGCTAGTTATTTTGATAGTCTTTGAAATATAGTTGCTAGGTTACGGTTAAATTAAAGAGGAAAATAAAAATAAATGCATTTTAAAATTTGTAAAAAATGATAACATAAAATGTATTATATTATTCGAATAGATGTATAAAATTACACCAAAATTTATACAACTAATTTAAAAAATCTGACAAATGTGTTAACAAAATTTCAAATTAATTTGAATAATTTAAGACCTGACTTGATAAATGTTAGCCTTCATAACTTATCGTTTACATACATTAATCAAATGCGCCATTTTATTTTCATCGAACGGAAAATTTCAAAATCGTCTGAATTCCCATAGGAAAGCATCGACCTAAAAGAAATGTTCTATATTTTTTGAACGAATGAACCAAATGTAACTAAAAATTATACAGCTAACTCAGGATAACTCACCAACATACCTAACAAAAATCAACCTATTTGGATAGTTTTTGCGGCAGTTCGCGGAACAGATAGACAGACAGACAGACGGAAACTAAAAACTTTTCGGGTCTCCACAGTGAGCCTCAACTGACGTTTCGGCAATTACAGCTTCAAATCATGGCCATTTTCGCATACTTGTCGTTGGGTAAAGTTGCTCGCTTTTGAAAAAATGAGGTTGCATCGATCTCAGTACTGGGTAAATCAAAGATTGTTTCCATATTTATAAAAAATAAATACAGGTGATTAAAGAAAAAACAATAATCACGCAATTAAATAAATATATATATGAAAAAAAATCTGGAACATCAACGGAAAAACAATATGACGATAGCATAAAAGCGTGGTGTTTCTTTAGGACTTGCAAACTATTTGAGATTTTACAACCTAACTTGGCGATATATCTCTGTCACTAGGCGATTCATCCTTGGGGACCGCTATAATAAAGAAGCACCAAAATGAATCAATATTGCAAAAGCAACAAATTTAGATGTTATTATTTTCCTTTTCAGCTTTTAATGATGCCGCAAAAAAAGGGAAACAGATGATGACCAACTGCAGCAAGACTAAAGCTGGTAATCAAGATGGCTATTTTGATCGTAATTTCCAGCGAGTTTTTGAAGGCGAAGCTTATACTGATCGAATACGCTTGAATAGACTCTATCGTAAAGAGAAAGCGGAGAAAAACTTGACTGCATGTTTTAAGTACTCATCTCCAACGAAGAAACCGTAAGCGAACATTTTCTCATTTTATTTGAAAAAGTGTAATGAAAATTTTAGAAGTAAAATTTTAGTCTTAAGTTAATTTCATAAAGCTACAGAGGCTGTTCCCACATTTTGTAGACGAATTTGTTTTGGTGAAAGGAAAAAATCGTCTGCATAGAGAAATTATTTTTCACAACTAATATGTTTTTGAAAGTATAAATTCTCGTCTGGCAAATGAAATTTTTGTTTTCAGCAAAATGGCGCTTTTAAAGAACCGATCGAGGGAAGGCTGTATTTCTGCACTTTCCAAAGAGAATTATTCGTATTCTGTAATTAAAAAACATTGTGAAAGGCATGTTTTTTTCTTTATCTAAAACCACAGTCGGTAATATTGTCAATAAGACAGGGAAAAACCGTGAATGTCTGGCTTTAAGTGGAAAAATTGTTCCAAATATGTACCCAAGAACAAAAAGGAATCATTAAAAATTGCAAAGGTAAGATCTAAACAAAAACATGCATAATGATCAAAATTTTATAATAACAAAACTTTCAATATTAATGCAATTGATAGAAATGAAGGTACTTCTTTGTTATAACGGTCCCGACAATTACAATTACGCCAAGTCACAGCCGATTTCGCCAAGGTCGTAGCCGCAACCTCGTGAAGAACGGACGTACCTTTTATTTTATTGTAAAATAAAATCTTCCAATTCAAAGGATTGTTGCTAAATTCTTAAAATGCTCGGTGTCAACTGTTAACAAACACATTAACACTGATTTGAGTTTTAAAAAGGCCAAAAAACACATGTTCATCGTCTTTCTCAACGAAATATTGCCGAACGTAGAACACGATGCAGGATTCTTTAGGAGAAGTATTTATCCGAAGAAAAAAAAACAAAAAACAATGGCACTCCGGGAGTGCCGACAGAAGTGAAAACTTGAACAATTACGTGTGTATTTTTTGAATCGTCAGGAAACGTTTTATTGCGCAGGAAATACTTTTAAATAAGTGGTTTTTTTTATTCATTATTATAAACTACTACTACAAAAATTATATTACAATTTTCATTTAATGCACTATTGTACATGAAAAATAATGCATATTATTTTACATACAAAAATTGCAATCTAATGCTTAAAACGTAAATTTACAAATAAATGAAATATAAAATTTAATTAATTGGTATTCTTTGAAATGAATACCAATGAAACTTATGAATTTTCATCCACAATTTAAACAACTCTCAATACATTCATCATTTCTTCCATGAGATTTAGTTTCATATCTTTTGTAATACCATTTATCTGCAAAATAGGGTTCCCGCTTCCTATCACTCCAAAAATGATTTCTTTGCTGCCTGTCTTGTTTACGGTATTCGTGAACATTATGCTTTTTTCTATATTCATACTGCGCGTATTGTTTGCGGTGTCTATAATTTCTATCAACAAACTTTTATTTTCTATAAAATGATTTCACTTCATTTCCGTATCGGTAATCACGTTTCTTAAAACTTTCGTGAAATATTTCATTATTTTCATTTTTTTTTATATTACTTCCGTCTATTTTTCTCGCGCTCGTTAAATTATAATATTTTCCGTGTTTTGTTATTTCATTTTCATCTTTTGATTTGGTCTCGCGAGTTGAGTCCCTTTTATCTGTTTTCACCACCGCGCGTGCTAAATTTATCTTGAAATTATTTTCTGAATTATTTTTATTCATAATACCAATCATTTCGCTTTCTGCACGTGAACTATTTCCTTTTGATACTTTCGCTTTATTGTATGAATTGGCAACATATACAGCGGTGTCGGTAGGTCGCGAATCTAATGGTTTTTTCCCATCTCAAAAATGCCCAACGCGCCTAAAGAAGTTTTCACTGCAAAAATGTTGTTCCAATAGATGCAGCTTGGGTCTATTTAAATGACTGTAATAAAAAGATATCCATTTATTATCACCAAAGAGGAGAAAAATAATCTTAAAACACATGGTTCAATGTATCTAAAGAAAGTTTTAGCAAAGGATTTATGATTGTTGCTGACTTTGTATATAACTGCAAATCTATACTATTATATAAAGAGAGAACACCTGACTGACTGGCTCATCAACGCCCAGCTCAAACGACTAAAGTCAGGATCGCGAAATTTGGAGAGTAGATTGCTGTTATGACCTAGGTATATAATAAGAAAGGATTTCTTTTTAATTCTCCCCGAAGGGTGTTAAGGGGAAGTGGGCGAACGTTTTAGGTCATTTTGCCAAATCTCAGCAGCATTTTTAGGTAGGAGCATGAAATACAAGATAATACATCTGTTAGTAAAAAAAAGGTTAAACACGTGTTTCAGCGATTTAAAAAAAATTCACCTCTAAGGGGGTTAAAGGGGGGATCGAACGTTTTAGGTCATTTCGCCATATATCAGTAGCAGTTTCAGGTAGGAGCATGAAATTCAGGATAACAAATCTACTAAAAAAATAGTTAAACGCGTATTTCAGCGATTTTAGAAATTCACCCACTAAGAGTGTTGAATATCGGAAAAGGACCCGATTATGGAATATTAGACGAATAAGACAACTATTGTTGATAATTGATTAGATATTTTGCATAAGACATTTTTTAAAGGACAATTTTTTTTTAAATCATTTATAAAGCTGAGGGATTTAGTATGATTGCGTTAAAATAACATTAAGTTTTTTTCTGATTGTCATTTTGACGGTTTATGGACGTGAATGCGTTATTGTGATCGGTATATTTTTAGGATATTACATTTTTACTTATGTTACCCGGAAGGCCAAGTTTAACCCGTTGGGGGAACGGGAGCGGCGCGCTCCCGTTTTGCACCAATCGGCGTGTAAAAATGATCCACTGCATGTGACGTTTTAAACGTCATGCACCGGCCGTGTATAACGTAGGTCGCGGTCCAGGTCTTCGCCGATGACGTCTTCGTGACTGCGCGAAGTCCGGCTGTCATGAGGTTTGCCACTATCCTCGGCTAAGTTCTTTCTAAGAGCCACAGCTTGGCGATGGAGTGCAGCCTAGATTTCAGCTACGATAAGTGCGGCTACACGGTTGTAAAGCCCAAGGGTACCCTCAAGTACTAGCCGTCCATCCTTATCCGCATGTAAGGGAACAAGATAGCATTCAAATGGAACATCTTGTACTTGGCCGTTACAATTGATGCGCACCTAAGTTGGATGCCCCACCTGACCTCGGTCCAGGAGAAGGCGTTCAAGGTGCTGCATAAAATGAATCGTTTCACCGCAGCCAACTGGGATCTGAAGCCGAAACTCCGCAAAAGGCTTTACACCATTGATGTGGAGCGTATCATCCTTTATGCGGCCCCAATTTGGTACAGTGGTAAAGTAGTGACAGCGAACAGGTTGCTGAGCATGCAGAGAGCGTGACCTCTTATGCGTGACCAAATGTTATGCCGCGATTTCCACGGTTGTGCTGCACCTCTTGTCAGGGGTTCTTCCCCTCGACTTACGTGCGGAGCTGGACATTGACTTCACGGCCCTCGTTCGTTGGAAAAAGAGCGTTGACGGACCTGGATTAGACTCCGAGTCGGTCGACCTCTGGAGGCCCATTCGCAGACAAGAAGATCTCTGGTGGATCCGGTGGACTTCGTACCTCACTCCGATGACCACATGTACTTACTACACGAACAGATCCAAGCAAGATGACTATACGATTGGGTCGCGTTTCTTGCCATGTCAGAGGGCCGGACCGTAGTGAGAGCCAGTTCCGTGGTGTAGAAGTCTTTGCGGCAGAAGTCATTGTGATCAAAGAAGCAATCCATCGCCGATGTCTCGGAGAACTCGTCGCCTACTCAGACTCGAGATCCATACTGCAAACGCTTCACGGTATTGTGCCACAACACAACACAGGGCCATAGCCGAGATCAGGGACTTGATTAAAACGTCAAGAAACGAGGTTGATATGCATTGGATTAGGGCTCATGTGGGACACACCTTTAATGAAAGGGCGGACGCACTAGCCAAAGCCACCACGACTCGGCAATTTGTAAACGTGGAGGTCAAAACCACGCGCCGCCAGGCCAGAAAGCAGCTGTTTGGCCGTAACTTGTCAAAATGGCAAGAGAGGTGGAATAATTCAGAGACCGGTCGAATTGCGTATGAATCCTTGCCTCGTGTCGGCACTCGACGTCTGCGGTGCGATTTCTATGTAAACCAAGTCCTTACGGGACATGGCACCTTCGGTGACCACCAGGCTTGTTTGTTCTAGAAAAACTCCACATGTTTTTGTGGAGCCGGCGATAGCACAATCAGTCATACACTGTTTATCTGCGCCTTTTGGAGGCCCACGCGGGAGAAATTCTTCCCTCGCGACATCCAGACTAGAACACCTAGCGATCTATGTTTAGATGGGTATGGCCGGAAGAGGGTAATGGTGATCATTCACCAACTCCTCTTGCGGACATTAGATCGTAACCTGGGTCGCCGAAGAGCTGGCCGCTATATCCAAGCTCTTCGCGGTAGGAGACCGCGTTCGAACGCATATCAACCTGCCCACGGCGCTGGCGGAAATGGTGCATGAGTTCACAAACTCGAGACTCGTCTCATGAGCCGGCATTCTATATATGTGAAAACTTTGTTATTTTCTGTTCGAGTCTTGCTCCCCTCATGATTGCACACAAACTCTAAGGCTTAGGCCGGGTTTCCTGAGGTGGTCATCCCTGTTCGAGTCTTGCTTTGTTTTGCATTGTGTTTTGTTGATCTAGTTTATGTTTTGTGTGGTCTAGTTAATGCCTCTGTGTTGTCTCTCTACAGAGTCTACCGCCGATATTCGTGCATTTTAGAGATTGCTGCAGAGCGAGGGTCCAGTGATGTTTTTTTTTTTCGGTTTATGTGTGCGAAGCATACATAAGTTACTGACCGCTGTTTGAATATATTAATAAATTAACGTCTTTATTCATAGTTTACTTTTATTTACGTATTACCTTATAATATATTGCTTTATAAACATATATAACTTAACTTCGGGATTTAACCGACTAGGATTGGTTAGACCCAGTTTTAGCCGGTTAACCAGTTTTAGCCGCTGTACAGCAATCTCTAGAATGCACGAAATTGATTCAAGCAGCGGTCAGTAACTTATGTATGAGCGCTTCGAGCACATTAACCGAAAAAAAAACATCACTGGACGCACGAAACTCGCTGTACAGCTAACTCTAAAATGAATGAAATTCATTGAAACAGCAGTCATTAACTTTTGTCATAGAGACTTGATTTGAATACATTTTCGATCTCAATTTTTAAGATAAATTCGTCAACACATTACAAAACAAACACGCACAGTCAAAGGATGATACAATACTGACCAACTGCGTAGTTAACACGATAGGGATTTGCTCACAAACCGGTTAGACCCGGTTTTAGCCGGCTAAAAGTGGAAGAGCTGGGAACTCTTCAGGTTTTAACTGACTAAGATTATATTGTAGACCCAGGTTTAGTCGGTTAAAGTTGGAAGTGTTGGGAACTTTTCGGGATTTAACCTCAAATCCTTGATAATCCCCACTTTAACCGGTTAAACCTAGGTTTACCCCTAATTCTTGCTTTAGCCGTAACATATATACATATTGACCATATACATGGGTGCGCAAAAAACTTCGGATATTTTTCCGACTATTGGTGATATTTGTTGATATTGGGTTTCCAAATGTGTTATGCGTTTCCCAAATTGTTTACTTTAGACATCCTATTTTATCTTATTAAACGGTGAAGTTTTGTTATATTATTCTGAATGTGTTGGAAAGTGTTTTATAATCTATGCTTGAAGCATGGATTTTCGTTCTTCTTTTGCTTAAGGAAAAAAAAAAAAAAAAAAAAAAAAAAAAAAAACTTGTATAATCCCTTAAAAGCATATTATATGTATAAAAATATTTTGTGTGCAAGAAAATTCACAGTATTTTCCCCCTTGACTTTTTAATTACTTATTGATGTTCAAAATGAAATTCTTTTATTCAAATAAATTAACTCTCAAACTGATGCTAAATGCAATGTAATGAGTTATTTCTTCAATTCTGTATGTGTGTATGCCTAACATTGCAGCAATATTTTTTTTTTTTTTTTTTTTTTTTTTTTTTTTGATGGAACAAATTTTAATCGAATTTTATAATTGTTTTCTTTTATACTGAAAAATATTTATACTTTATGTGAAAAATTGCTTTTACCCAGATCCGGAAAAGGTTCGAACTATGGTACATTTGCAGAATATGACGTTACGATGGAATATTTTAGTTCAAAACCACGTGATCGTGTGAAATCTGAACCTCCAAAGAGGAATTTCTTTGCTAACCCGGGACAGAGAGGAACAGGCTATGGGTAAGAAATTATTAGCACTTAAAAAATTGACAGTTCATTTAAGCCACAATGGTACCTTGGTTCTCGAACACAATTCGTTCCGAAGAAATGTGCGAGAACTGAATCAAATTTTATCATAAGAAATGATGAAATTGAATAAGTGGTTCCCACCTAAATGCGGATCTATAAAGTCTCCAAGGGAGGGGGGGGGGGGATACTATTAACTTGAGATTGTCACATAAGGATAGATTTACAATCCCCTGAAAAAAAAAAAACTTATAGTACATATATAGAAGACGCTCGATATAACGATCTTTAATTATAGCAACTTTCTTATTATAACGACCGATCGAAAAAAAAATCTTTTATATAACCATTCATGCAGAATTTTTTTACATCCAATAGACCGACCAATTAGGTCAAGCATTCCAATATAACAAGATTTCCAGCAATAGTTGTTTAATATTTTTTGTGTGTCAGAAAAAATTGATGTTGTTGTAGAATTTAGAGTCTTTCAAAAAGAGAAAATTTCCCTTTCCTTCTTAACTTTATCAATTCGTTCAACATTCATGGATGAAAAGCATTGCCAAGACTTATTATTATGCTCTAAACATGTTTTGAGGACAATGGTCCTTCTATATCCAGAATTATTACAACAGGTATTTGAAAAAAGGTTTAATAATTATATTACATAAAAAAACTGCTTGATTCTTTATTTCAAAAGTACTTCAATAAAGAATACTTTGAAACTTATTAATGAAGTATTTATTTAGCAGCTGAGGACAGCTGGGTGAACACTGGATTCTTAACCTTTTAAGAGGTAATTTCTGGTCGTCGGACTCATTTACAGTATTTTCATGCAATATATATATATATATATATATATATATAACCATTAATGAAACATTATATATATATAATTGGGAACGCTATAACAGCATATTTAATGCGTAATTTTAAGTTTTTGTATAACAAATATTTATTTTATACAGCTTTTCTGGTGTTAGTCATATTTAGAATTTGTATGCAATAAAGAATAAGAAAGGTAAATATATCCATTTTAAGCACTTAAAAGATTAAAAAGCTTTACAACTGATTTATATATGTGGACTTGGAGACCTTCTATTATCGCTCAAGGGAAGGGCGATCCCCCCATCGTCCCTCCCTGTGATCCGCCATTGTATCCCACCTACAAAGTTATCACTGTATTTATTTTTTTAAACGATACACTGTGCAGTACAATAGAGTAAAAAATAAAAATGCATTTACAGTGTCTGTACAGTGCATGAGACAATGACAATTTTATAATATTTTAACAGAACTTTAACAAAAACCGTACCCATACCTTTATTGTTATAACTTGGGATGACTTGACATTGTAGAAAAGGTGCGAAATTTCCATTTTTTTTCTTTTCCAACATCAATAATTTGCTGTGTTTGATTATCAAAATGCATGAAATTCGTTAGCACCGGAATCACTATATCACATTTATACGTGCTTCGCGAGTAGTATAAAAAAGAAAGTTCATCGGCAGCAGAATGAAGGAGGAATGGATGAGAGATATTCCCCTCCTGCCGTGATCTTACTCCTGCCGTGCGATTGATAAGAACGCTTCATCATAATGCTCGTAGATAAGGGGAATTTTTTAAATAAGAGGACTTGCGATTTTTTGCGGTTAAAAAAATTGAATTTTTTCAGATATTAGAAAAAATACAATTGTTTTAATATTAAAAAATGGACATTGAATAAAGAAAAAATGGTACTGCTATCGGTAACACCGTTGTTTTTATGGTTAAAATAATGTATTTTTCTAAAGTTTGAAGCTGGGATTCGAACTCAAAAATATTTCAGTGGGTCAGCTGCTTCATCTTTTTACAAAATGACCTACTGAAATGCATTTCAGTTTAGGTATATATTTTTAGTACTGTTATTTTTTTTAAGTTAATTAATCTTTTAACCGTTAATTTTTTTATCAGTTATTTGGACTACACACGTGACCTCGCAATCGGAATCTTTTTTTAAAATTATTATTCTGCACATGGAAAGACGTTCGTTTGGAAAAACGACCACAGTAGGGAGATATATTTAAAGTGATACCGGGAAACAGTAAGTCAGTTTTAGGTAGATTTAAAATTATAATTCAGGGCCCGGCAACGCCGGGCTGAATCTCACTTAACTTCATTTAATTTCTCGCCTAATTTCATGACTCCAATTCATGTTGTTCCAAAAAAAAATCTGTTACAATACGTTAGTTTGGCATAGGTCCGAATAGGGAAAATTCACCTCTTTGATTTACGCTTGTTAGAAAGCGCAAACTGATGAATGTATTAAAAAATTATAATTTTTTGCTGTGTTTCTTTTTAAGATATGGCAACAGGAAAGAAAAAAAAAACTATCTATTCAGAATTTATAAATTGTTTTCTTAACGTTTAATCATAATTTAATTAATATTAAACCACTATCAGACCCCGCCCGCTGTTGCCTGGCCCAGAATTATAACATTAAATATACCTAAAATTGCCTTACCGTTTCCTGGGATTACTTTAAATATATTTCACTATGCTGGTCTTTTTTTCCAAACCAACGTCTTCCCACGTGTCGAATAATAATAATAAAAAAATGTTTCCTACCGCGAGGTCACGTGCGTCGTTATAGCAACGATGTTTGACTTTAACCCTTAATTGCATAGTGATGTAAATTTCCATCACTGTTTATTTAACTTTTAATAAATAAATCAACTTCTTCGCCACCACTATATTTATCTTCTAAAATAAAACCGTAAGTCATGTGACTGTCCTCAACAGTTTCGGGATGTCCGTTTCACTTTTTCATATGCCAAGCGGCCATTTTTATTCAAAATTATTTTTTCGAATAAACTGCATAAAAGTTACATTTTAAGAAAGATCGTTCAAAATAAATTAATATTTGAGAGATGACTTGCGTTCAATTATGTATATATTCTGCAATAACTTCTGTCGAAATATTCGCAGTTCAAATTCTCTATTCATAAAAGTAAACAAAAAAAAAGATTGATTCGTCGTGAACATTTAAAATATTAAATCATGGAGGTAATCATATTCGCAAAGCAAGTTCTCCGCGAATGAATTTTTGGACCGCTGCCTCGCGTCAAAAAAATAATTCGCACCAGTGAGACAATCAAAGTTTACCATAATTATGTGCTATACAACTCAACTTTCGGACCTTTTCTTGACGTAAATTGAACTCATGTAATAATATTTAATGAATCAGATTTTTAGCATTTTTAAAATCGCTAATACAGCTTTTATTTATCGCGTGTACAAATTAGAAATGATACTTTGATTTTGAAATCAAATGTTTTGATTTATGATATTATTTCTTATTTATTTATTTATTTTCTCTTTTAAATGAAAAGTGTGAAGTATTTTAAATTTATGTAATATAAGCATTTTAGATTAAAGTTAAGTATTTTAAATGAAATGAGTGACAGGTTTATAATTTAAAATTAAATTAATTGTAGTATGAATGACGGTGATGGGAACGATATTTGGCGAATTATCATCTGCTCCCGGCTAACAAAAATACTCATAATTAAAAAAAAGAATAAAAATAAATAAATGATAGTTTGATGTAAATAAATATTGATATACATATCAAAAATAATTTATAGAATTAAAATAAAAAATAAAAGTAAATAAACAACAATTTCCATAACAAAGTTTTCGCCAAATTGGCGGGTGAGGGGGGGGAATCGCGCCAACGTGCGTATGTGACATTTGTGCCCAAAAAATATGCGAAATGCTACCATGATCGCAAAAGTTCATGATTTGTCTATTAGAATCTTCCGATTTGGCGAAGGATTAAGGGAAAATTAAATTATGAATAAATGTAACGTGTTGCAATGTTTAACATACATTTAAGGGAGACCAAACTGGTCGCCAGTGGCGGCTAGTATAGAAATATTAATGCAGTAAATTTCCCGTGAACTATGTTGCTGAACAAAGTTAAAAATCTATCTTAAAATTTCTGGTGTCTAATATTTAATATATTTATAAAAAACACAATTGTAAAAGAAAACTCATGCAAAGAAGGGTTAAGGGATTACATAAGAAACCACCGCTGAAACTTTTCCCCATCGTGATTTCGCTTCGTTTCAGAAAAAAAAATCGATCGCCTTACTTTTTTTGTAATACATAATTAATTAAAAAACTATTTCAAAAATTTTAATTTTTCTAAACGATTAACGAAAGTCTTCTCCATACAGGGGTATGAAATATAAGATTGTGCGAGTAAGGTGTCAATTAAATAGATATTAGTTGATAAAAAACAAATTTCTCCTTTTCGATAAAATGGAAACTTTAAAAAAATCGCGAAAAAATCAAAAATCGCTGTTCGAATTTGGAATAAACTTTGTTGAAAACAGGACAGTATTTACTATACTGGGCTAAAAATTTAATTTTGATTGTTTTTATGAGTAGATCAAAATCGCTGCCGAACTAGGATAATTGGAGAAATACGTGAATTGCTCCGCTCAATATAAAATAACAGAAAAATCTGATCAAAAATCCAAAATCTAAGCCTTAGGTATATACGGACCTGTCTTCATCTATCATGAATCAAATTTTCAGACCTCTACATGCGATAGACTTTCCTAGCCATTGCCAACAAAGAGACAGAGATACACACATACAGAGAGACAAAAACCTTCTTTTATTAACCCTTTGTCATAGAAATTACTGCATAGCTATACAGTGAGCGGTCTCTGACACCGCTGGATCGAAACGTGAATAAAAGTCTAGATTAACTCCTATAGGATATTGTTTCTGTACTAAACTTTATGTGCAGGAGTTTTATAATAACAATTCACCTATTCAGAAGTCTCTAGCGATAATACTAGGGCTCCAAATGAAACAAAATATCACTAGTGTCTGTAGTTAAACTGAAACAAATCAAATTGTGAAAATTGGAAAAAGCAATGATCTGTGAGACACCTAATAGCAGTTAAGGGTTAATATAAATTAATTGACAAGAGCGTATTTTTAAAAAAATGTATTACCCTCAATTATTTTTTACTTTTTAATGTTTAAAATATTTCATTACTACTGTTTCACAGCCAGTTGGCTTAGTGAGCGTGAATAACGCAAAATTAACCCCATTGTTATTGTAGCGGATAGGGGTCAGTTAACCTCGGGATTAATTTTCTCCCAATTGCACCGAATTTAAATATGCCAATTGGGCTAGCAAAAGAGATTATGAAATTTAAGCTAGAGGACAATAATCTGCAACTGCAAGTTGAGTGGGAAGATTACAAAAATTACTCTGGTAATAAAGTTATCATTTTAGTTAAGAAAAAAAATCAAAAGCTTGTTTGTTTATGATGGACATCAGTGAAATTGAATTTATGTTTAGCACCCTCGTTGTATAGGAATATCAAAAGTACGTGAAATTTGGTAATGCCGAGATCATTAAACTCATATATGTGCGCTTCAAGACCATGAAAACATGGCAGAAAAAGCTTCACTGGTTGCAGCAACCTCCTTGTATAAAATTTCCGTATCTCAAAAGTATATACATGTTTCATGTATCTCAAAAGCACATTAAGTTCGGTAATGCCGTGATCACTAAAATGCACGTATTTGCGCTTCGTGCTCATGAAACCTTCTCACCCCTAAAAAATCACTGGATGCAGCAACCTCGTTGTATGGGAATTTCAAAAGTACATGAAAATTGATAATGCCGCGATCACTAAAACGGATGTATGTGCGCTTCGCGCCCATGAAAACAAAACAAAACAAATCACTGGATGCAGGAACCTCTTTGCATGGGAATCTCAAAAGTACAGGAAATTTGGCAATGCCGCTGTTACTAAAAGCATGTATGCGTGCTTCACGCCCCTGAAAAAAATCCCTGAATACAACAACATCGTTGTACAAAAATAGCAAATCACAGGAAATTTGGTAATTCTACGATCACTATAACGTTAACTATCACCAATTTTAGCTTTCTAGTAATGAAAGAAGTTCATTTTCACGTCCATGATATATACCATTCATACTAGGCAAGAGAAAACCCAACAGGGCAACTGGTTAATTTCTGTCTACGAACTTCCAGGACAACTGACCAATTTTCTCTGAATGGCAGGGCAACTGACAGATAGGAATAATCAAAGCTGAAAGTTTAATAAAGTAAGAGCCAAAGAAATCTGTATTGTGGAGTTCGAGGATATGTTCAACATGTTCTTGCGGTTGAATACACAAATGAAAGTGTTTAATAAGTAAGGACATGCATTTGGAGAGAGATGTTGATACGGAAAATTCAGAATACGTCGCTAAAGAAAGGCAAGGATTGTTTGTCGTGGATTTTTAAACTATATGCCAGTTGCTTCAGATGACATCAAAGATAAAAGTGGAGAATCCCATTGCCAACCTGTTGATAAAAACTAGAAAAATTGTCATCTTCAGCCAATAGGGAAGAAATGAATCTCCTGCAACATTTTCAGGTAGAACTGAGAATTTAAGACTACATCGAATAGTATAGATCTGATTATACGGGTGCCTCATAAGCTACGCCTCACCAGTACCTTGATTCCACCAACCACTTTCGGTGGATCCGTCCAGAGAGAGTTAAGGCTTCATTCAGACTGCGCTCGGTTCCTCCCGTTCAACATGTAACTTCTGTCTATGTTGAATGGATGAGTATTGAGGGTCAATGGTCAATGTTACGGAAATTCGGTGGTTTCTATGTCCCAATCTGAATGAACCTTTATTGTCACATCTGCAGCAAGGGTGGTGCAAGCGGTGCTCACGCACTAAGTGCCATCAGTTAGGATAGGTACTAACAAGCTTTATGCACACCGTCACTTATCACTACTGATGCACTGACGATCGGTAGAAAAACTAACAAATTGTTGTGCACGAAGCACCAAACAGAGTTGACCGGTGTTGGTTACCGTCCCTCCAATACTTGTGGTTTTGACTGTTCGTTTCACCACTACTATAAAAATTTGCATAAAATGAATTCAGTAAATTTTCAGAATTCATAAGTCTTGAATCATAGCCATATATGGAAAATGTGATTAGTGCAATCGATTTCCGAGTGTGTAATGTTATTATAGGATAAGTAAGGACTTATTAAATTCTTATGCTGAACATGGCATCCTTTTTATTTGAAAACAAAAAAAACCTTCAGTCAATATGATGAATTTTAAGATGGCTGTCATACTTCGGGCATAGCTGAAAAGATAGATCCCCTCACTCCGTCTCCGTTGAGTAGTCAAATATTTCATTTTCTATTCCGTTTCGTAATTAAAAGTGCGTCCAAATTTTTTGACTCACCACTATTAGAATTAGATAAGAGATTAGATTAAATTAGAATTAAATAAATACTACTTATCTAATATTTTACAAGCAGGGTTGAATTTAGGGGCAAGACCGGAGGGGACATCCCCCCCCCCACGCCGTAAGATTTGAGTTTTTTAATTCTTTAACGCTAGAACCACCGGAAATTTTACTCAAGTTTTTTAAAACTATTTCACATCAGAAATTTTACTTAAAACTACTTAACTTATTCATTTAACGTATTTCTGTGAGTTTTATATTTAATTTATTTTTAAAAGAAATTTCTGGTTCGAATCGTAATATATTCATTTGGTAACCGTCAAAATGACGGCTCATGGTAGTTCTAGTGTTAATTAGTCTAAATTTGTTCCCGGATTCCATAAAGTCCCCCTCCCTCCGGAATTTCGGAAATCTCTCACGGGGAAAAATGTCTGAATTCTGAATTCAACATTATTAGAAAGCTTCTGTGAGTACACCATAACAACCAATAAAAATATATCTACTACTTTTCAGGTATCCTAACCTCACTATTGGAAAACTACCACCATACTTTCTTGAAGAAGAGTACGAGGAGCTTAAAAATGAACCGGTAATATTACTTTATTTTTCTCCTAATACTAAAATATAATGAATAAGTGCTTCTCGAGAGGTAAAGGCTGTTGAACATTAAAAATATATATGTATACAGTGAATTCCCGTTAGTGTGGCCTTCCAAAGCAGGCCACTTTTTGTCCGCATTAAACGGTGTAAACATTTGAACGGTGTAAATTTTAGTGATAAGGAATCGGCTTGTTTAGAGGAGGCATCAAACTCTATACGCCTTTTTATAGAAATGTTGTCCTCACGAATGAAATATCTATGTGGCATGTAATAAAAGTCATTGTCAATAAATTTTTAGGAGCATAATTCTGCTATACCCTCGTTAACTTGCTCCAGTAAAAATGGAATTATATTCCTTAAATAAACAATCATTCTTCATGAATTTATTTTCTGAACTAGAAAACCACTTTTTTGCTGCTTTAAGAATATTTCTAAGCATTTCACGAGAATCTTTCCATAAACCTCTTTCTTAACAACCATTCAAGCATTTAAAATTTGCTTGAAATTCATTTCCTATTTCTAGATCGGTAACATTCTTTTCGTGTCTTTTAACAATGCCAATTGATTCCTGGTATCAAAAAGCTTTTAAATGAGTATTTGTGTTCTCAACCGAAACACGTAAACAGTTTATATCTTTTTTTATTTGACTCTCTCTGGCGTTGCATTTTATGAGGGGGGGTGGCGAAAATAGTTTCAGCGACATATAGTTCCTTCGTTTTTTTCCCACAATTCCCTTTTGAATTTTCATAAAAAGTTAGAGCGTAGCAAAATATTTATTTCATGTTCAATACCTGTATCAACAGGCATATATCCTTTTTTCCCCTCATTATCTTTAGTAATTCAGATTCTATTATTTTAATCACAACTCCTATTATGTTATCGACTATAAGAGCTTCGATCTTTATCGAGTTGCATGGTTGCACAATACTATTTAATCCAAGAGCCACTACTTCATAACAAAACTTATAGGGGTGTCGTGTCTCCATCCGCAAGGATAAACTAATAATTTTTCTTTTCGTAATTACTTTAATTTTAGCTTTTACAATAAAACCTTTTTGAAAAAGCAAATCTCTGAACCACTGTCACAAAGAACCCGATAACCACCAGGCATTTATAGCCAGCAGAAACAGAAACCATACAAGTTGTGTAGATATATTTTGTTTAATTTTCTGCTCATCATATGCACAATTGTGCCCGTTCTCTCATTTTCATGATTTTCTAATGTTATTTGTTTAGGACAAAATAAATAATTATAATTGTGTTTACAATATTTCGAGCAAGGATTTATTTTCGCAACCAGAACTACTACGCAAGAAAACACAAGACTGGTCATTAAAGTTGTAAAACATTTGAATTAAAATCAGAGTTTTGTTCCTGTAGTTATTAGTTTACAGTTTAGGATTAGTTAACAAACAGATTACAAAAACTTTTTTAAATTATTAATATTGTTCAGAGTGCATATTTTATCTCTAATGTTTCAGACAGAACCAGAGATACCACAACCAAGATCTTTTCAACCATATCGTGCAGGTACGTTTCAGCAAGGATTCTTCGATTCAAATCCATTTAAAACAGACAGTGACTTACCAGAAGAGAAACCTGAAAAGGAAGATAAAGAGCTTTTAAAGCCTTTTATACCCAACAATCCTGCTAAAAAGGTAAGTTGCACGCTATCATAATCCTTTATCTAATCACAAGCAAAATATAATTTGAGACTTTAAAATTTAAATTTAAAACCAGCTTTGTTTTCCGTTAGTTTGAAATTAATGTATTATATCTCAAACACCTATCCAGACAGGCATGCCAGACATTTTTTACGTGCTCGCAGCACCAAATTAAAGCATGGGCACACGGGACACTGGTCCAGTGTGCAGTGTCCCCTAAGATTGGAAGGGCCCCAAGTCAGTATACAATTTTTTTTAAATTGACTTATTTGAGTGTCATAATTTACATATTTTTATATTGTGCAATAGCAAGATATTAAAGAAGATCATGAAAAATCTTGCTTAAACTAGTTGGATGTGCCAATCCCAAAACTTTCTACTATCTCACACATGTCAATACTAAAAATAAAACCTAGTCGAAGTCAAAAATTAAACCTAGATTGGACAATTGGGCTATTCAATATGATCCCCCCCCCCTCCCCGTCTTCTCTGGTTTAGTCGAATCTATATCATATGAGTTGTAATTTTCCAACTGGACGAAAAATGTCCTGGCCAGGATTCGATACTGGGATATCTTCACTGAAGCTGCCATCCTCTACCAACTGAGCCATCCCGGTCGAATCTGGAGGACCTAATTTATCCAGTTAACCTTATTGATCATAGCAGCTTCAGCCAAGATATCCCAGGTTCGAATCCTGGCCCGGACATTTTTTGTCCAGTTGGAAAATTACAACTCATATGATTTTTTTACCAATTTGAATAATTGTGTTAAATTTAATCTTGTCTTATATCATAGCCTCATGCACCAACGGTTCCTTTGGCATCCTGCTCCCGCGAGGAGGCCGTCGTGTTCTCAGCAGCTGGTATCACAGCACAACAGCTTGGTCTATTGCTTTTACTATTTTGTCTCGAAGGTCGAACAAAACTAGCTATCACCAGTGCCTGATTTACGGCAGGGCATTCGGGGCACGGGCCCAGGGCCCCCGATTTTCAGGGGCCCCCAAATGCTACTAAAGATTTTTCAAATATTGGCCAAAACAGTTTTAACTGTCAAAAAACAAAATTAAAAAAATGGAAAAATCTGTTTGTCAGAGATTGTTTATGATATGTCAAAGTAACTTCGTTTTTTGCTGATTGTCTTTTAACAATTTATGTGCAGTAATGTACAGAACTCCATTTTGGGGATCGCCATATTATTTCATTTTTATTTATTTTACATGTAAGGCCCTGATGGTTAACATGGACAAAGCCGTGTGGTTCTACTAGTTCCTTGTGTAAATTTAGTTTTTTTTTTTTTTTTTTCGTACAAAGCTTGTATTTGAAAGAAAAAGTTATTTTATTAATAGGATATGCTAATATTTTAAACAATTATAGCTTGGTACTGCGGTAAATTTATTATTAGTTGTTGCATACTTTATCATTCCAGATATATGGACTTCCATAAAGAAAGGTAATCAGCACCACACAGTTTATTATGAAGTTCAATTAAAATGCATAATTATCAAATAATTATTTAAAAGTAAATTAATGATTATCAAATTTAATTTTTTTAATTAATATTTTAAAGAAATTATCAAAGTCAATAGTGGTTATCTTAATAAGTACTGCTTTCGATATATTTTTTTTATTCAAAGAATCTGTGCGAGGGGGGCCCCCATACGCATCTGTGCCCAGGGCCCCCAAATTTCTAAATCGGTCCCTGGCTATCACAGCGTCATCTACAGTTTTCTCCAAAATTTTAAATCAATTTAATTCAACTACATATAAAATTTCGTCGATAAATATTCCTAAATTCTTCATTTTTTTCAGCAGAAATTTGAGAGAAACACACAAAAATCGCTATCACAGCGTCCTTTTTCGGGGAATATCCCCATTTTCAACTAAGACCTGACGTCCATAGTCAAAACATATATATAAAATTTGGTTCAACTCTATGCTTAACATCGTACACTCTCCGATGATACAATAATGAAAAATGCACAAAAAACGCTATAACCGCTTTCCAGCAGAATATGCCCAAATTCAACTGGGACCTGATGGCCCCAGCCAAAAACATATATATATAAATTGGTTCAATTCTATGCATAACGTCATACACTTTTCCATGATACAATAATGAAAATGGTACAAAAATTACTATCACAGCGCCCCCTTCTGCTGGAATATCTCCAACTTCAACTGGGACCTGCTGGCTATAGCCAAAAACATATAAATGAAATTTTGTTCAATTTTATTCGTAACTTCATACACTTTTCGATGATACAAAGAGGACACATTCGGACAGACAGACATTTTGTAAAAACATGTTTTTCGGGATCTCTGACCTCTAAAACGTGTAAATCCATCGAAAACCGAAAGTTGAAAAAATTTCGATTACAATACTTTCTTCTATTATTGATAGAAGAAAGTAAAACGCAATAGATAACTCGGATCTTTTTGACATATTCACAAAGACATATTTATATGTAAACGCCTGAAATTTCTATATTATATTTTAAATGCCACATAATCGAACAGCGTCATTCTTATAAGTGTTATACATCCTGAGAAGGAGCATACTCGTAATTTTTTTAATACCGGCCTCACAGTCACAGGATATCGACAATGTTATGAAAAATGCACATTTATTGCGATGTTTACATTAATAAGAATTAAAACTTATCTTTTCCATGTCAAATGTTTCATTTTTTTTTTTTTATTATCAACATATGAATAAAAGTGAAGCAAGGGTCGACACACTATTTAAAGTAGTGGATAATATATTTCATTAAGAATTATAATAACAATGTATGCTTAATGTAAAAAATAAAACGCAGACCAGACTTTCAGTTAAAACATATTTTATGTTAAAGACATTTTTTTATTTTTCCCAGTACCAGCACACTCCTGATCCTGAGTTATAATCTATTAATCAAAGACGCGACTTTTCTCTGACTGCTCTGTCTGAAAAATTGGTACCAACTTTCTGAAATATCATTTGCTTTATAGAGAAATGCTGTTTCATTTCTCAGTATCTAAATAGGAAAGCTTGCAAATTTTGTGCCCTTCCGAATAAACTTGACTTAGTGAATACGCAGTAAAGTAACAAGTTTAAATTTGCGTACAGCCATAAAAGATACACGCTTAAAAATTAGTTCACATTACTACGCAGCGAGAGCATAAGCATGGGGACCCCGATTCTTGTTTATGCCCTGGATTCCCAAAACTCATTGTCAGGCCCCGTATAAGCGTGCCAAAAATTAGAAAACATATCTACCAACATTGTTAACGCGTCAAATTTTTACATTAAAAAAAATATATTGCAGCATATTCTGCTATACGAAAAATTGGTTAATAGAACAAGCCGCTTTTATGAGCTATGAAGAACACAAATCACAATATTAACAATAATATTAACACAAATCACAAACCTGAATCATATCGGGGACTTACAAATACATCGCCCCATAGATACTTCATATACTTCACATTCTACTTCATACTCCACAGAACATAATCCTTTTCAGAACAAAATCTTAGAATTCACTCAAAAACAACATTACTGATACATATCAATTTTATGGATTTATCACGCCATCTACCGGCAAATAATCACATCAAATGACAAATAATCAGATCAAATAATCATAGAATAGTAACTTTTGCAGGTTTTTGTGCAGCAATTATGTTCGGTGGGTGCTAAAATGGCAAATTTAGTGCTTAATATTTTTCCTGATCCTATGTCGGAACAGCTTTCTACCTTTAATGTAGATATGGCTGTAGACGAAATTATGAATTTGTTTGTGATTAAAAAAAAAAAAAAAAAAAAAAAAAAAATACAAATACAGCTTTCTCAACTAGGCCAGTGAACTCTTTGCTCCGAATAGCTTCTGAAAATGGCGGTACATCATTTAACATCTTTTTGTCTAGTCTAGATGCAAAATCTCTTCCTCATCGTGACCCTGTGTTTATCAGGCTGAATTAAAAGTAAAAATACCCATTCGGACAAAATTGATAACGCTAGGTTTACTAGGGCCAGCAGCATTATAATCAGTACCAAAGTTGTAAATTATGCCATTGATGTCTGTAGCATTTACGAGTTTCTCTGCGTTCCGATTACTAAGAGGGTGGTGTGGGAAAACATCACGAACAGATATCTCTTATTTAACATCCCTGTGGAGATTCCGCTAGCTGAATTAGGCCGATAAATTGCTGCTTCAAATAATATTAACATTTTCGAATTTCGCCAATTCATCCGTAAAGATTCGACACGTGAGGCTTCCCCAGTTTTGGTTACATCTCTTGGATCTTTTCTCTCTCCTGAAATAAAGTTATGGTTTTCAGTTCAGAAAATTCGATAATTTATTGATCGTCCGCGTCAGTGCATCAAATGATTTAAATATAATCATCCGAAGATAAAGTGCAAATCAGTTCAACTTTGCGTGACCTGTGGTGTTCAGCATGAGGGCTTATGCTCTTCTCCAGTCAAATGTTCGAATTGCACAGGCAAACATCTGGCAGACATCAACCAATGCCCGTACCGCATTCAGTAATCTGACTTCCTCAGTTTTAAATGTAGGAAATTCTTATCATTTGTCGATGCTCGTCACAATTTTTTTTAAAGGTGGAGACTGGCTTAAATGTCAAAGTCACAAGTGGAAAAAAAAACGAATACAGAGGAGCTCCAAAAAATCATTGAAGAACGGACCAACAATATGCTCAAAACACTTATTCATATCTCGTCTAATCAGGCTGATAAAGTTATGAACACTGAACACTCTTAAAGAACTCAGTAATCTAATTGGGAATCTGGTTAATAAAATGAATGTGAACTCCCCAGACAGGCGTAAACGCCCCAATAAGGGTGATGGGGGTTCGTCGAAGTAGTGATAATACCTTATTATTTCTGGTAGCTGCGAGTTGCAGATTATCAGGTTGTTTTTGCTATCTTTGTTTTTTTTCTGTTTGGTGGTTTTTACTCTTATGGGAATTAAAATCTTACAGTGGAATTGCCGTAGTTTAATAAATAAACAGACCTGGCTAAACTGACCCCCCATTTTCAACGGCTGAACGTTTTGGTCATTCAAGAAACTTTTCTGTCTCCAGATAAGACTGTTACTGTCCCAGGAAAAATTTTATATCGTGCAGATAGACTTGGTCGCTCAGATGGTGGGCTGGTCATCGTGGTTGCCACTTCTTGATCTTCAGTCAGACTCAGCTTAGCTGATCATAGCTCAACTAATGAGATAAGGGCATTTGTCTCTTTCACGGCGCTCCGTCCATCAACATCATCATTGTCTATTCTAGCTCGGGCCTGGTAGTTTCTGACCTCACTAGGATTTGCCATGACCTGGCTGGCTCGTCCCTTATTCTGGGAGATTTTTACCTTCATCATCAGCTTTGGGGTTCCCCGGTGGCTTTCCGGGCCTGTTAGATATTTGTAGAGTGATTGGGTGGCAGTCTTTTCTGCATTATCAATTCTGCTGCTCCTACGGATGTCGTTCCACGGTCTTCTCTCTAATAGTATATCTCTCTCTATGTTCTTCTGACCTGTTTGCAAGCACGTCTTTCCAGATTGAGGAAGACACTTACGACAGTGACCACTTCCCAATTGATATTCATGTGGAGCTTCGCCCTCCGTCGCAGCCTGGGATCAGCCTATGTATAAGTGGCCGCTTATTTGCCGGTATGTCAATGCTTTACAACACTACTCCGATATCATTAATGGCTCATTTTAAAAATTGGTTCTTATTACAATCACAAATATAGCTTCTCAAGAAAATTTTCAGCTAAGGGTTTTTCGGTGTGGGGGACATGCAGGTGCAGTAATTTTATGAAACAAAAAAAATATTTCCTGAAGAAAACTCGTCAACTGGTGTCCGCTGACATCAGTTGACAACTGGTGTAAGCGTGCATCGGATAAGCTTCGGCAGGCTGTTCGTGAATCCAAGCAACGTTACCGGAACTCGGTTTGCTGCAATGCAAAAAATCCTTACATATTATGTCTTCCGAAAAATTAAAAACTGTTTGACCTCGCCACCTGATTCACACTTCTGTCTGAGGAATGCAGATACCATTTTCTTAGATGCGGTTACTCAGTCGGAACTACTTGCAGATCATTTTAGTGAGCCGGCTTATCATGATCCAATTCCTCTTGCTTATGGAGTGTAAGAAAGTGAAAAACTTAACCTACCTTTTTCACAGACTGAGTTAATGGATGCCACCCGCCGTTCGAAGACTACCGCTCCGGGTGAGAATAAAATCAGTGCTTCACTTTTCAAGGGTTTGTGGAACACTCCATTCGATGCCTACTTCAAATCTACAATTCCATTTGGATCTCGGGTGATATCCCCCTAGACTGGATCTCCTCTCTCATTCTGCTGATCCTCAAGCCGGATATTTCGGTTTATTCTACTTTCGGATACCAAACGAAAAGTCAGTAGATAGGGAATGGGACTTCTGCGTCAGCATCAGGCGGTGGCGGCAGTAACTCCGCCTACTGCCGAGATCATACTATAGTAGATGGGTGAAATAGATAGCGTGGGGAAGCTATATTATAGTGGGGTGGGGCGAATAGGTCTGCTATAAGAGGGGGTATTTTAGGGGGGCTAAAATAATAAAAAAAATTTATGTCTTATAGTACGAGGTAACGGTTATGGTAGAGTCCGAACACTGCCCCGCTATCCCTCTGCATTTTCACAATAGTTATTGTAATTTGTTAAATAACATTTTTTTTTAAATTTTTAATTCAAAGAAGAGATATGCACGACTCTAAAAATACAATTTCAGACAATTCCCTTGTTATTCCCTAGGGGATTCAAACCGGGCTTACCGGGTTATGCAAAACATAGCTGATTTATTATTATTTTTTTTTATAGAAAACTCTAGTAGATTTTTTACATTTAATATATTTTTTTATTGCCCACTAACAACACCAAACATAATTTTTGTATGTAAAATATCAATAACACATCCAAGTTTTGAAATTTATTAAAAGCGATATTTTCGTATTAGCCGCAAGTCAGGAGTAAATAGCAGAAGAAATCGCCAAACATAGCGCTTAGTGCGATTACACTGCAAAAAATAATTGTTGATTTTACAGTATAAAACTGGCACCCCAGCTGCCAGTATTATACCGTAAAATTAACAGTATTAAACAGTAAAAAAAGCAGTAATACGCTGCCGTGCAAGCAGTAATACGCTACCGCGCACGCTATACGGTATACGCTACCGTGCTTACCGGTATACGCACGCTATACGGTATACGCTACCGCGCATACCGTAAAATACTGTTAATTTTACGTATAATACTGGCAGCTGGGATGCCAGTTTTATACTGTAAAATCAACAATTATTTTTTGCAGTGTACATGTTAGTTAAATTTGTGTTTTATTTATACAGTGATCTCTCACTTATACGCGATACACGGAAATCATTTTTCCGCACCAGTTTTTTTATAAGGTAATTTTCGGCTTCTTAAATCACCGAATTTGTAATTCGAATTTTACTGTTTTAAAATAGTGGTATGAAAAAGTAATTACTGAACATCGCGTGTAAGTGAGAGATCACTGTATTATTTTATTTGTTTGTTGGTGGAGTTTTAGTATTATGGAATACTAGCGGAAAACATGGGTACAAGAAATCCATTCAAACCAAAACTAAAAACTTTTCTGAGCATTAGAAATAATCAAATAGAAAAGGGCTAGAAGATTTCTATGTCCTTTAAAATGACTAAAAATAGATTTCTTATAACAACAGAAAGAAATAAAAAGTTCTTGATAGTAAAATTGCCATAATTTAAGTGCATAAAGTAGAATTTACTATTAGTCAAAAATCTCTCCAAGACTGAAATCAGTCCTGAGACTGAAGATCTTGCGTCCATGGCCGGAAACAAACGCTGAACTATTTATATTGGCTTAAGTGCAAACGGTTAATTTTCGTAATCGGGCTGCACGCGATAGAGATAGATTTTGTTTTTTTAAATCATGCTTGAAAATTATTTTTAAAGCCATAAAAAATCAGTAAATTGAGATACAGTTTTCATGTAAATTGCAATTGAATGAACATGTTTTTCCAATTCGAAATGTGTGAAATTTGAAATTGTGCGATGTTTAAAAGTTAAAACATTTGCAGCTAAGCAAAATTTATTGGTCAAGTGTTGCCACCATCAATATGACACCAGTGTTACTCATGGACATATTGTTGCTTTATTTGTGGTAATAAACTTGAACATATTTAAATGAAGGTAAAAATTTAAACATACAATAAGATAACACTAAGAAGAATAAAGATATTTCATTATTCAATCATTTTTCATTTTAGGATGGTGGAATGAAAGCAGGTTGCTTAAATTCGTATCCTGAGCATATAAGTGAACCTTATCCAAGAATAGAGCTAGTGCCTAGAGGGGTTAAGAGACACATAAATTCCCAAAACCAGATGTTTGGACCTGTACCTGGGATTAGGCCATATCCTGTCAAGTCCATCATCAATACAAATGTACAGAAGTAAGTAAATTATTCAAAAACAAAAAATGCACCAAGAAAATTTGTGTTAGTTAAATAATTTTACAGTGATGCCATATCGCTTATTGAGAATATTGCGACGAAAGCATCACTTTACTCCTTACCACTAGCTTCCGACATACAGAGCTCATCCAAAGAATTCATACACGGTTTTTGCGCGCATACGCGGAAAATAGAGCGGAATGAGAGGCGGTGCTCATTTTAAACGGAAATTCAAAGTATGCAGTATGCATATGTAAATTAAGTCAAAGTTTGAGCCAAAAAATGTTGTTGCATTTCAGTTGTGATTTTTTGAAAATTTTGTGCCAAAAATAGGAGTTTTTTCAATTGAACCACCTTACATTGTGTACCGTAAGTTTGCTTTTTTGTTACTTTGATGTCAAATTAAAGCTTACATTTTAGACTATCAGAAAATGTGATAGTTTTGTAGGGTTAAATTTTTACTACATTTTGAAATTTCAGTCAATCGTATCGAAATTGACCAAAAATGTCTAACCAAGCGTTAACGCTCGAGCAATGAATTTTTATCATCATGAAATGCGATTTTTGTGGTAGATCACCTTTTTCATTGTGTATACTCTTTATGAAAAAACTTGGAAGACACAGTGCATCAACAAGGCAAACGATAAACAATTTAACTGCCAAATTTAAGAGGACAGGAAGTGTTGCCGATCATAAGGCAAATTTAACTTAAGACAACGATCTGCGAAGACATATGAAAATATCCAGCAAGTGAATGAACGTCTTAATGAAAATCCATATCTGTCAAACTCGAGATTTGCTCGACCGCACTTCCGAGGCAAGTATTTTCGTCGCATCTCAAGAAGTAACTGCATCTTTACCCATACAAAATTCAAATTGTGCACAATTTGACAGCAAATACCAAGGAAAAGAGATTTGTTTTCGCTGAAAAGGTTCTTCGGCTATTGCGAGGTAACAAAATCCCACTTCCAAATCTTTGGTTAACTGATGAGTCTCACTTTCATCTGAACGGATACATTAATAAGTAAAATTACCGGTATTGGGTTAGAGAAAATCCTCATGAGTTGAAACCTCTTGAAATGCCCCTATATCCCGAAAATAAAACGACTGCCTGGATAGCCATCTGTTCAAAAGGAGCATTAGCAACGTACTTTTTCAGAAATACAGTTAATTCAGAAAAGTACTGTTCGATGCTTCTGGAACATGGCATCCATTTAATTATTTCCATGACCGAAAAGGGAGATCCATGGTTTATGCAAAATGGAGTAGTTTTTTCGAAAGCCTCGATATCACTGAAGAACAATTTTATGACAAAGTTATCGGTCTGAGTTTCGAAAGCCGATATGGACGTGATGTTCCGTGGCCGCCGTATTCCCCTGACCTTAATCCATGTGATTATTTCCTCTGGAGATATCTGAAGAATAAATGCTATCGAAATGCACCATCAAATCTCGATGAATTAGAACAAGCAATTCTAGAGGTGCTAGTAAACATTCCGCCAGCCACTTTCTCCAGGTTATTAGAGATTTCAAGAGAAGACTCGAAATGGTTGTTGAAATGAGAAGTGAACATATCGAATCATTTTTATAATGTTATCCAAGTTTCATTTTGACATTAAAATTTCAAATATAAACCGAGTAAAAATAAAGTTACTGACCAAAACCCGTCTGTGATTCTTTTTGACGGAACCTGTACGTACACCATAGGGGAAAAACGATCTCATGTTTGATAGTGTGACATTCTCTTAAAGTAGGGGAGTAATCGGAGTGCAGACCCTTCAAGTTAGAATTCTGTACTGACCCGAAATTTCTGCTTAAAGTCAACCCGAAACCGAAATATTCAAACCCGAATTCGACGTGAAAGAAAATTAATTCATTTTTTAATACGATTATGAAAAAGTACAATTACATCGCTAATATCAATTTTATCTTTTCTGTATAAAAATAAACACATATATGCTCCTTAATATTCAAATATACATGATTTTTATTTGAAAAATATTCAAGGACTTTCTTTTGAAAAATCGGGTCAACCAAAACCTGACCTGAAAAAAAAAAAAAAAAAAAAAATACACTACTCGAAATCTTTAAAGTCAACTCAACTCACGACGAAAAAAAATTAGCGCCAGCCCGACTCGACCCAGGGTTCGGGTAAAATCGGTTCACCCGACCCGATGCAGGCCCCTACACTTGAGTCATCTTCCAAAACACTGATGCTGCTTAATCTTTTGGTGTTCGGATGCGAAACGGCACTGAACCGGATCGTGCGACGTTAATACAGAAGAAAGAAAGAAAGAAAGAAAAGTCCTGGATCGTCGGCCCGCCAAAATAGAGCCATGCATCGGATCGGGTAACCCGATTTTACCCGAACCTAGGGTCGCGTCGAATTGACGCTGCTTTTTTCGGTGTGAGTCAGGTTGACTTTAAATGTTTCGGGTTGAGTTTTGAGACTTACGGGTCGGGTTCGGCTTGAACCGACTGTTTAAAAGAAAGTTTTGAATATTTTTAATGAGAAAAAAAAACTATACACTATTTGAATATTGACGAACGTATATGTGTTCATTTTTATATAATGGATATTAGAAATATAATCCTAGACCACATTTCCATAATTGTATTAAAATATGGATTAATTTTCTTTCACTTCGGGTTCGGGTCGGGTTGAATTTAAGGAGAATTTTCGGGTTCTCTATTCCAAGTAGAGTCCTGCATCGGTATCGGGTTGACGCTACTTTTTCCGGTGCGAGTCTGTGTCGGGTCATATTCACTTTAAATGTTTCAAGTTACGTGCCTGGTTCTTACCATCTACAGTTTTGCACGTTTGAGGACAATGCGCTGGTTATCTGCATGAGGGTGCTTTTCGCCAGAGCTGTAGTTGGACCCTTCCAACGTGCAAAACTGTAGCTTGTAAGAACCAGACACGTAGGCAGAAACTTCATTGTCAGGAAAGTATGACTTATTTTAAGCTTGTAGTTTTTAAATGTTAATTTTCGATCACGATGATTCAGCCCCTAACAACTCGCATATTTCATTAGGATTGCATTTCCGACCCTGCATTGCTGGTGTGATTCCAAGTCATCTAGGTGTACCCCACCCCTCCTAGAAATTTGTTCCTGTTTTGAACCACCCTGTATATATATACACACACATACAGGATATCCCTTCTTATCGTTAACTGATATAGTTAATTCCTAAAATGTTAGGTTTAGAAGTATAATTCCAATTGCAAAAATGTTTGAAATGTTGTTCTTCAGAATAAAAAAATCCATCCACGTTAGAATAGTTATTATTATTTCTTTAAAGTTTTTTCAGTGTTTTCTGGCGCTAAAAAAGGAAAATCGTCGTGTTTTTAGTGACAGAAATGGCTGAAATTTTCAGTACGTTTCAGTCATAAATGGATTTTATGTATATATATATATATATATATATATATATATATATATAGCATGGTTTTTCTAAATATAACTTATAGAATTCAGGGACCATATAAAATTTAAATTTTATTAACTTTTACAAAAATGAGTATTTTGATGTAAATAGCTTTTAATATTAAAAAAAAAAAAACTTTTGACACTTTTTTTTTTTTTTGTAATTAAAACTATACCTCTAAAACTAATTTCTTAGGAATTAGTGATTGGACAACAATAAAAAGGAGCACCCTGTATATTAAATCTAATTTATTTTTAAATAACTGTTTCACTATCATAAGTGATGTGTTTTCACTTAGCTAAAGTGTAATGATCTGTGTTTCTGTTTCTAGGCAAATGAACTCCACGAATTTCAAAACCATCAAAGGAGTTGTTTACTGTAAAGAATCAAAGCAATAAAGACATGCTGATAATAAAATTTTTAATATGTAGCATTTAGTTGTTATATTTTATTCTAGCAAAACTTGTGGTTTTGCATACAAGGTTGTTGAAATATGAAAAGTTATATTTGTGTGCTTATTTACATTACGTGAAATTATACATATAATTTAAATACATTATGGAACTGTTTATCCAGAAACCAGTTATCCAGAAAATTAGTTATATCAGGGGCGTAGCTACCGTGGAGCAGTTGGAGCAAACTGCTCCTGGCGCACGAATCTCAAGGGCGCAAAATTAGAAAGAACAAAATAAATATTTGTAAAAATATTTGCAATTTTTTTCCATTATTAATTAGATATTATGGATGAATCAGAACTGTTACAATCAGCATATTCCTATGATATTTTATCTTGTTTTTAACCTCAAATATTTCGATTTAAAACATATGTTTTATTCTCAGCTAAAATAATTACATCTATAGCGAAGTTTAATTTTAATTCACACTGTACCGCAGCCTCAAGTAACTTCCCCAACACCGTTTCAGCATACCTGATTTTTTGAAGTGAAAACTTCTTTAGGCGTGTTGGGCATTTTTTGAGATGGGAAAAAAACATTGAATTCGCGACACGTTACCGTTACTGTTACCGACACCAAATTAAATTATGTTGCCAATTCATACAATGAAGCGAAAGTATCAAAAGGAAATAGTTCACGTGCAGAAAACGAAATGATTGGTATTATGAATAAAAATAATCTCATCAAAAAGTCACCTGTAAAAAATGAAGCCAAGTCTCGTAACTCATTTACCGTAAACAGTACTGAGATCGTATAAAGCCAAGTTTAACTATCTTATTAACTCTGAAATTTTCATTCACAAATCACTCCTAGTCTCTACATCTTTAGTTAATTATTATTTTGTGACTTGGCAATTACGTAGCACGAGAATGGGATGTATATAGTTAGTCTTAATCAAATAATACTATAACATAGTAAGGTGTAATAACTTCCCTGTGCTGCGTAATTGCCAAGTCACAAAATAATAATTAACTAAAGATGTAGAGACTAGGACTGATTTGTGAATGAAAATTTCAGAGTTAATAAGATAGTTAAACTTGGCTTTATACGATCTCTGTACTTTTTACGGTAAATGAGTTACGAGACTTGGCTGCATTTTTTACAGGTGACTTTTTGATGAGATTTCACTTCTTTTTGTAAGTAATCCTTCTTTTCTTGATTTTGGGTTCTTTTTGGAGATCATCCACTGATTTTCACTAAGCCCACACTCTGTCCCTATTATTTACAGGTATCAAAAATTTGAAGCTTTAGTTTCGTTTGCAAAGTACTGTAGATAAAAAGAGATTTCAGGTTCCTAGGCAAGCACTAAGTTATGGGAGGGGGAGTGTCAAAAGTACTCTCAATTGCTTCCAGGATAGGTGCTATCCATCTGAGATATTACTTGCAGTCCTAGATACTTTATGTTTAACATAAAAGAACTTTTTAGTATAAAAATAAAGCCAAAATTAATTTTTCCGGAAATTTCCAATAAATCAAACTATATTCCTTTTTTCAATGTTTTTTTTTTTCGTTTTTATTTGTCTTTTTTATTATTATTTACGGATTTTTTAATTTTTCCTTACTTTGTGTACTAAACCCTGCCTTTCTGCCAAATGTCAAGCTTCTAGGACTACAAAATCGAATTATTTTCAAACTTTCGCCTTGTTATAAATTTATTGATTTTTCAATTTTAATTCTAAGTTAGAGTCACCATGATTTTATTTAGAAAGAACTATCAAGCCATAACCAGCCAGTAATGTCGGGAGGGTAGGGGGAGCTGTGAAAAATTTTTGTGGGGCTAACATCATTTAACAATTCATATTTCATATGCGAAGTAAATAGAGTATAACCTGTGAAAGAAAACAAACCTGTCTATAAAGAAATCGCCTATATCGTAGCCAGTCTATAGCGGAACTTTTCTATAACGAAATTCGTAAACGAAAGAAAAGAAAACCATAATCCGGGGGAAATAACATAAAACAATTAGGGGCGTTGTACTAGCTAATAGGACAATTATCTTCTAAAATAAAAGCGTAAGTCATGTGACTGTCATCAACAGTTCCGGGATGGCCGTTTCACTTTTTCATATGCCAGGCGGCCATTTTTATTCAAAATTATTTTTTCGAATAAAACTGCATAAAAGTTACATTTTAAGAATGATTGTTCAAAATAAATTAATATTTGAGAGATGACTTACGTTCAATTATGTATATATTCTGCAATAACTTCAGTCGAAATTAGGTTCACCGTTCAAATTCTCTATTCATGAAAGTAAACAAAAAAAAGATTGATTCGTCGTGAACATTTAAAATATTAAATCATGGAGGTAATCATTCGCAAAAGCAAGTTCTCCGCGAATGAATTTTTGGACCGCTGCCTCGCGTCAAAAAAATAATTCGCACCAGTGAGACAATCAAAGTTTACCATAATTATGTGCTTGCTATACAATTCAACTTCCTTCCGGACCTTTTCTTGACGTAAATTGAACTCATGTAATAATATTTAATGAATCAAATTTTTAGCAATTTTAAAATCGCTAATACAGCTTTTATTTATCGCGTGTATAAATTAGAAACGATGCTTTGATTTTGAAATCAAATGTTTTGATTTATGATATTATTTCTTATTTATTTATTTATTTTCTATTTAAATGAAAAGTGTGAAGTATTTTAAATTTATGTAATATAAGCATTTTAGATTAAAGTTAAGTATTTTAAATGAAATGAGTGACAGGTTTATAATTTAAAATTAAATTAATGTAATATGAATGATGGTGATGGGAACAATATTTGGCGATTTATCATCTGCTCCCGGCTAACAAAAATACTCATAATTAAAAAAGGAAATAAAAATAAATAAATGATAGTTTGATGTAAATAAATATTGATATACATATCAAAAATAATTTATAGAACTAAAAAAAAAATAAAAGTAAATAAACAACAATTTGCATAAAATTTTTTTTGCCAAATTGGGGGGGGGGGGGGGGGGGGGGATCGCGCCAACGTACGTATGTGACACCTGTGCCCAAAAAATATGCAAAATGTGCTACCATGATCGCAAAAGTTCATGATTTGTCTATTAGAATCTTCCGATTTGGCGAAGGATTAAGGGAAAATTAAATTATGAATAAATGTAACGTGTTGCAATGTTTAACATACATTTAAGGGAGACCAAACTGGTCGCCAGTGGCGGCTAGTCTTAAAACTAATGTTTCTAGCAGTACAAAATCGAATTGTTTTCGAATTTTTGATTTCTTAAAGATATTTCGATTTTATTTTCGAATTTAACGAATATTTTAATTGTTCCTTTTATTGAATAGTAAATACTACCTTTATACCAAGTTTTAAGTTTCTAAGACTACAAGATAAAATTATTTTCAATTTTTGATTTTTTCGAATTTTTTTTTATAATTTCTGGATTTTTTAATTTTTTCTTATTTTGTATCCTTTATTACAAATTTCAAGTTTCTAGCGCTACAAAATCGAATTATTTGGAAATTTCGATCTTTTTCGAGATTTTTATTCTATTTTCGAATTTATTGTGTTGTAATTTTTCCTTTTTCTGTATCCTAAACAATAAGTTTACGCCGAATTTTACGTTCTAAAGCTACAAAATCGAATTTTTTCAATTTTTCGGATTTTTTATTTATTTCTTTTTTGTATCCTAAATACTACCTTTATTCCAAATTTTAAGTTTCTAGCTTTACAAAATCGAATTATTTTCAAATTTTCGTTTTCTTTTTTCGATTTTTTTTATTTTATTTTCAATTTTTGTTGTGTTTTTAATTTTTTCTTTTTCTGAATCCTAAACACTATCTTTACACCAAATTTTCAGTTTCTAAGACTTCGAGATCATATTATTTTCAATTTCTCTCTTTTTCTTTCGTTCTTTCTTCTTTTTTTTTTTCGATTTTTTTAATTATCTATATTTTTTAATGTTTCCTTATTTAGTATCTTAAACATTACCTTTATTTCAAGTTTCTAGCGCTATGAAATCAAATTATTTTCAAAATTTCCTTATTTTTCGATTTTTTTATTTTATTTTCGAATTTTATTGCGTTTTTATTTTAACTTATTCTGAATCCTAAACACTATCTTTACCGCGAATTTTAAGGCCAAAAGATCAAATTATTTTAGTTTTTTTCGAATTTTTGATTTTTTTTTTTTTCGAATTTTCTGGATTTTTTAAATTTTTTCTTATTTTGCATCCTAAATACTACCTTTATTCCGAGAATTCCAAGTTTCTAGCGCAATAAAATTGGATTATTTGAAATTTTTCGATTTTATTTTCAATTTTTTTTTTTGATGTTTTCTTTTTCTGAATTCTAAATACTACCTTCACACCAAATTTTAAGTTTTTAAGACTACAAGATCGTGATATTTTCAATTTTCAATTTTGTTCGATTTTTTTTAATTTTCGAATGTTTTTTTTTTTTTTTTTTTTTTTTTTAATTTTTCTGATTTTATAATTTTTCCTCTCTTTGTATCCGAAACACTAGCTTTATTCCAAATTTTAAGCTTCTGTGGCTGCGGGATCTACCCAATCTTTTTGATGACGCGAGCGTAAGTGAGTGTGCGAGTGAGAAAAAATCGAAACTTTGAGTTCATATATCGTCTGCACTAATTTATGGGTATTTTTTGAATTATCCATATTTTTTAATTTTTCCTTATTTAGTATCTTAAATATTACCTTTATTCCAAATTTCAAGTTTCTAGAGCTATAAAATCGAATTATTTTCAAATTTTCCTTATTTTTCGATTTTCTGATTTTATTTTCGAATTTTATTGCGTTTTTTATTTTAACTTATTCTGAATCCTAAACACTATCTTTACTGCGAATTTTAAGTTTCTAAGACTACAAGATCATATTATTTTCAATTTTGATGGAATTTGTTGAATTTTCGAATGTTTTTTTTTTTTCGAATTTTCCGGATTTTATAATTTTTCCTTTCTTTGTATCCTAAACACTACCTTTTTTCCAAATGTCAAGTTTCTAGGGCTACGGGATCTACCTAATCTTTTTGATGACGCGTGAACGAGTGAGTGAGTGAGTAACAAAAAAATCGAATGTTTGAGTTCATATATCGTCTGAACTAGAAAAGACAGAAAGTTATAATTTTAAATTTTGGTCCTGTGCGCCAAATACTCTAGAAAAACGAAGTTTCAAATTTTTGGGATACTCCAGCGCGGAGATATGGGGGGGGGGTCAAAAGTGCCCTGAGTTGCTTCCTGAAAAGTATGCTTACGGCTGTCCACTCTCGACTTGGCGGAGGCACTACCGTGCCTCCAGATTCAGAAAATTATTTCAAGATAAATTTAGCATGCGCGGTGAAAACAGATAAAAGTGACTCAACTCGCGAGACCAAATCAAAAGATGAAAATGAAATAACAAAACACGGAAAATATTATAATTTAACTAGCACGAGAAAAGAAATAGACGGAAGTAATATAAAAAGTAAAAATTAAAATAAGGAAATATTTCACGAAAGTTTTAAGAAACGTGGTTACTGATACGGAAATGAAGTGAAATCATTTTATAGAAAAGAAAAGTTTGTTGATAGAAATTACGGATACCGCAAACAATACGCGCAGTATGAAGATAGAAAAAAAGCATAATGTTCACGAATACCGTAAACAAGACAGGCAGCAAAGAAGTCATAATTTTTGGAGTGATAGGAAGCGGGAACCCTATTTTGCAGATAAATGTTATTACAAAAGATATGAAACTACATCTCATGGAAGAAATGATGAATGTATTGAGAGTTGTTGAAATTGTGGATGAAAATTCATAAGTTTCATTGGTATTCATTTCAAAGAATACCAATTAATTAAATTTCATATTTTATGTATTTGTAAATTTACGTTAAAAGCAATAGATTGCAATTTTTGTATGTAAAATAATATGCATTATTTTTATGTACAATAGTGCATTAAATGAAAATTGTAATATAATTTTTGTAGTAGTAGTTTATAATAATGAATAAAAAAACACTTCATTTAAAAGTATTTCCTGCCCAATAAAACATTTCCTGACGATTCAAAAAATACGCACGTAATTGTTCAAGTTTTCACTTCTGTCGACACTCCCGGAGTGCCATTGTCTTTTTTTCTTTCATTAACTTTGCCACAGATGACAGTTGAAGATTTTCGAATCTTAAAGTAATCAAAACTTATTTACAGGATTCTCAGCGGTCGCTTTATTGGCTTCACTCAAACATCGCATTAAACACCTTGCGAAAAAATTCTACAATGACATTAATCACATCCCAAATGAACTCATCTATGAGCTACCTGACTACGATGCTTGCAGTCCATCCAACCGGAAAAAACCAAGGTACTCCACTATTCTTGATGAATAGTCCTTCCGAGCTATAATTCTTATTTTCTCTTTAATTTAAAAAATATATACAGTAGAATCTCGTTACAACGAATGTCACTTTAACGAATTTTTCAGTTTAACATTATTTTGATTAGAAAAAAATCCCCTATAGTTTGTCATTACAAATATATTCACTTTAACGAATTTCAGATTAACAAATTTTTCAAATTAACGAATTTATTGAAGTCTTAAAAAGAATGCTCATTTCAGTTTAACGAATGCTGAGTTGACAAGTACAAAATAAACTTTATCAAAAACTATAATACCGGGAGAAAACTTTTTTTTAAATTTTCAACACTTCACGATTTTTTAATTTTCAGCGTATCTCGCAGCTATTTTTCGAGAGACGGGGAGAATTGCTGCCCTATGCGAATCTGTAAAATTAAGAAATTCTTCCTTTCTATTTATATCTAATCACTTTTCTTTATAGTTACTTTGGTTTGCCTTTACCACTCGCTTAAAAATATGTAGGAAGTCCAATGATTTTATTTTCCAAGCAGTCCCTTAGATTCGAATTTGGCAATAAATAGCTGTGAATAAAACCATGTGAATTTCTGTTATGTTGATAATTTGAATTTTGCTAATTAAGTTTTAAAAAAAAAATTGATAATTTGGGTTTTTTAAAATAAATAATTAAATAAATATTAAAAGGTAATTAATTAAACTAATAAATAAATGGGGTTATGATTTCTTTAGGTTGTTTTATTTACATTATTACTTTTTCTAACTTTAGGATGTCTCTAAATTTTCTGTCAGACAATTTATTTCAAATTGCTCCATATTATATCATTTAAATTTTTGTTGTGTTTAATAACGTTTTGAGGAGATTTTTTTTGTATTGGCTCGGCGCCCGCCGATGTAAAGACCTTTTCCTCGAATAATTATGAATATAATGAATAAAAATTCAAGTTAATAATACTTCAAATGTATATAAAAAAATAGCTAAAGTTAATTTTGGTTCATAATTTATCTTTGAAAATATGTATTTAAATGTAAAAATATTATTATTTTAAAGGGTTTTAGAGATGTTCTGTTAAAAATTGTATGTCTAAAATTTCATTTCATATGTACGAAGCACGTGGTGCCGATGTAACGATGTTTTGTGTATTCTTCCGCGGCAATCGGACCACGTTTTTATAGGTGTTTTTACTCCATTTTAAAATTAGAAATTATTGTAAAAGAAAATATGTAAAATATAAACTGTACATCGATAAGCAAATTTTGGAATGTTTTTAAATTACTCAACAAACTGAAAGATCATCATCTTTGGCGCGCCATCGGATTATTTGCCGTGGCATGAAGCGAAGGTGCGCGACGGCAAGTGGATAAAAGGACCGGCGATTCACGGAGACGGGGCTTTTGGGACGGTTCTTGGACCATCGGAAGGGTGGAGAAAAGTACGAGCGGAATCCGGCTGGTGATCGGGAGATCGACTTTTCGACGAACGGAGGCGGCAGAAAGAGCGATGGTTATCGGAAAAGGAGTGTTTTGATTTCTAGAGCTAGAGAAGGAGAATGAAATCGGAAATGAGTCTCAGAGGATCAATTATGATGGAAAGAAAGAGAGACAGAATCACCGAATATGTGCCTAATTACTTGATAGAGATTTCATGATAAGTTAGAGTTGTGGTCGACCACGTGGTGAGAATATTACCTTTTTTTTATTTCTCCGGAGAAAAAAAATGTTTCCATTAAATAAACAAAGCATGCTAAAAGTAATCAGACAATTGTAAATAATTCTCCTTGTAATGTTTTGCTGATAATTTAATTCAATAGTCATAAATCAAGCTATTCATGTTAAAAAGGAAATATGTCTGTAATAAGATTCCACGATGTATTTTTTATTTGTTCTTTAAACTATTGTTTCTTTAACTTTTAATAAATCTTAATTTTCAATTTACAAAGGAAATCTCATTTGCTTTTCTATTTTTTTCTACAGCAGCAAAAGATGTTTCGTCCCTTATTTAGGTTTTTCTGTGTGAATAAGTTCAAAATTCTATACGATCAAGGTTTTCTTTATTCACCATTAATTTCATTATATATAAAAGATTTGTTTTTTTGGTAGATTGTTTTTTTTCTATCACGTGTTTGTGTCTGCCTAAGGAAGTTTTAGGTACGACACAACACATTTTTGGTGCCTAGTGACCTTTGCCGTTTTGGGGTCGTGGCATTTTTTTTCGGTACCGCGATTTTGTGCCAATTTCGACGCCGTCACCCGTTTGTTTTTTTTAGCGTCCTTTTGCTGCTGTGGATGATAGAAATTATTGTACATGGAGCTAATTTGTTGAGAAATCTTTTTTTACATGTTTATTGAATAGAGGAAATGTGAACTTTATGATTTTTATAAATATTTTTCTTTTAGTACTTTTCTCTCACATGTTGCATGAGGATTTTATTGTAAATTTTTTCTTTGATATTTGGTAATAGTTTGTGATAGCATATATTATTTTGGAAGGGATTTTTATAATTTGGGTATAATCATGACTAATGATTCTGAGGTACCAGAAAAAGAGGTCAGCCAGGATGGGTCGGGGGTTACCCAGAATACTGAACAAGTTGTAGGGATTGGGAATAATGAGAAAAATGAGAAAGAGTCTTCTAATAATAAAAGCACAAATATGTCACTTAATGATATGTTATCCTCGCCAGTTTTGTCACCAATCAAGGATTCAGACCATCAGATAAGAAATGTACAAGGGCAAGTGTCTCTGGTTCCAAACTTAACTTTTAATTTTAACCAATTTATCTCTAACATTCCAAATTTTTCAGGAGAGAATCCCGACATAACCGTTACAGACTTCATAGACAAAATTATCGAAATTAGGGATTTTGCTGGATGGCAGGAAACGCAATGCGGTTTCGCCATTAAAATGAATTGCATAGGTGAGGCTCAAAAGTTTATTAAATCTCAACCTCACCTAAAAGCAACACAAAATTTCCAAATTTTGAGAGAAGCCCTGGTGAGTCGTTTCGGTAAAACGGTAGACGAAGCACACCATTTAGAAGAGTTTACAATGGCGAGGCAATCACCCAGGGAGTCTAATAGGGCATTTTTATCTCGGGTTTTGGGACTGTCGTACAAATGTTTCGCAGACCAAGAAATTCTCAGAGAAAAGATGCTAGTACAAAAATGTCTTCAGGGTTTACAACCAGAAGTGCGAAAATTTGTCATGCCTCATTCCCCAAAAACTTATCAACAAGTATGGGAGTTGGCATTATGCCATGAGAAGTGTGTTGAATATGATCACACACAGACATCAATAAATGTGGCCCAGGCCACTAGTAATTCATCAAATGAATTACAGGAAATAAAGGGGCTAATAAAACAAGTGGTCAGTGACAGTGACAAAAAAATTGCGGAATTGAGTAATCAAGTACAAACCTTATTACAAGTCACACAGTCTCAATCACAAGGACATGGTTTCCAAAATTTCAATGCAGGTCCTTCAAACTATGGGGGTAGGTACAATTGCCCTAGGAGAAATATCACCTGCTTTCTTTGCAATCAACCTGGACATGTAAAAAGACATTGTCCCTTGTTAAAAGAAGAGACACAAAATTCAAATCGAGAGACTTTAAACAAGTAAGGGGGCAAACCGGAAATGTACCACCGGCTTTGGATTCTCCCCCGCAAACGGTACGCATCGACACCATTGATGCAGATGTTGGCCAACTGCCGATAATTGCACTCCAATTTAACAAAAGGAAAATAAATTGTCTTGTCGATTCGGGAGCTGCAATAAATTTGATTTCTCATGAATTTTTGGAGAAAATTTACAAGATTGGGTAAATAAATGTGAGCCGTGCGCATTGCAAGTTGTTGGTGTCAACAACGATGTCATGGGTTTAGATAAGAAAATTAAACTATCCTTAACTGATCAAGAAGTTAAATTCGATGTAACCTTTTTCATTAGTCACAGCTTAAAAGCAGGTTATAATGCAATTCTAGGATCAGAATTTTTAAAGTCTTATAATATCGTAATTGATTATAGAAGTGAAACTCTAAAATACCTCAATCACATAATACTTTGGAACAACCTACAAAACGCAGAAATTAATTCAATTAATTTACATAAATTCAAAGGTATAGGAAGCACGATACATAAAAATGTTATTGAGCCTAGAACCGAACAATTCATCAAAATTAAAATAAACGGCCTACCACAATCTCAAAACTTAATTTTTATTCAACCATCAGATAAATCTTTAAATAATTCTTGGTTAATGGCTAATGGGATTTATAACTATGAGGGAAACAAGGACTTATGGATTAAGATAGCAAATGTTACAGATAGGAAAATCCATATCAACAAAAATTGTCAAATAGCCAAAATTGAGTTTGTGGAAGCAGTCCATGTACAGAAGACGACTGTAAACAATTTGGAAGTAGAGAATGAAATAACTGAATTTAATCCTTGTGGAAAAAAAATTGATTTAGACCATTTAAATGAATCACAAAAACAAGCAGTCATGGAAGTAATAAACAAAAATAAAGCAATTTTTGCACAGTCGGTCAAAGACTTAACAGGTTGTAACACAACCAATCATCGAATCTACCTTACGGATGATATACCTGTTCGCTCTAAACCGTATAGAACTCCATATGCCCTAAGAAATGAACTCAAACAACAAATTGATGATTTACTTGAAGGAAACATAATTACACCCTCTGATTCTCCTTACGCATCCCCAGTAATTTTGGTAAAAAAGAAAAATGGTTCATATAGATTAGTTTGCGACTACAGAAAGTTAAATCTAAAAACTAAGCCTTTACCGTTTCCACTTCCCCATATTTCTGATTTATTAGATAAATTAAATGGTGCACATTTTTATACATCGTTAGATTTGTGCTCAGGATATTGGCAGATGGAATTACATCCTGAAGACAGATATAAAACTGCCTTTTGTACAGAATTTGGTTTATTCGAGTGGACGAGATTGCCACAGGGCCTAGTTAATGCCGCCGCTTCTTTTCAAAGGCTAGTTGCTACGATTTTATTAGGTTTAGATACTAATACTTACATCGATGACATAATTATTGGTTCTACTACTTTCGAAGAGCACATTCAAAAATTAGATATGGTGTTTAAAAGACTCAATTCTCACAACCTGAAAATTAATCCTGTAAAATGTCAAATAGCAAAAAAGTCAATCACTTACCTGGGGTTCCAAATTAAAGATGGGGCAGTCTCTCCAGATGAAAGAAATGTAAAAGCTGTTGAAAACTTTCCCATTCCAAAAAACAAAAAAGCTGTACGTAGTTTTATAGGTATATGTAATTTTTACAGAAAATTTATTGATCATTTTGCTGACATTGCAAAACCTTTAATAGAGTTAACTAAATTGAAAACTCCTTTCGTATGGAGTCAGGAAGCAAATTCAGCGTTTAACAAGTTAAAGCAGTGTTTGACTTCTTACCCTTGTTTATTACTGCCTGATGTTGAACAACCCTTCTTTTTACACACAGATGCATCTGGTTTTGCATTAGGTGCAGTCCTTAGCCAAAAAGATGAGTCAGGGGATTTACATCCAGTCGCATATGCTAGCAGGACCTTAAAGGATGCCGAGACGAGATATAGTACTTTTGAAAGAGAACTGCTAGGTGTAGTTTGGGGAATTAGTAATTTTAGACATTATCTTTATGGGAGGGAATTTACACTATATTGTGACCAGCAGGCAATTTCACAGGTATTGAGAATCCAAGACAGTAGTCGGGTTTCCCGTTGGGCTCTTGCACTACAAAATTATAATATAAAATATTGTCACACTCCAGGAAAATGCAATGTACCAGCTGATGTACTGTCCAGTAATGTAAATGTGATACAAGAAGTAAATGCTAATTCAAATTTTTCAACAGAATTTATTAGATCTTCACAAAATGAAGATGCTAAGTGTAAAGACATAATTGACCAATTGCACGATGTGCAAGAGGTACAAGTAAATGACTTAACTTTCTTTTTAAAGGATAAATTACTATATTGCATTAACAAAAGAGATTCATATAATGACAATCACACTAAATTAGTTATACCTAAAACCCTAATTTCTCATATCTTAAATTTAGCTCATGACTCAGTCACTTCAGCACATCCTGGATTTAAAAGAACACTAATTAAAACAAAGAAAAATTATTTTTGGTGGGGACAGTATAAACATACACTCAATTACGTTAAATCTTGTGTTCAATGTGCTATCAGAAAAGGATACAAATCTAAACAAAAAGCTCCTTTACAGAGAGTTGAAATTACTTCGCGTCCTTTTGAAAAAATAGCAATTGATGCAGTAGGTCCATTAAGTACTACAGCAGAGGGAAACAGACACATTATTGTAATGACAGATTATTTTACAAGATGGGCTGAGGCATATCCTGTACCCAATTTATTATCGGAAATCATAATATCTGTGCTAGAAAAATTCATTTCTACTCATGGGATTCCGGAACACCTCACATCTGACAAAGGAAAATCATTCCTATCTGAAGCAATCTCAAAAGTATATGAGAAGCTTCACATCAAAAAGCATACAACGACTAGTTATCACCCGAGTGCTAATGGGGTGGTGGAACGGGCCAATGGCACTATAGTTAATATGTTGAAACACTTAGTAGACGGTTCAAATGAAGATTGGGACAAAGTTTTACATTTTGCACTATTGGCTTACAGAACAGCTTATCACGCTGCTATAGGTGATACCCCAGCACATTTAGTTTACGGTAGGGATTTACTTTTACCTGTTGACCTCATAACCAAACCCATTCAACGATCTTATGCAGATACTCGTGAGCTTAGTGAAGACTTACATTTAAGATTGGGCAAAGTTTTTCGCGTTGTTAAGCAAAATTTAACTAAAGCTGCAGAAAAACAGGAGGAGTATAGATTAAAGTTTGCCACAGGAAAAAATTTACAAGTGGGGGACTTGGTACTTTTATACACGCCAGTAGTTAAACCAGGGGCTAGCAATCAGCTTTCACAGTTTAATAAAGGGCCTTACCGTATCACTCAACAGACTAATACAGTCAATTTCAAAATTGTACACATACAAAACCCCAAAGATGAACAATTAGTACATGTAGATAGATTGTCTAAAATCACTGAAAGAATTATATTTCCTGCACTTTTTGAGGAAGAGATTAATAACAGGGAACAGGACACAAATCAAAACACAGATGATATGGATGTTGGGGATTCTCAGGTAGAAGAGGTTACTATTGAACATCCAGTTTTTGATTTGATATATAACAGTGATATTAGTAACAATGATAATCATATACAAAATACTAATGTTAATACTGATATTGTTGACATAAATATGGACTTACCTTCACAGTCGGGATCTGGGCAAAATTCTGGTCAGAATATGTCCACAGTGGTCAGTGATTATCAGTTGCGTCCCAGAGACACTCACGGTTTTGTTGTGAAACAATAATTTTTTTTTCATTTATGTCGAATACATGTTTCATTGTGTTGTATATATTTTTTGCTTTCCATTTTTGTATTGTATTGTATAATTTGTGTAAAATATTGCAAAGTGTGGTGTAATCAGGATCAAACTTTATGTTAATCATGTCAAACAAACTTACTATTTATTGTATGAATATGTGATATTAATTGTATACATCTTAACATTCCAACTGGCAACGAAACAACCATAATGAATTGTTCTTAATAATGTTTTGTAGGGTTGTCTGAATCCTGATTTCATAGGTTTTGGTGACAGTGGAGGTTGGGAGATAATTTTCAATCTTTGTTACAAGTTTTTCCCATGCAACATGTAGTTTTTTAGTGAGGGCCTGGTTCTTTTTCGCTTGCTTACAAAAAATTTTCTTTAGCAATAACATTTTTTTGAGGGGACGGATATGTAATGTGTTATGTTGATAATTTGAATTTTGCTAATTAAGTTTAAAAAAAAAAAAAAAAAAAAAATGTTGATAATTTGGGTTTTTTTAAATAAATAATTAAATAAATATTAAAAGGTAATTAATTAAACTAATAAATAAATGGGGTTATGATTTCTTTAGGTTGTTTTATTTACATTATTACTTTTTCTAACTTTAGGATGTCTCTAAATTTTCTGTCAGACAATTTATTGCAAATTGCTCCATATTATATCATTTAAATTTTTGTTGTGTTTAATAACGTTTTGAGGAGATTTTTTTTGTATTGGCTCGGCGCCCGCCGATGTAAAGACCTTTTCCTCGAATAATTATGAATATAATGAATAAAAATTCAAGTTAATAATACTTCAAATGTATATAAAAAAATAGCTAAAGTTAATTTTGGTTCATAATTTATCTTTGAAAATATGTATTTAAATGTAAAAATATTATTATTTTAAAGGGTTTTAGAGATGTTCTGTTAAAAATTGTATGTCTAAAATTTCATTTCATATGTACGAAGCACGTGGTGCCGATGTAACGATGTTTTGTGTATTCTTCCGCGGCAATCGGACCACGTTTTTATAGGTGTTTTTACTCCATTTTAAAAATTAGAAATTATTGTAAAAGAAAATATGTAAAATATAAACTGTACATCGATAAGCAAATTTTGGAATGTTTTTAAATTAATCAACAAACTGAAAGATCATCATCTTTGGCGCGCCATCGGATTATTTGCCGTGGCATGAAGCGAAGGTGCGCGACGGCAAGTGGATAAAAGCACAGAATAGAATACATTCAGAAGGGATACTCTCATTGGCTGCTATGGAAATTATATTTAACATGGGATTCGCATAGAAGCTGGCGCCGTCTGGAGGAAGGCAGTAGAACAAACAGCATGGTTGCCGTAAGACTGCAGCATTTGGCAATTTATCGCTCTTTTGGCGACATTTTAAATATGATGGTTAAAAAAGGGGGAGTGGGGTATGGAGGAAATTGTAAACATTGGGATTTATTTGCTGCTGCTGACGGCCTACTCAACAACTGCGCATTTTTGACTTTGTGAAAAAGCAATAGTTCAAACTTCAATTTTTATTGCCATTAATTTTTAAAAGATTAAATATTTTTAAATTAAAAATGGATATATAATAAAGTATGTCAATTTTTAATTATGGCTATATGAAACTAAATTCAGCTTTTTTTTTTTTTTTTTTTTTTTTTTTTTAACAAATTAGTTATTTTATTAAAATAAATTTTGATTTGTGACTAAGATTTTTTTTTTTTTTCTTCCCATGTACTTTTTTTTTACACATATTTTCGGCTCTGAAATTATTATTTTTTAAAGTAACAATGTTTTCATTAAAAAGAAAAGTTTATTCCCATGTGCCATAATGATATCGAAATTAAAATGTGGGTTGTGTACAAAAAATTACTAAGCACAACATATTCTTAACATTTATCTAAAAGTAATACAGAATTTTATTTGCTTCAAAAATCTATAAATCCAGAATTTTTACTGCTTTTTTTTCCCCCCATTTTATAAAAATGTTCTAACATTTTTGTACTAACATTGTACTAACATTTTATAAAAATGTTTACTTAGTGTGAATTAAGAATAAATTTGTGTGCCAATTAAAAATCTGAACGATAGGTACTACATATCTCGATTTTAATTAATACATTAAATAAAAACTTAATTTGGTTTAAATTCAAACTTTTTTTTTTAGATATATAGAATTATTTTGAAGTTTTTCTTCTCTCCATACACTTATTTTTAATGCTCATTTCCAGTATTTTATTCATATTTATGTTCATGTGAAAACAGTTGAAGCCAACCTTTAACAAAATTCCAGTCAATTCTGTATTTTTGAAATATCTTTCTCATTCTTTATTCTTAGTTTTTTTTCCACTTCTATTTCATGAAATGTTTACAGAGTGATTTTCGATAAATTTGTGCAGTTTGATAAGTAATTTGCAAATTCTTTAAATTGTAATCTAAAATTTCTTTTACTTATGGGAAAAAAAAAAAAAAAAAACCTTGTATAATTTCTTTCTTCTTTTTTTATATACTTTCAATTCTTTAAAATGTTCACTTCTATAACCATTATTAAAATTGTACAGTTAAATAAATGGTTTTCTTTCTTGATAAATACTTATGAAAACTTTTTCAATATTCATATTTTTTACTTATTTATTCTAATCAGAAACCTAAAGAAGAAATAAATCTGCAAAATATTCTGTCTTTTTTTTTTTTTGTTATGTTGTTTTCAAAAATAAACATTAGTAAACTTATTAATTTTAAAATTTGACGATATTTTCAAGGCATATTTTGTACCCATGAATTTTAATAACTATAGTCAGAAACATGTTAAAAATAATAGTTATTTTAATTATAAATTATACTGACGATCATTTTTATACTGAAAGAAAACTTGTACCGCCTTTACCTAGAACGAATAAGTAGTCATTTTCTAAATCCCTAAACTAGAAATATAGATTTCTGAGTTATGCAAATAACATAAACAAATAAACTGAATAGACAAAATCATTGAGATAGGTGATGAAACGATACATTGTATTATGAATCATTTGAATTGTGAGAAATTAACCCTTGATATCCAGAATAAATTCATAAACTAGAATTATAGTTACTAAAACTAACATCTTGTGTTCATATTTATTTGCAGAGATTAAAATCAGTTTGACCAGGATAATATAAGAAAACACTTGAATTTTAATAGAGGAGACCAGAACTATCCAGCAAAGGGAACTAAAATTTATAATGACATGGAACTTTTTTTTTTTTCCCCTAGAGCCGCAATTTAGTTTCTAGATGCTAGTGACAGGATTTTTTTTTCTCAGTATAGTTTTAATGATTATTTTATTTTCTCTTGTCTCTTACCTTATTTTGAAATTTTCCATCTTGATTTTCATTCTGAAAAACAAAATCTTGTTTTTTTTTTTTTTTTTTTTTTATCCCTCAGTAGTGAATAAAAATCATGGCTGCCAACTTTTATATTAACACAATTTCAGAATATTTTATCATAATATTAACTATTAAAGAATTAATATTTATTTTTTTTATCTTATTTAATCAAAGAAATTCTGCAATTAAAAAAGGCAAAGATTCTTAATAAAAAATAACTATAAAAATAGCATAAAAGTTGGCAGCTATACTAATTACAGGGGTGGAAATTGCAGTTTTGTAGCAGCATTTAGCAATTCTGTAGCAGGACACAATGGCTGTACCATTGAAATCGAATAGCATTTTCCCTTTTAATATGAAAACCAAGGATTTTTTAGAAAATGTTGTCAAAGTTTATACTTTGAACCTAAGTTCTTAAGGCACTAAAATAGTTTTTATGATAGAATAATCACAACTCAAGAGCAAATTCATTATCAAAGACTTTAACTAACTTATCGAAAAATGCTATTAAATTCCGAATCAATTCAGTAGTCATGCCCTGCAAATTTCATATAAAAATGAGTTATGAATATGTCAGAATGTTTCCCATTGGCAAGCAGGAGAAAATATTTTTTCTTGAGAACAATTAATGCCAAAAATATTTTGCAATAATGTTTCTTTTTCAATGACAGTACAGCAGTTGCGTCTTTGAGTAAACATCCTCTTTTTAATTAAGGTGACGTGTAATAAATAATGTAAAAAGTGAAATTTAGACCTGAACCTGTAGCAGAATTTGTTATTGATAATTTTTATTAGCTTTAATGATGCTACAAGGATAATATTGTGTTAACATTTCTGAAAGCCTATAAAAATGTCCATATAAAGGTGTTTTTTTTTCTATCAATTTTTTTAATTATGGAAAATTACATTCTTATAGCAGATTGGAGCAGAATTCAGATATTTTTTTCACTTCAGTAGCAGAATGTAGCACTAAATCAAAATTTAGTCTGTGGCTTGAAGCAAATTTTCACCCCTGTAATTACAAAGAATTAAAAATCAATCAACAAATGATTACACAGACATGCAAACAAACACCATTTTACATCTTTCTGCCCAATTTATTAAATAAAAACGTATTTTATTTACATTGCAATAAAACTTTTAATATAAATTCTAGGCTAAAGTAAAATAACAAATTAGGCAATTAGGTGGAAATATTTTCATCCATCCTGCATCTACGTTGAGTACAGAGGAAACCACCAAAAAGCTCTGAAAAGCTGGGTCATTTGTACTTAATTAACCTGTAATATAAAAAAAGTTACATTTAAAATACAAATGAATAAATAAGAACATTACAGATTTATTTATCTAATTTAAATATAAAGAAAAAAAAATAAGTCAAATGCCAAATCAACATGCAATTTATAACTCACTCTTTAGACACTCGGGACAGAAAATACACACTAAGGCTGTGCGATCTAAGAAACTTAATATCGCAATATATCGACAAGTTAATATTAATATTACTAACATATTGCAATACTAATTTAAAGGGGGGGAGGGGGGGGGTAAAGAGCATTTGCTGTTTTTAAAGATAAATGATATAATATCAACAATTTAAACACAAAACTTAGCTGAAAGCAATGAATTAAAATTTTTAGATCTATCTGCTCATAGAACATAATTTCTATTTTTAATTAAAAAAGGAATATCTAAAAGAAAATTAATCAATTGTTCAATACTTTTTGCATTTATACCATTACTTTCATAAAGATTTTCGTTGAGGATAGTATTTTGCCTATTTTCATTTTATTGTATTAACCCCCCCCCCCCCCCCACTCTTTTTTTTTTTTTTTTTTTTTTTTTTTTTGTAAGTCTTATATTCACCACTATAATATGATTAAATATAGGATTTAAAAAAACAAAAAAAAAAACACTTCATATTCACCACTATGACACGATTAAATATAGGATTTAAAAAAAAAAACATCTAATGAAGTAAAATTCAAAATTGTCCATATAAAATGTATGTAAAAATGTATTTAATTATAGATTAATATTGGTTAAAAATATCAAACTTTGTTTTAATGACTAAAATTATTTAAGAAATTTCAAAAATATCATTTATTTTGAGAAGCTTATGGTTTACTACAAAATGTAATCATAGCAAACATGTAATTTTTATTTTTTTTACATTAATTTTTATCTAACATTGTTTAAATTCATAATATATCTCTCATTGAAAAAAAGATAAAAGAAAATCTTTGCTGAATAACTGATGGACATTTCCCTTTCCCTGTACATAAATTTCATAATAAAATGCACTAGAATAAGCAAGTAGTTATGACCAGGGTTGGGGAATTTTCAGAAAATCTTACCAGCCAGCAAGATGCAAAGTGCAGTTGAAAAATTTTATGACAAAATGTATGCGACTGCAAAAATATTTAATTAGTATTAGTAGATTAATTTTCATATTTTTTTTTCCCAAAAAAATTAAGAAATATATACAACAGAGGACACTTTAGTACAGGATAGAATTTAGTACCATGTTTACATCATGGTAATTTGTAAAGTTGCAAAATATAATTAGTAAAAAAATTAAAGCTTTTTGGCAAATCTTCAATAGCTTACAGATTTCAAAGGCTGCCTAAAAATCCACTCGCCAGTAGTGAGTAAAATGATGTATTTTCCCCCCGCCCCTGGTTATGACAACAGATATTACAATTTTTGCTCTTTCTTTAATAACGCATTTAAAGTAAAATTACCAGTGGTGGCAATAAAGTCAATCGCCAAATTTTCTTGCATTTATTTATTTAAAATTTTCAATTAGTGTTAATTTAAAATTAACTAGCTCAAATAAAAATGTTAATATACACATATTTCAACCAACAAAAGTAGAATCCTTGATGAAATACAAAAAAATTATACTCTTTCCTCGTAGGAAAGTGGCCCTAAGATGGCCGCTGACAGACATTTTCTTTGAAGTATATGTGATTAATCTCCATAAAAAAGGAAAAAGAAGCAAAAATATTCATATAAGAAATATAAAAAAAATCACCTTGATATCCATGGTTTAATATATAAATAATGAATGAAAATGTAAAATAAAATTCAAGTAATCATTAGCTGCAAACAGCAAATTTTAAGTTCAGGGTTTCAGAGTCAGGCTCATAAAAATAGAATCAATGAAAAGTTTTATAGCTCGCATAATTTACAGAAAATTAGAAAATACTAAATATTGATATTTAAAAAAAATCATAAGAATCAGTGATATATGTACATACATAAATACATATGTATATACATTGTCTATATATACATACATGTGTATGTATCCATATGTATACATAGATATGTGTATATGTGTGTGTGTGCGTATATATACATGTATATATATCAATGGTGCCCGGCTAACCAAAAAGTACCAAAAAAAGAAATTTACAAAAAATTCTATGATATTTTAACAAATCACTTTTCAGAGTATTTTAAAATAAATAATACAATGCAATAACTTAAAGATTATCTACTATATGCAAGGGTCGATTTTTTAATTTGGGGCCTATTTAGCATTTTAATTTGGGGTCTTCACAAAAATCAATTTAATAAAATGGACCCCTTCACAAAATTTTTTATAATGAAACAGGCTCCTTCACAAAATTCCTTTTAACAAAATAGGCCTTTTCACAAAATTCCGTTTCATAAAAACTTACTATTTATTATTTATATATTATTTTGTGACTTTTAAAATGTGTAATTTGTAAACAAACAAGTTCACCAGAGGGGAAAACTTCAGCAAAAGTATTTAAAAAAGTTTTTGTTAATAAACGCTTGGTTCGAATTAGAGTAGCTGGATTTCTACTTTCATTACAAAATGTTATTTTTCACAAAAATATAATAAAATTTCACAAAAATATAATAAAATTTCACAAAAATATAATAAAATTTCACAAAAATAACCTTTACTTTTCACAAACTGTGCCTCCAAGAAAAAAAAAAAATCTGCATCGACTCCAGATATGGAATATATATATAATATATATATTGGAACATTTTCAACTAACAGCCTTAAACTTAATAAAAGTCAGATTTGTTCCTTTGAATACTGTATTTAAATGAAATATTTTACAAATCACAATAAACCTGAGGAACATTCTAATTTTAAATTTAATTTGGAATTCAAAAGTAACAAGTTTGCTCAATTTTTTTAAATTAAGAATCTAAATTATAAAGCAAAAACATGTCTGTGAGAAACGCAGACATCATATCAACAGTGGTGGCAATGACCTGGGCGAACAATTTCATTTTTATCAAACTTATTAACTTCTAAACGCCACCCAATTTTAAATTTTACACCATCAAAAAAAAAAAAACACACACATATATATATATACTTTCATATGCAATTTCTTTGTCGATGATTTACTGAATAGTTCTTCACTAACATAGTTCTAGTATTATTAATTTAGGCGTTAAAACCAAAACCAGTATTATTTCTGTCCACACCAATTTCTTTTATTTATACTATATTATGAGTTCAAGCACATCCTTGTGTTAAATTTTCTGTACTATATTAGCATAGATACTCAAACTGAAGCAAACATTGCAGCAACAAAATGCATTAAAGCAAAAATCAGAGATAATGTCATAAAATTTACATGTGCAGGCATTAGGAGCACAAAATGCAGGTAACTTTTAAATATATATATATAAATGTCTAAAAAAATAAAACATACATTTTAACTTTTAGTTCACAGCATATCATATCTATCTATCTAAACCAATGTAAAAAAAAAAAAATCATAAAAATATCTGTAAAACTTTTGAAGCACTGAAATTTACCGCAAACCAAATTCAGAGATCTTAAGAAAATTTGTTTACGTTTTTAAGTCCAATTCTTTCTCTAACAATTCCGCAAATGATAATCATACAATTAGAAATTAAGCATTCTGATGCAACACATCTTTTACCCAATTTAGCTTTATGTAATTTGTATGTTCAACATATGAAAATCTGTCTTTCTGTTGATATATTTCAATTCAATTTTTGATTCAATGTCACAAAATGTGTAAACACCCTCTCTCTTTCACATCCCTCGCCTCCTCCTCTTGAAATGTAATATACTTAATGATATATAACCTTTCAATACTGATAAAAACAGACATTTGAATACCGATTGCCAGGGATCTGTTTAGGAAAAAATTGGGTCCTTTAAAGGATTCTTCACAAAATTTTTCATTTCAAAACAGGAAAAATCACAAAATTACCCTTCACAAAATTCTTTGTCTTAAAAATAGGTTTTTCACAAAATTTTTCTATCTTTAAATCAAACATTTCACAAATTAATCATTTAAAAGTAAAATCTGACCTGTCACTTTTACATATATAAAGAAAAGACATGTATTTTACATCCATATATCTCCGTAAAAATGTATAAACAAGAACCAGAATATAACGATCATTTCAAATTCACAAAATTAGGATTAGATTTTTCACAAATATAAAAAGTTGTTACCAATTTCACAAAAACAGGACTCTGGAGAAAAAGTCTGGACAGACTCCTGATTGCTATAAAAGCCTTAACTCATATAAATGAATTTAACTATTTATAAATAGACAGAAGTTGCAGGTAAGTGCACCCTGTCATAATACATTTTATTAATTAAGTACCTAAGATTGTGGTATTATATTATTTAAACTAAAGCTATTAATACTGAACAAAAAGTAATTTTACAGATCTTGAATGATATATGAATTGAGAATGTTACATTAAAAACAAATTTCCTTTTTCTGCTTTTTTGTCGTTTGGTAATATTTTGAATAATTTAAAAAACAAGTGCTCACAAAAGAATGTAAACAGCTTACAGACCAGGGTTGTATTGGTTTCAACTATGTAAAAAAGGTAGTTTTAAACATCCTGATAAATATGAAGATATGTTTTGACCAAGCGGTCAAAACAATTATTAAAATATTTAAATAATTTAATTTTACATAGAAAGTGAATGAAAACAAATCCCAATAAACAGAAGAAACATTTTAATTTTAAATTTAATTTGGAATTTAAAAGTAATAAGTTTGCCGAATTTTCTAAATAAAGAATCTATATTATAAATTAAAAACATGTAACGCTGACATCATATCAACAGTGGCAATGACCTGGGTGAACAATTTCATTTTTATCAAACTTATAAACTTTTAAACACCACTCAATTTCAAATTAGGATTCTATTGTCTGTGGATAAAAGGACCGGCGATTCACGGAGACGGGGCTTTTGGGACGGTTCTTGGACCATCGGAAGGGTGGAGAAAAGTACGAGCGGAATCCGGCTGGTGATCGGGAGATCGACTTTTCGACGAACGGAGGCGGCAGAAAGAGCGATGGTTATCGGAAAAGGAGTGTTTTGATTTCTAGAGCTAGAGAAGGAGAATGAAATCGGAAATGAGTCTCAGAGGATCAATTATGATGGAAAGAAAGAGAGACAGAATCACCGAATATGTGCCTAATTACTTGATAGAGATTTCATGATAAGTTAGAGTTGTGGTCGACCACGCGGTGAGAATATTACCTTTTTTTTATTTCTCCGGAGAAAAAAAATGTTTCCATTAAATAAACAAAGCATGCTAAAAGTAATCAGACAATTGTAAATAATTCTCCTTGTAATGTTTTGCTGATAATTTAATTCAATAGTCATAAATCAAGCTATTCATGTTAAAAAGGAAATATGTCTGTAATAAGATTCCACGATGTATTTTTTATTTGTTCTTTAAACTATTGTTTCTTTAACTTTTAATAAATCTTAATTTTCAATTTACAAAGGAAATCTCATTTGCTTTTCTATTTTTTTCTACAGCAGCAAAAGATGTTTCGTCCCTTATTTAGGTTTTTCTGTGTGAATAAGTTCAAAATTCTATACGATCAAGGTTTTCTTTATTCACCATTAATTTCATTATATATAAAAGATTTGTTTTTTTGGTAGATTGTTTTTTTTCTACCACGTGTTTGTGTCTGCCTAAGGAAGTTTTAGGTACGACACAACATTTCTATTCTACAACAATTCACATTTGGAATTAGATTTCTTTCTTTTTTAAATGGTACAGAAATGAAAAAGTTAGAAATTTTCATTGAAAGAAAATTAAATCAGTAAGAGCTAGAAGAAGCCAAGTAAATGCCACGAAAGATACTTCGGCATTGGCTATCATTTTAAAAGAAAATGAAAACCTCTAAAGCTTTCTGAAAAGTATTATATGTGCCATGTGCCCAAACAGGAAATTAATATGACTTGTGGACTATCTCGCGATTTATGAAAATGTATACACTTGGTTTAAAGATATAAGACAAACACTTTGCCTATCACATGACCTATATTACATGGTAAAGCCAAAGATTCACAGAAAATGAAAATCGAGAAATTTGAAGCAAGTATTGGTTGACTATTTTGTTCTCGTCATAGGTAATACATTTCACATCAAATACATTTTCATAGCATAAAACTAATTTTTGGAGAAGGAAAAAGTGCCTATATATCGTGAGACGTTTTCAATGCCGACGAAATTGCTTTTGTATTTCGGGACGTCCATTTTTCGCCAATCCAAGCATCGGAAACAAATTAAGTCGCCAAACGGTCATTTGAACAAATAGGCAGGGGTGTAATCCTGGGGGGGGGGGGGGGGGGGGTGCAACACCCCCCCTCGTTCGATCGGAGAAAAGTACGTATAGTCGGAAAAAAAATGGTATTAACTTATAAAAACTTATAAATTGGAAAAACGAAAAAAACAATCGGAAAAATTTCCATTCGATCCGAAAAAATACGTTTAGTCGGGAAAAAAAGGTATTAACCTATAAAAACTTATAAATTGGAAAAACGAAAAAATCAGTCGGAAAAATTCCCATTCGATCGGATAAAAGTACATTTAGTCGAAAAAAAAGATGGTATTAACCTATAAAAACTTATGAATTGGAGAAATGTTTTTGTAGTTTTTAAATAAATAAGAAAAACAAGTTAGATCGAAGAAAACTTGTAGAATTTTATTCTTAGTCGGATTATTTATTATTTTTTGTAGTTTTTAATTAGAAAAATAAGAAAAAACAATTTAGAACGAAGAAAACCTATATAAATTTATTCTTAGTCGGAAATATTACGGATTTTCTTTTTCTGATAAAACTACAGAAAAACTTTGATTTGTCGAATATTGTGAACTCGAAAACTTCGATGTGACGAAAAAAATATTTATATACATATTCCATCAATGTTAATATTATTTAAAACCTTGATATTTTGATAGAAAACTTTGATATTCCGATTTTTTTTCTGTGCCCTTTTAATTCGAGATATCGAGCTCCAGATGTATTTATTTATAATCGGAAAGTTTTTAATTTAGTCTGGAAATTTTAAGATATACTGATTGAAGTGGAGAAACTTCACTTTTTTATCTAACTTTAAATTTAGTTAGAGCTGTGTATCACGGAATATATAGGTATATAATAGGTGATATCCGATGAAAATTCAAAATTGAATTGCAAATATTTAGTAATTTTCCATATCAAAATCTGGATATTAACCACACTACACGAATTTTACCTTTAATTGAAAATAATTATGGTTTTATTTATTCAACTGTGTTTCAAGAAATTTATATGATACAGGATGAAAATTGAAAACACCTAAATACTCTGAATTTTTATCCCGAAATAATCTGGATATTTTACTACGAGTTTACTTCTATCAGAAATAATACGTTCGTTTTCTTTTTCCTTAACCGTATTCGATTTTTTATATATATATTATTATTTTAAAAACACAAATTGCACAAATTGTGCTTATTAGTTGCTAAAATCAGTGTAAAAATTGTTTTAAACTCATAAAAGAGCTAAAATCCTACATGTTTCGGCTTTAAACTTAAAGCCATCATCGGGGAAGAGGAACAACACAAATGACTACTGATCTTTTAATTTTCGACACGAGAAAATTGAAATCAACAGTATGGAAAAATTTTAAATAAAATAATAGATAGATAATAATAAATACATATTGTGTCTCTTTACCCATCTATTGATACAAATGAAGTTGTACAAAATATTAATTTGGAAATTGATAAACAAAATAATTTAAGTGATAGCATAAAACATCTCTAAAGTCAGGACTTAACCTTCTCATTAATAACAACGTTTTCATGTTTAATAAGAAATTTTACAGACAAAATAAAGGAGCACCTATGGGATTTCCTATTTCCGGTCTGTTGGCTGAATTTAAACTTAGACCGGTGAGGAATTTATTTTTAAAAGTTTGAATTTAACACCAGAAGTTTGGCTAAGATACGTGGACGATATCTTTATCACATGGAATCATGGAAAGCAGGAACTCCTAATCTTTCCTCTCAAAAATAAACGAAATAGATGAAAATATTAAGTTTAAGTTGGAAATAGAAGAAAATTCATCACTGCCGTTCCTGGATATTCAATTAATTAAAGATGACAACAACCTAAAACGTAAAGTCTATCGTAAACCGATGAGAAGTAACACAATAATCCCATTTAATGCCTCTACAACTTTCACTTATAAGATTGCTGCCTTCAATTCATTCATCAAGCGTGCTTTTCTGGTTTGTTCAAGTGAATTCATCCAAGATGAACTTAATTTTATCAGAGATATCGCCATTGACCATGGTTTCCCCGCTCATCACGTACAGAAAATTATAGAAAAATTCAATGGTCATTTAATTCAGCATCCTGTCCCTAGCAATAATAAACCAAACTATCGGAAATTCCAATATATACCTATTATATTTGAAAGGATTAAAAGGGCCCTCCGTAAATACAATATCCATCTTATTGCTGTCCCTCTCAAAAAATTGGTTGACTTAGTTTCATGTAAATTAGATCCTATCCCCCCTGATCAATTCGCAGGTGTTTATGAAATCCCCATTAGCTTAAATAATAATAGTATAATTTTTTACATTGGTATGACTAAAAGAAAATTTTTGGAAAGTTATCCACTGCACTCTCCCGGTTTTACGCTAAAAATAATGATACTGTAATTAATTTCGATAAAGCAAGAATTATCCATAGGTTCAATAACCCATTTAAAGCCGCCATTAGGGAATCATTGGAAATTAAAATTAGAAAAGATTGTATTTGTAATGATAACTTTTCTTTCAACATACCTAGTTTATGGGATACATTTTTAACCCCTTGTTAATTCATTGTTTTGTTTTTCGCTCTTTGGCAACAGAGAGCGCCCGCTTATTTTATTTAAAATTTTTCCATACTGTTGATTTCAATTTTCTCGTGTCGAAAATTAAAAGATCAGTAGTCGTTTGTGTTGTTCCTCTTCCCCGATGATGGCTTTAAGTTTAAAGCCGAAACATGTAGGATTTTAGCTCTTTTATGAGTTTAAAACAATTTTTACACTGATTTTAGTAACTAATAAGCACAATTTGTGCAATTTGTGTTTTTAAAATACTAGTTAACAGTGTAATGTCCAAATGGATTCAATTATATTATTATTATTACTACATTTTGTTTAGTTGGAAAAAACAGGGATGACACCAAATTTTTACGCTGCTTTAAAGTACGTCGTTAAAAAGAATTATAAACTTAAATAAGAAATCCTGTATTTTTGACAAATTTTTGTCTTTAAAACATTCCCCAAGCAAACAGATTTCAATTTTACTCAGAATGAAACGCTAAAAATATTTTAACTGATTGCTAAAAAAATAGAGAGGTAGAACATTGTTTTCTCTTCCACGTCTCTTCCAAGCTTTTCCTGATGATCACAAGTTCACAAGGTTTAAAAGGATACTTTGAAATTACTTATAAACAAGTTTTCATTTCTGATTAATGTTAAACATGTATTGGTATATTTGTAAAGTAAGTTTCTCCAATTAGAAGCAAGACACATATGTATGTATATATATATATATATACACTCATGTCCAAAATTTTAGAATATATGATAAAAACGAAGAAAGGATATCTTAAATATTTTACGAAATTGTTAAATTTTATAGATGAAATTCACAAGATAATTATGACTTCGAGTATCGAGATAGTCAAATAAGTTTTAAAGCTCTGATGTTGATTCCTTTTGAAATATTAATAAATGTATCTAAAAATTAAGGGTGAAGGTCTATGATTAATATGTATAGAAAAATACGGATTGGAACTCCAAACTGCTTTGTTACATAGCGATCTTGTTTCTAAACGTACAAAATTTGATTACATTTTATTGACTTAGAAATGGATATGACTTTTGTTCATTCGAAAAATTTCAATCTTTTAAATGTTGGCCTTTTTTTTTAATGTTGTAGACGTACACGGGTAGCAGGAGTCCTTATGCTTAACTCAGAACTTTATGAATTTCTATCTGGAGTGGAGTCTATGTGAATAAGTATGCCATAAACAAAAAAACTAGTCGGATGTGCCAATCCCAAAACTTTCTTCTATCTCACAAAGATTTCGCCTACACTAAAAAGAATCAGCACCAATTTATATCAATGTCTAACTGAATCTAAAGTTTTATTAAATTACGTGCATTAGTTCTTGAGATAGGACTATTGCTAAAATCGTGTAAATCCTGAAAAATGCAGCATAGCAGCGCCACCTGTTGAGAGATTTAGACCAAAACCTAATCAACAACAAATTATGTCAACGTCTAACTGAATCTGAAGTTTGGTGAAAATCTGTGTATTAGTTCTTGAGATATAGTTATCGTGATAATAATGAAAAAAGTAGCATAGCAGCGCCACCTGTTGGGAAATTTATACCAAAACATAAGCAGCATCTTTTTAAGTCAAGGTATAACAGAATCTGAAGTTTGATGAAATTCCGTGCGTTAGTTCTTGAGATACAGCTATCGTAAAAATCGAGAAAAAAAGTGGTATAGCAGCACCCCATGTTGGGATATCTACACCAAAACGTAATCAGCGTCTATTTATGTCAAGGTTTAACTGAACCTGAAGTTTTATGAAAATAAGTGCATTAGTTCTTGAGATAGAGCTATTGCGGAAATCTCAAAAAATGCAGCATGACAGCGCCACCTGTCGGATGATTTTCACCAAAAACTAATCAGCACCCATTTATATCAGGGACTAACTGAATATAAAATTTTATTAAATTTCGTGCATTAGTTCTTGAGATAGAGCACCCACAAAATTTTTGTCACATACAGACAGACATACAGAGTCACAGACAGACATTTTCTAAAAATGGTCAAATCGTGTTCAAGACCTTCTAAAACGTATAAATCCGTCGAAAACCGGAAGTCCAAAATTTCCATGAATCCAATACTTTCTTCTTGTAAAGATAGAAGAAAGTAAAATGCATTAAACCCTTTATTGGTAAAAAATGTGCAACGAATCTGCAGCTCTTCAATACAGTTTCATAAAATGTTATACATTTAGAAACAAGATACATCGCTATCAAACAAAGCAGTTTGGAGTTCCAAACCGCAATTTTCTACACATATTAATCATAGTACTTCACCACAGATTTTTAGAGACATATATTAATAATTCAAAAGGAATCAACATCAGCTCTTTAAAACTTATTTCTGAATTTCATCTATAAAGTTTAATAATTTCGTAAGATATTTACGATTTCCTTTCAAATAGGTATTTTATATAAAAATTTCATTTCGCAGTGTTTGTTCCTTTGGATTATTCTAAATTCGGGCATATTCATTATTTCCCTATTTCTTAATAATATTTATTCCTATTTAATTTCCTTTTAAAATTAACAACGCGTATGTTAATAATTATCTTATTAAAAATCTTAATCTAAAACTTTAAGTCAATTCGTAACTTTTATCAACTATCCAATCTATAATATTCTGAGAGAAGCTAATTTTTCATTTCGAATGTTTTTAAAAGGCATTTTGTTATTTTTATTCCACGGGCTGGCTTCGCGCGCTAGATTTTTTTCTTCAATAACAATGCGCGACTAGATCTGGGATTCTTTCTTATTAAAACCTCTCCATCTCGCGTCATTCGCTTAGCCGCTCAATTCTTAAATTTCGCCTCTCACTGATTGGTTCGTGTACGTATTACGTCGATTGTGTAGCTATCCGCGCATCTAACAAAAAGTAATTGCAAGACTTTGGAGCTCATAATTTCGTCTTGTTTTCAAATGCCGAACAAACGCGGTTATCTGGCGTTCTTATGATTCGGAATTTCTAAACCAACCATTTAAGATCAACTAAATCATGTAATGATTTATAGTCAAGCCCGAGGGCTTTAGAAAAGATCTTCGTCCTGTGGGAATTGTTTCTTCATCTCTCCTGTTTCTGAATAAACACTTTATTTGGAAAACTGGCTTAGTTTTTATGGAGAAATTACTCAATGGGTACATTCATTGCCTACACTTCTCGCCATGATTATCAATTTATCGACTGCAATTATTCACCATCTTTAACAAAGCTGCCAGTTTCTCGTGAATTTTTAATTCATACAGCTAAAACTTAACATATATACATACATACATATATATACACACACACACACATGTATATATATATATATATATATATTAGTCGGCCTTTTGTTTTTCATAGTACTCGGAAAATTTCCTTCTTGGAGTCGGAAATTTATGAATCTACACCCCCCTACGCGACTAGGGTGGTTTACGCCCCTGCAAATAGGCTGAATTTTTTTCGCTTTTTTTAAAAACCTTTTGTGAGCTCTAGACAATATAATTCATCAGCTTTCTTTTAAATAAAAAATGAAGGAAATCTGACGAATATTTCTCGAGAAAAATGGTCACACAATTTGAAGAACATGTTGTCGAGAAAAACAAGTTTAAAGTTTTACGAAATAGCGTTACGTTCAACGAAACAATCGTTTTAAAAAACGTTCGATCGAAACAGATTGCAAGGAATTGAAATATTCCGAAACCGTTTTAGGACAACAATCTACACATTTAAAGGACGCCAAAAATGGAACAAAAAAAAAAATCGAAAATTTTGACCCAAGGAAGTAGACCCCCCCCCCCCCCTCCCTTAAGTAGGTATTTTTCGTTAAACCGTACCTCTGAAATTGGAACCGGTGCGAAGTTCGACAAAAGGAAGGAGACAAAAAAAAACATAGTGAAATAAACTTTTTGAAAGGGCTAATAATAATTTTTTTGGACGAATTGCGGCGTTTTAAACGTAAAAGTACTCAATGTAAGAATATATATTTCGTTTTTCCATATTTCCAACGGTTTTGCCGATACGTGCTTCGAAAAAACTCCGAAATGAAAAGCAACTCTCGTACTTTTGGTTCTTCTCTGCTTTTGGCGCTCTTTAAACGGGGTTTCAGAAAAAGAAAACGGCTTAATCGAACTTCTTTGACAGGGTTAATATTAGTATGTTTTCGAGCGGTGTTTTAAACGTAAAAGTACGGCATTTAAGCATACGTCTTTTGTTTGTCAGTATTTCCAACGGTTCGCCCCATGTGCGTTTAGAAAAAGTGTGAAAAAAGTGCTTGTTAACTTCGGAAAACTCAGAACTGAGCAAGAGTAGGAGGACAGTTTGCAAAATGCTTTTTGATCAGTTTTTATCTAATATATGGGCAAATTATCAAAAAATTTAAAAATCGGAGCCTCAGAACCTGCAAATTTGAACTATTCTCATCCAAATTTTCAGACTTCTATGCGTGATAGATTTTCGTAGCCATCCCCCCTCCCTCACGCACATACAGACATATAACTTATTTCTTTTATTAATATAAATTATTTATTTGTTATTATTTATATTTAGTGCGTTAAATATCTGGTTGTTAAAATATTTTGACTTTCAAATAAAGATATGGTTTTAAATCAAAATAAGAATACATAATTTTAAAATTTCAAAACAAAATTGTGCTGAACTTTTCGAGTGACAAGAAGGAGCACCAACTTTATTTGCTCCAGGGCGCTGAATATGTAGCTACGCCACTGCCTGTTATCAAGAATAATATTTCCAATTGCCTGATTTCAGAATCTTTCCAGAAAAAAGTGACATAAAGTGCCAGTTTGACATGTGCATTGCTTGAAACATTATAACATGCATGGTATAATTTGATGCTAACATATAAGATTTGAAATGTAAGCATATTTAGTTAGATAGACATTTTGATTTTTATGCAGAGGAATTTTTGTTTCTAATGTATTCTCATAAATTGTCTTCTTTCAAACTCTGATTAATCTTGTTTGGATACGATTCTTAATCTGAATAATCTAATAATTAATTTGAATTTTTTGGCATATATTCTATAAATCTGATCAAATAGATGTTGCTTTGATGCTCAATCAGTTATACAGAATACATCTGATCTCAACCATTCTGGATAAATGGATCTGTACTGTACTACTAATTAAGTAATATTTTGAGGAAACCCCATTCTCTTGTACTGCATTAGGTGAACATGAAACTTGAATTAATAAGAAAATCTTCATTCCAACCCATTTGCAACCACCCCCTTTCAAAACACAGCTACAATGCAGTGAGTGAGTTTACTTGGGAACTCTGTTATCGTACAATGAAAGAATTTTGAAAATCAGTTCAGTAGTTTCAGAGTCTATTTCCTACATACAATTATTTATATTTACAGCATTAGTATAACTTGAATCACCATAAAAATTAAAAGATACCTATAAGTAATACACTGGCCTCCAAAAGTTAAGGTACAACTAGTTTCTTGACGCTCACTATTAAAAGAATAAAAATAAAGGTAAAAAATATGGTTGATATGAATGATCATAAGTAACTTCAATAAACCTTATGAAAATTATACCCATCTCAATTATATTAATGTATTGCATACTTATATGTTTGTCAGGAAGAACTGCAAATATCCCACGTTGCAAATTTGTGTGAAATTTTTTTTCCTACATACAATTATTTATATTTACAGCATTAGTATAACTTGAATCACCATAAAAATTAAAAGATACCTATAAGTAATACACTGGCCTCCAAAAGTTAAGGTACAACTAGTTTCTTGACGCTCACTATTAAAAGAATAAAAATAAAGGTAAAAAATATGGTTGATATGAATGATCATAAGTAACTTCAATAAACCTTATGAAAATTATACCCATCTCAATTATATTAATGTATTGCATACTTATATGTTTGTCAGGAAGAACTGCAAATATCCCACGTTGCAAATTTGTGTGAAATTTTTTTTATGGTTGATGATCTTGAATTGTTGGTACTAAAATAGTGTTGTCCATGTCTAGGAGATGTTGTTTACTTGATTCGTTAAGATGGCTGGCAATCTGATGAATGCAAATGGAGTTATCACAAGCTGGTGCTGCTAGATGTCTTAATGTGTCTCGAAGTGTGATCCAAAGGCTCTGAGATCAATTTGAATCCAAAAATTCAGTATCAAGAAGACTTGTTCCAGACTGCTCATGGGTTACAACCCCTGTACAAGATCGCTTTCTAGCTCTTTTGGCCTGAAGGAGGAGCATCACTACTGTGGCTCAGCTCGTTTCAGATCATCATAAAGCAACAGGGATGACAATACCTGCGATTACAATGCATAGACGTCTTCACAATTAAGGACTCTATGCAAGACGTTCCGTTGTGTGTGGCCCTCTTAATCGACAACACAGAAATGCCAATTTATGTTGGCCAAGAGAGCATGTTACTTGGAACACACAACAATGGGCTTCCATACTGTTCACAGATGAGTCCCGGTTTGCTTTGGAGAGTGATTCAGTTCGTATGCTGATCTGGAGAGAACAAGGCATCATATTCTACCTATGTAACATTGTTGAAACACACAGTTATAGAGGAGGTGGAATCATAGTTTGGGCTGGAATCTCTCTTTTGGTCACAGTAACTTCCATGTGTGCCATGGAATTCTGACTGCTGTGAAATATCGGGACGAGATCCTTGCTCCATTTGTCACATCGTATGGTGGTGCTATTGGTGATGAATTAATCTGAATGGTTGATAATGCCCAATTGAATTAAGCTAGAGTCGTTGATGAATATCTAGTGGATCAAGGTTTGAAGTGAATGGAATGGCCAGCACAATCTTCGTACCTTGATTCTATAGAACATCTTTGGGACTATCTCAGCTGACAGGTGGCTGCCGTAAGTCTCCCCCGAAGTCATTAAATGAGCTGGAACAAGTATTGCTCCATATATGGGAGTTGTTTCCCTTTCCAGTGTCTAACAACTTAATTGACAGTATGGAAAGTCGATGAACGCAAATTCTTGTTAAAATCAGTTTAAGTTTTTTTTCACAAAAAAACTGCTATTTATTTTTTTATCAAACAGTGGACTTTTACAAAAAATGCAATTTTTTATTTGTAAATCATACATCATGTTAAAATTAAGTAAAATTCAATAAATAACTGTTTAAAGCACAATTCTTCTAAATTTCATGTTTTATCTTCATTTGTTTTTAAATTAGACACAAAATACCGGTTGTACCTTAACTTTTGGAGGCCAGTGTACATTAGAAAACATTGGTTCAGTATATTTAACTGTCATTTTACTTACCCATCATACGTAGTATAGGGTAAGTCTTGTAATCGTTTTGAAAATCGAAAAAATTTTTTTAACGGATTTACACGTTTCAGACACTGGAGATTCCGAAAAACATATTTTTAGAAAAAAAAATTTGCCGTCCGTCTGTGTGTGTGTCTGTAAACGCTCTATCTCCCGAAAAAATTGAGATAGAGACTTGCAATTTGGTATGTACTTAGTATGTAATAATGGGAAGAAGCCTATTTCATTTCAATAACCTCGATTAACCGGAACAATTTTTTTCGGACTCTCGAAATATTCGTTCTGATGAAAGGTATATAAAAATTTTCGAAATTGTTTATTTTAAGAATTGAATATAAAAGACAATAAAAAAACATAAATTTTGCATAAAGCATGAAGTCGATCGGATAATTAGTTGCCGAGATATTTGGAATCCTATTTTCCACACTCTTCGATTTTTCATGACCCTGTATTTCATCCAAATTTCACTTCAAAGATATATTTTAATTGGAAATTTGACACTTAATCAGATGCAATAAACCGCTAGTTAATAGAATTATTATTTTTGGAGTTATAAGGAAAAACCTCTTTCAAGCAATTCAGTAATCCAGCCTTTAAAGTTTGTGACTTCATCAAGCCACGATTTTATTTGAATTGCAATGCATTTTATAAGTAGTTTACACATTTTTATTTTAATATTTTACATTATGCATATCCATGATGGGTAAGTATTACGGTGGCCCCCAACGACTAGTTTGTGTGGCAAAAGGCTAAGTAAAAAGTACTTCCTTACCTAGTTGACAATCCTATTTCTTAATTACTATAATTTTAATTAATTATAGCAGTTATTGGTACTTGCGTTTTATCTCATTGCTTAGAAAAGTTGTATCTAACACTGACATAATTGAGTTTTCTTCTTTTTTTAATGAGAAAAAAAATTCAAAAACTCATTATTTGTGCACATCTGAATCTTAGAAATTTTGTCTATGCCAAATTTAAAATTTCTAAGCTCACAGTTTCAGAGAAATCATAGTAAAAATATAACTCTAGAATATGTTCAATCCTTTCCACCCATTCAAAATTCGAATTTTATTAAAATTAATCTTTGGGAAAATAAATCCTAATAGAAACCTGCAAGACAAATTAAAAATTTCTAGCCCCAATAGTTTCTGAGTAATCATGATTATAGAGTGTTTTCTAATAACTTAATTCTTTTAAACATCAATTATTTTAACAAACATTCTTATTCATGTGATCATTTACATTTTAAACGTAACCACAATATTAAATTTCATTTTTTTAGCATCATCAGATTCAAAGATATTAGAAAGTTTTGCACTTTTACACCCCTTTGCGAGCAGTTTGTGCATAATTAAAGCATATTCTATTTTTAAGCAGAGACTGTCATCATTATTACCCTGAAAGAAGACTTGAAATCAGTTCAGTAGCTTCAAAGTAATTGTTATTTTAGAATTTTTTCTGCTCATTTCATATTTTTAAGTTTCGGAATTTTATAAAATGTTCTGAGCGAGCATATACATCTTCAAAGTAACTACCATGCCAAATTTCATATATCTAACCCTAACAGTTGAAAAGACCAACAAACAAACAAAAAACATTATTTAGAATGTGTTTAAAACAAACATTTTCATTTTTTTTATTTTACATTTTTAAATTTTGATGTTATTAGAACCGCTCTTAATGAACAATTACATATAAAAGGTAACCACTATTTAATACCTGGAAATTTTTCCAGAGAAAAATTTCTCACGCCTTGCATTCATAATACTCAAATTTTAATTGCTTAATAGGCGTATAGCCAACATAGTGAAAAAGTACCCAAGCCGGGCCGCTTGTAGCCTTGCCAACCTGTTATGGTGAAAAAGTTCCAGGCTGAGTATCGTTCCCAGGTGGTCAGTTGGTAGAACGTCAGTGCGCTAATCTGATGACCCTGGTTAGAGTCCCGGCTTGGGTACTTTTTCACTATGTTGGCTATATACGCCTATTAAGCAATTAAAATTTGAATATTATGGTAACCACTATGTCAAATTTTATGTTTCTAGCCTCGACATATTCAAAGAAATGGAATTTTAGAAAGTGTGTCTTGCAGCACTTTGAGGGCAGTTGTATAGAGATAAAAGAGTCCAGTTTTAAGCAGAGACTGTCAACAGTATTATCCTGAAATTTTTTGAAATCAGTTCAGTGGTTCCAAAGTAATCATGATTGTAGAACTTTTTTGCTCTTGTATCATTTTAAACTCTTCTAAAACTGTTTTGTTGGAGCATTTATGTTTTAAAAATATCAGGCATGTTAAATTAAAAGTTTATAGCCTAACAATCCTAAATAAATTATAATTTAGAATGTTTTCTGCTCATTTTCCCCTTTTAAATTTTGAATTTTTTAGAAACCATTCTTAGCAAGCATTTACATCTTAAAAATAACCAACATGCCATATTTCAAGTTTATAGACCCAGCAGTATCACAAAAATTGCAATTTTAGAATGTTTTTTGCTCCTGTAGCTTTTCAAATTTCGAATTTTTTAGCAACTGTTCTGTGCAAGCATTTGTCTTAAAAATAATAGCCATGTCAAATTAAAATTTTTTAGCTTTAACAATTCTATATAAATTGTAATTTAAAACATTTTTCATTTATTTCACCCTTTTAAATATTGAATTTTTTAAAAACCATTCTTAGTGAGCATTTACATCTTAAAAATAACCACCATGCGAAATTTCAAGTTTCTAGCCACAGCAGTATCCCAAAAATCACAGTTCTAGAACTTTTTTGCACCCCATTGACGGTAGTAGTACCGAGATAAAATATAGCCTATATTGGAGCAGAGACTGTCACCATCATTTTTAGGTGCGTTCGTAATTATATAAATACGTAGCATCTATTGTCGTCGTCTGGTCCGTCCCTCCGTCTGTACATAACAACGCAAAAACTATCCAAGCGAATGGTTTGAAATTTAAGATATATTATCTTTGCAGAATTTTGTCGAGACATTTCAAATTTTATGAAAATCGAATCAAAACTTTAGAAGATATCAATAAAAATATTTATTAAGAAATTTGAATTTTTAAAAAAAATCGGTGCTTTCTTGTTATAGGAGCTTCCAAGATTTAATCGTCAAGCGATCGAGATACTTATTTTATTACAGAAATTAATCTGCAGATGATATAATTCATTTCACAGAATTAAATATCATCAAGATCTGAATATTTATATAACTAGCTATAGTACGAACATACCTCATTTGTCATGTTTGACATACAATTTCCAACTTCTTCTTATTATTATTAAACAAGGATGAAAAATCATGCATCAAACATAGATTATGTAACACTTTCCAACACTTCCATAATACTTGTTTAAAGTGTTTTGGTAGTTGCAGAGATTACAATTACAAACAAACAATTTCTTCCTTATAATATTAAAATTTATAACATTGGTACATTAATATTTTTTTTACACCAGTTTCCTTACATCAAGCTAGCTGACGACAACTAATAACAATATTTGATTTACAAATGCTTTTTTATATAATTACTAGTGTAAATGCCCATCCTTGAACAGTGAACAGGAAATTATGATTTCCACTTAAAATTTGAAATAATTGATAAAAGTATTTATATACTATTCATTGACAATAAGGAAAACTGACCTGAAATGGGGCATGACCTGCAGCTCAGGATCTGATTAATGAATCGACCTCTGGGGTTTTAAAAACACCTTTTTAAATAATTTTTTATGTAAAAGTGGAGAAATTATTTTACAGTAATAATATACAATATGTAGATCAGACAGACTTTTAATATTTTTAACTGATAATTTATATAAGGTTTCTTCATTCTCTTTCCATAATCATGTCTGTTTTTCTTCCACAATCGGGGATCCTGTCAATGTTATAAAGTGACATTGACATACCCAATCAGTCCTTTAAAAGTAATAAAATACAATCTATTTATATAATATGCAAGTGAACAATTATGATTTCAAGCTTTTTTTTTTTTTTTTTTTTTTTTTTTTTTTTTTACTGCTTCTTTTAATAATTTTAATTTTTCTGAATTCCTTTACTTTTCTGAATTCTTTATTATAAAATTAATTCATCTAAACTATAATTTATTTTTTAAGCTATCGTTAACATGTAATCAAGGTATACAATCAAGATGAAATAATCGATAAAAGCTCCTATTCAAATCCATAATCTTAATAATTAAGAAAGGAAAAATCTGAAAATTATGTCATGTTGACACAAACATATAAATTTTTCTTTTTAGTTTTTGCAACATAAAGATAAATTTCAAGCTAAGCATAACGTAATTTTCACCGGCGCAAACATTTCTCTCATAAATTATGCACGTACATTTATGCTTCACCAACATGTAACCAAATAAAAACATATTTTCTACTTAATTGTAATGAAAAAAATGACACCAATAAGAAAAAGATAATATAAACCCAATGGATAATATTCTCGTAACATCACAATAAATATGAATTTTTATTTGCAATAAAAAATAAAGTACATGCACATAAATATTTCTACGGAAATTTATCTTGCAAAAAAAAAGCCACGTGTCTAATTAGTTTTCATTATATCTCTTTTTTTTCTGCAACAATAGAAGTTTTTTTTTAAAACTTTTTATCAATGGATCTCAAAAATGGATGACTCACTACAGAGCTCTGTTGTTTGTTTACATGTAAGATGTTAGTACATTATTGGAACTTGTACATTTTTGGTTAGATGGGTCCTGACCGGAATCGTTACAACGTTTAAGTATTATATAAATAGATTATTAATATTAACAATAAGTTGCACTGGTTGGTACCAAAACCCTTCCTGTAATAATAATGATTGATTCTTTTAAATTTCACATTACAAAACCAAAATATGCCAATAAAATTACTACCATAAAATCCCGTTAATCTGCCCTCCTAAACGTGACGGAAAATCGCGAAATAATTAGGGGGGGGGGGCGCTTACACGGTATTAAAATTGTAGTATATGATATTTATGGGTCATGGTGGGGAGATGAAAATGGCCGATCATTGCAAAGTATGCATCATTTTAATAAAGTGACAAAAGAAAAACATTTTGAAAATAAAATGATATACAAAAGAGAAAAACAGCATAACTTTACGATTAATGCCGATTTCAAATTATAGAAAATTCTGGATTTTGGAAGGTTTGAAACTGGAATGCAGTTAGATAAATAATAACACTAATATGGTAACAGAAAAATAAAAGGAACTTAATAATTTAAAATAATTAAAAAACACTGAGAAATTGCAGTTGAAAATTTCCTGAAATATTTTCTAGAAATAGTAACATTTTATGTGGTGTCGCCATCTGTTGTAAATTAGGGAGATCATATAACCGTTTTTGTTTTTTTAATCATGATTTCATATCTATAAATGCTAAATAAATAATACAAATCACAAATATTAAGAACATACGGAATGAATTGGTAGTGTTTCCATATTTTTTAAACGAAAAACATTGCTACCACAAAGATAGCACAAAATACACTACAAATTCGACTGTGGCGCCATCTACTGATCCATCCATCAATAAATTTATTGTGATTGGTTTTCATAATAAAGTTAAATACGACTATAAAATCTTTGATAAAATAAATAGATTCTTTTCAGATCAAAATATTTCACACACAGCATCAAACACATTTTTTTACTTATTTCACGAGAAACTTTTACTATCGATAAATAAAAATCGTTTTTTATTCCTTCATATCGCCATGGATATAAATTTAACAGCAAAACTAATGTTTGGTTATATTGTTTTTTCAAATTGACAATAGTTGAAGTTGCTTATGTTACTCTTGTGTTTGTATACGTTTGCGATATATCAAAGAATCATCGTGCCTTTCTGACCCATTGGAAAAAAAACACACTCCTGAGATAGAATTTTTGGTGTTGATCTTGACGTGCATGCCGAAATTTCTTTTGGGGGAGGGTGCTTTTTCGGGATTTTTTGAATTTTCCAATATGTTTACAAAGTGGGAGGGGGCGCTTAATCGGGAAGGGCGGATTAACGGGATTTTACGGTATATCATATACCATTTTTTTTAGGTGGGAGGATATATAAATATAAATAAATATATGTAAAATATTAGTTGCAATGCAGTGGTAAAAGGAATAAAAATATACTAGTGGATACTGCTGGACAGCGAAAGGGGTGGAAACATCAAAAGAACAATGCACTATACAAATGTCAACAAAATGGATTTTCATGATATATTTTATTGATTATCTAAATGAAAATATCTTTTACACATTTTCAATTTTATCTAGCATTGTAAATTAATATAACAATACCTCATTATTTGTTATTATTATAAAACTGTTTCTCAAAAAATCAGCATGTGCAGAAGCAATTTGGATGCCATATTTAGATTTACGGATGTCACATCTATTTAATTCACATATTTGTTTTGCAGGGAAGCAAAAATTTAAAATACTTTACCCACCAGTCTTATTAATAGTAATTTGGTAATCAAAAACTTAATTTGATATTGAATGAAATGGTAAGCATGCTACCAATCAAAATTTAAGAGAGAAACAAATTTTCTAAATAGAAAGAAGAGAGAGAAAATAGATACTGAATTGATGTAATTTCATACTTAGATTTATTAAAAGTCCTGTTTTATTATTAGCAACAAGGTATTTGAAAGTATTACAAAAAATACATCAAGCTATTACAATTTTAAATATACAAAAAATAAAATAAAAATTTTTTAATCTGTGTTTAATTCTATTTCTATTTTCTTAAAATATGTAATCAGTATGTATGTAACCCCCCCCCCCCAAAAAAAAAAAAAAAAGGTCAGTATTTGGTCTAAGATTTGGTTTTCGACCAAATCACTATTCATTACACTTGTATCAAAACATTGTTTTATTCATTCATAGACTACATAAATGTTTTGAAGATTCATGAAAAGCTCTTCTAACTGTTTAAATTTCAAATAACTGATGTGAATTTTATATTTACTCCCATAAAGTATCAACATCTTTCACAAAACATTGCCAAAAATCACGCAGTCAGCAAAAAAAACCCTATAATAAAAAATATATCACTTTTGTGGATGAATATAAAACATTAATGAATATAAGACAATCAACTGGGATATAAATTTTAATATTTGGATTTTTTAAAGGTTCGTGATGGGATTAAAATTACTTCATAATTATGTTTCAAAGTACCAGAATAACTAACATATTTTTTGCACCAAAAATAGGAGATAGCTAGATTTAGCATGATGGGATTTTATATTCATTGGACACCTGATATGACCTATTGATACTTGCTTCAAAATCTGCTTTAAAAACAAATTTAAGTTTGGATATATGAATCAAAAGAAAAATACATTACTTTTTTTCCCTCATGTATTTTTCAGTTATTTTATCAGTCAAGTACTAACTCTTTGTGTTTAAAACTAATCAATCTAAGTTCAACTGTAATCAAATTCAAATATAAGTATTCTCTAAATGTCCTTCATTACATCATGCATGTTAGCAGACAAGAACAAGTTGGAAATTGTACGTCAAACGTTACAAACGAGGTGCGTTCGTACGCACGTTTTAGAATTAAATTCATGATATCCCGTACGTAGAACGGGTTAAACAACTAGTTAAGTATATATTTTATGACACTGTTCATACAAATATTTTAACTAGTTATATAAATATTCAGATATATATGTATCAGCTAGTTATATAAATATTCAGATCTTGATGATTTTTAATTATGTGAAATGAATTATATCGTCTGCAGATTAATTTCTGTAATAAAATAAGTATCTCGGTCGCTTGACGATTTAACATCCATCGGAAGCTCCTATAACAAAAAAGCACCGATTTAAAAAAAAAAATCAAATTTCTTAATAAATATTTTTATTAATATTTCCTAAAGTTTTGATTCGATTTTAATAAAATTTGAAATGTCTCGACAAAATTCTGCAAAGATAATATATCTTAAATTGCAAACCATTTGGTTGGGTAGTTTTTGCGTTGTTATATGCGGACAGACAGACAGACGGACGGACAGACAGACGGACGGACAGACGGATGGACCAAACGACGACTATAGGTGCTACGTATTTATATAATTACGAACGCACCTAAAAAAGCATGATTTAACAAAAGACATTAAAAAATAAGAAAGATGATAACCTACAAGTAAATGTTTTAAACTTGTCTCCAAAACATTAGATTATAGACATATTGCAATAGAGAAGAACAAATAACAGAGAACTGCAATTGTTGAAATTGACATAAAAGTGCAGTCACAGTAATTTTTTGTTTTTAGCAATATTTTTGAAAAAGTGATATAATGAGTCATGACATAACCCATATTTTATCACATATAGAAAAAATCAACATTTTCACAAAATGTTGCTATTACAGCCTACTGAGACAACAAATATAAATATTAAATTAAAAACTTTATTAGTTTCTTTTTTACAAACTGCCTAATATGTAGTATGATTCTACAATAAACTACTATAAATTGTGTACATATATTTTGTAATCACTCAGGAATGCTTAGTTTTACTTAACCATAATATATAAAATCTCTGATTAAATTTTAATAATAATTTTTTTTTAAGGTTATGTCAGATAAATCAGTAAAAATTAGCCAATAATAAAAAAAAAAAACTAAAGGAAATTTAAATTACACTCAATATTACACAAACAAGTGGCGCTTAACCCGACAGTCTATTTTAGCAGTGAAGCAGAAGTAAAAAATGTAACATTACTTGTAAAAACTCAATAAATCTGAGCTGTTTAATATATAGAACAATTGTAGTAAAATATTTTTTTAAATAGTTATGATACATTCCATTTCTACTTTTAAATTCAATAGTTTTCAATAATTTATTTATTTAAATTAAATATTTAATCATAATTAATCATTATTTAAAAGTTTTCATAATATTAATCAACATTTAAATTAATTATTTAACAGTTATTATTTAAACAGTCAATATTTTCTATCTTTTTAAAATTAATCTTTTTAACTTTTCTTCTAAGATATTTTATTATTAATTAAAATTAAATTCTATAATCAAATCACTTTTTAAAATCAATAATCATTTTTAAATTAAATTATAATCATGCATTTAAGTCTCTGGATAAAAGAATAAAAAATTTCCGTTTGTTGACATCGATTCTGTGAAGATCATGTATTTTCTTCTAAGTGAATAAATATATTTTCCACTTTTTAAATATTAATAATTTTTGTTTTAAACCTTATTCAAAAGATTGAACAAAATTTTTTATGCAGTCTGCCAAAATTCTAGCAAAATTCAACTTAAATCTTGGCAGATATAAATTTTTAAACATTTTTTCAAATCCCAATGTTTATATCGATAAATTTCGGAAAGACGCCTGGCCATTTTGAATTGTATCTTAGTGCGTTGTAGAAACAACAACATAGTGGGCAATCGTCACCCATTTTGGTTTAGGGGTCGTTCAAGTGGACATTCAAGGTTAAGGGATGCATTTTTCAGTGGGGAAAAGGGGATTTGAAATTCTTTCTAGAACGTTTGAAGACGAACGATCTTAATTTTTGCCGCTTGTTGTTAGGGCGGAGTTGTTTTCAGTTCGCTCGAATCGTTTGCGTATAGAGTTGAGTTGTCGCTGAAATACTTTTTCTAGGCAGCGGTTGAGAGTTAAGCAGTTAATTTTGAAGAAGAGGAATTTGTCGCCTTTCCTGATTGGATCATTTGGCTTAGAGCGTCGGTTAGAAAGTTGAGTTTGAATTCAAAAATCCAGTCTGTTATTTTTACTCATGCATGTAGCGTGCAAGAGAGGATAAAAGCCGTGTCAGGCCGAAAGGCCGGACACAATGTCCAATTTTTTGGTAGAGTTCAGTAAGTCTGATGGCATCTGAACATTTTTAAGATACAGTTATTTCATATGGTATTGGCTCCAGTTTCATTTCTTCTACTCAACGAAAAATGCCTGATGGATCAATAATCTCAACAAATTTCCTTTTGTGTGAGAAAATTTCTTCGACGGTATTCCAAGAAATAGTTAAATTCTACATATTATAACATGAATCAATCTTCTTACGGCAGCATGGATCAATGATCTCTAAGAATTGTGTGAGAAAATTTCTTCAGATTCAATCTTCTTACGGCAACATGGATCAATGATCTCTGATAATTTTGCGATCGTGTGAGAAAATTTCTTCATCATCGGTATTCCAAGAAATAGTTAAATTCTACATATTCTAACAAGATTCAATCTTCTTGCGGCAGCATGGATAAATTATTTGAAAGAATTTTCTTTTTGAAAAAGAAGATTCATTGTCATCGGTAATAAGCTCCAGATATTCCAACAAGCATTATTTTCTGTTTACTTCAGCCTCTAATCCGTTAATCCAGCAAGATTTGTTCTCCTGAACAATTATATAACAATTTAAAATAACTATATCTATTTCTTTTACTTTGAACATTTTCCCTCAAATAATCAGTAAATCGAACAATAATTTCAGTGATATGAACTATCATTTAGGTTTTTAAAGATAAAAAAGAATTGAACTGGAAACAATTGATATTGAAGTGATCTATACTCACATAATTATTTTATATATATATATAAAGTAGCCGCTGATATAAAAGATAAAGTGTGTTGTGTGTGATATAATAAAATCTGTTCATTTGCTAATATTTCTGTCATCATTATTATCTGGGTGAGTCATATTTTTCTTTTCAGATGATAATAAATTCGTATGTATATTTCAGACTGAGAAAATTGATAATCAACTTAATGTAAACTCTAAATTATATTTTAACTAAATAACTTACATTAAATTTAAGCTTCAGAATTATTTTCAACATCGCAATAATGCTAGCTACTATACGTAATCGTTCTGTATTGACGAGTTGGGGTAGGATTTAGAGCAAGCATTTATTCTATCTTTTGGCTTATTTTTTATATATTCCGATCCCATAAGTGGTTGATATATCATTTATTAAGCATTTCTTAAGAATTTCTGTTTGCTCTATCTCCCACGCCGATCCGTCACTACAATAGTGTTTAAAACTTCTAAGAAAAACAAGTAATACAGTAGAGCGCCGCTAATCCGCAAACCTGTAATCCGCAAAAACCTCTAATCCGCAATCAATTTATGAATATAAACAAAGAAATTTAATTCTTGAAAAATGCTTCAATGGTGACAAAATTTTCAATTTTGAAATTTTTTTTCACCAATTTTAATATTTTTCTTATCTTTATATATAGTATTATACATCATATAACATTCTTCTTTATAGTTTAAAATGAAAGCACATTTAATTAGTATATTATTTTAAATATTCATTTCTTCATACAATACTTGTAAAATACAATTTGAACTTTTTTTTTTTTTTTAATGATAAAAAATCCTTACTTAGACAATATATTTTATAATTTATTTTTTTCATTAAATCGTAATTATAAAATTGAAAAACACATAAAAAATACATATATATTTTGCTTTTGAACTCTTACTTAAAGATAAAATTCAACACTATAAACCAAATGTCTTAAAACAGACAACAATTGATGCAATATTTAAAAAATAAATTATTTTTTACATAGTTATTACTTTATCTATATATTAAAATGTGTAATTTATTTTTTAGTATTAGCAATCTAAATTTAAAAAAGATTTAAAAAAGATAAAATTCAACACTATAAACCAAATGTCTTAAAACAGACAACAATTGATGCAATATTTAAAAAATAAATTATTTTTTACATAGTTATTACTTTATCTATATATTAAAATGTGTAATTTATTTTTTAGTATTAGCAATCTAAATTTGTCCAAAATATGAATTTAAAAAAATGTAAACAAAGATTAAATAGACATGGCCTGTAATCCGCAAAAAGCCTCCAATCCGCACAACACTTGGAACCAAGCTTTGCGGATTAGTGGCTTTCTACTGTACTACCACATATAGACAGCAAAAACTAAAATATGCAAAATTAAATGTTTTAAATAGTAAAACAATAGAAAAAATAATTAGGTTGAATTTGTTCTTGCAAGAAGTCCTTTGTTGCATTCCAAAACTCTTAAAAATCTACTGGTATTTTCTTGCTAACATAAATTACCCGTTAACATTTTATACTTCTCCTGATTTAGAATAAACAAAGTCTTTCATCTAGTTTAACCTTTAGAGGATGGGTTTTAATCATTCCTTCTTAAAAGATACATATCTACCAAGAGCTTATTTTCCCTACAGTTATTGTTGATCATACTATGCTACCCCGAAGCACAGATTAACGATAATTGAGAGGAAAAGAAGTGATTGGTAGAATTCAAGATCATTACCATATTTTAAGAAGGGATGACTTCTGGTCAATATTTAGATCACCCATTCTGAAAAAATTTAACAACTATTAAAAAATCACTAAAGGTGCAATATAATTATTGATTTAAAAAAATACATTCTTCTTAAAATCTTTCTTTTTAATTTCTTCTTCTTACTTACATTATTTCATGTATTCACTAAAGAAAAATGAGCATCAGTCAATAGTCTTAAAAAAAAAAAGACCCTCTCAACACACACATTCACCTTATTTTTGGTTATAGAAAACAAAACAAAAATAGTGAAAAAAATCCATGAGTAAATACAGTAATTCTAAAATATGTATATTCATTTCTACACAGAGTTACAACTGCATAATACAAAAGAATGATGAAGGCAAACGGAAAAGAGAGAAAACAGAAACAAAATTAAATTTTACACAAGCTCTCTTTAGTGGAAATAACTAACATATGTGAAACAAAATACATTAATGTTTTTGAAAAGATGTAAAAGTTTTAAAGGCATATGTTATAATTCTAGGGCATATAAGTCCTGTTTTAACCAATTGAAAGTTTACTCTTATATATTAAGAGTAATTGCACTACTAGAGTTCCCGTCCCGCACTAACATACACTCCTTTCCAAACTATGAGTAAAGATTTATTTGAAAACACAGCTAATAAGAAATTCCATCAATACAAACACTGAAGATTTTCTGTAAAATGCAAAACGTATTATAAAATAATTGAAATTATATTAGTATTTTAGAACAAATCAGGTGTCTTGAATTATCATTCAAAATAAAACAAATGATTCTGAGACAATTAATTGCATGTTTCAATAAATTCTATTAGAGGTGACATCAGAAAATAATTATAAAGTTATTTCAATACTTTTAGTGTTGGAAAATGATTAAATATGCATTGTTTTACTAAATTCTTTTAAAATTAATATTTTCTGAAGTAATGAAATTTTGGTATTTTTTCATTATCCCGTCGACCAATTTTCATAAAAAGAAAACTATCGCTAAACCGTAACGCCAAATAAACCAATGGAAGAATGTTGCCATTGAAATATCAAATTAAATAAATAATTAAACGAAATACAAGAAATTTGGAAAAGCCCCACTCACCAAAGTGTCAACTATCAGTAAGTTTAAACAACAACAACAAAAAAATATATATATTAATGAAAACAGAAAAACAAATCTTGGATATTTATTTATTTACATTATTTTTCTTAAATATCTCTTTTGGCTGGTGAATAAATGTTTGTGGCTTCAGTTGAAACTGATCTCTTGCACGTAGCTATGTATCGCAACATTTTTTCAATGCTTTTTCTTTTTAAATATTATGGCACTGCAGTTTAAAGACGCAATTGTTATTTTAATTAATGCAATAACTAATAAATCTGTAAAACATAATGAAAAATACAGGTAAATATTGAATTAAAAACCACTTGATGACATAACAAAAATGTGTAATGCTTCTGATGTCAAGTGAATGGGACTGCATTTTTGGCGTTAAATACTATGACAATAGTTTTTTGTTATGAAAAGTGGTCGACGGGATAATGGAGAAGTACCGAAATTTTATATTTATCATAAGAATTAGATTCTTGAAATAGTTATAATAATAATGTATATTATTTAAAGTAATAATAATAATGTATATTATTATTATTATTTTAAATCTAAAAAAAATATTGGAAAGCATACTGCAGCTTTAAAATTACAGCTAAGTAGCCAAATATTCTGATGCTTTTGTACTACACATTACATTATATTTTTATATAATGTTATACTTAAATTAAAGTTAGTCAAACAAAACCTCTAATGGTTTCATTTAAAAATGCAGAAGAGATATGAGTAATCTAAAACTTTAATTTTCAAACTGATTATTTCAACATGAATTATTATTATATGTTCAAAAATACCTTCTCTCTCTCTCTCCCCCCCACCCCCCCTCTAATTTCCTTTAAAATTCTGAATTCTGAATTATCTTCTTGTAGCTTTTAAATGACAGTGAAATAAAAAAATGACTGTAAAATAATTTACAAGGCGTGAAAAATATCAATAAATAATTTATTGAAATCAAAAACAAAAATAAGAAAAAAAAAACTGTTTAACATATATACAATATATGCACTAACTCTCCATTTGTGAAGTTAGATTCAATTTGAAAATCAAGGAAGATGGTGTGGTAGCATCTGCAACAACTATTTGCTGGCCCTCCACAATGCCTAAATCTGGAAAAGAAAAATATAAAAAACATAACTTTTCACAAAAATCTGAATTATGCTACAATCACAAATTCCAGTTGTTTTAAGATTACTTGGCAGGTTTACTGGCAACCAGCAAATAATTACTTAGTTTGGTAGCATTTATTGTCAACCAACCCCGGAGCATAACCAAAGTAAAACAATAAGAATAGAGAAATTGTTTTTTTTCATTCTTGAGAAATTGTTTATCGGATTCAGAATGATGACTATATTGGTATTATTAAAGTATTATAATATTAAATATAACTCTGTGGTGAATTTAAAATTAATGTCTTGCAAATGAAAATGCATATTTTATAAATGAATATAACATTGCTTTCATTTATAAAAACCATATGTTAAGGTTTCACATTTGTTTCCCTTTTTATTCAAAATGGACTATTTTCAATTTTCCATCCAATGAACATGAAGCTATTGCATTTCATCCTCTACCAGAATTTGCAAAAACGATCATGAAATGAAATGAAACCACTGCAGAAGCAATATGGAGATATTTTTATATTAAATGGAAAACAACAACAACAAATATTCAGTTGCATATACAATGCATTAAGAAATTACATGACAACTGCAGATAGCATAGCTTCATGCAGAAGAAAGAAGTAAGTACCAGTGGACCTATGCAAGGATTTCACACTGCAGACTAATATTTTTTAGTTGCTGATCTAAGCTTCTAAAGAAAAATTAAGGATAAAAATATCTCCAAATAACATCATGCCAGAATATCATCTCCTTTATTCCATCAAAGTTATAGTAAAAACTGATCAAAGATACCAAAAGGCAAGCATGAGAAAAAAAAATCATATTTTAACTGTATTAGAGAATGACATCTACACGTGAAATACCACTGCTTTGATCAACTGATGATGTATTTTTCTTCTAAACATTTGAATTTTGCGTTTTAATCATACACATAAAATAAGCCCGTGTATATCTGTGTGTTCCACTTTATCTTTTTTGTACTATTTATTTCTTTTATAATCATTCTTGAGCACAATATAATACAGTATTTTATTTTTGTAGCAGCTTTGATTGGAGAAAACATTTCATTTATGAAAACAATGCTGATTTAATTTTTAATTAACTGCAATTTTTAATCATAAAACATGTTTTAATGAAATGCGAGTGTACTATGTCAGAAGCCGGTTCAAATATGTTTTGAATGATACCTCATTCATTGTTGTATATTTTGTGAATGCATAAAAAAGGGGATGTTGACAACAGAAATAATATATATGATTATTTTGTATAACAAAAATTGTAAGTAAAACACTTATTATGCAAATTATTTAATTTCAAAACCAAATATTCACTACAGAAATCATATGGAGATATTTTTATATTGAATAAAATGGAAAGATTTAAAAAAAAAAGTTTTGTATTAAATGCATTAAGAAATTACATCACAATGGCAGAATAAACAACAAGGAAGTATCATTTTGTATAAAAAAAAAATGTAGATAAAACACTCACTATGCAAATTATTTAATTTTAAAATCTTTTTTTTTTTTAATTTACCAATATTTTGAAAAATTATATAAGTGGCATGTTATGGCATAATTTTAAATTTTGAATTTCTAGTTACAATTTCTTCAGTCATGCTGTGTGAGAAAGATTAGGAAGTGAAAAAAATTTACTTTATAAAAGCGTGGGTAAATGTGAAAGAGAAACTGCTGTATAAAACATTCCAAAACTATAATTTAGAATTAAAAAAAGGGATTTTTTATTGGCAAACAAACATGATATGGCAGGAGATGTGGGAAAAAAGGGAGTGGGGTGGGATAGCATATGACACTTGACAGATTTTCTGCCAATCAATGAAAATAAGTTTTAAAATTTCAAAACAAAATCCAAGAAATAATGTTGCATGTCAATATTTTGAAAGATTTAAAATAAAATTATATTATAACATGAAACACAGGAAATTGATAAAGAAACATAAAATATTGTAGAATCATTGAAAACAAAGGCTCAAATGGTTTTAAAAAATCATATCATGAACAAAAAGTAGAAAAAAAAAAGATTGAAACTTCTTAAAAATAAAAAATCCAAAAAAATTTTAATTAGTAATATTTACACTATATTTCTTCTAGTTTTAGGTTACACACATTTTTGAAATAAATACACATCTTAAGATTACAACAAAGATTGAGACAATAATGGCTCTACATTGCTAATACAGTAAATTCTGTCTAAGATGGACTATATAAGATGAAAATCTATCTAATGTGGAAAAATTTTGAAATCTCACAGAACAATTTTCAGTACAATAAACTCTGCCTCAGGCAGAGTACTCTCTATGATGGAAAATTTTTTCGTTCCCAATTGATTCTGCCTTAGACTAGAATTTACTGTATTTTCAATCTTACATATCTATGCTTATGCAACATTGACTCAATATTGTTCCATCAGTACAAAACACGTTATTAATAAATTTTTAAAGGAAGATTGTGGTACTTCATCATAATACTAAATGTAAAACCTAAGCAAAAAACGCAACACATATTGGTTGATTGTTATGAATTGCTACAGTTGATCTCTAACAGAGTGAATCAAAACAATAATTATATTTAGAGGTATTTTATTAATTGGTGCTTTAAACTTTTAAGAATTACTTTTTGCTCTTAAATTATTAAAAAGTTATTACAAAAAATACAAATTAATAAGAAAAGTTAATTAAAAAAATATATGCATGAATCACATTATTCAAAGAATAATAATAGTTTAGCTATTATTTGAAAAAAATTGAAAGTGTTGTGTGTTTTATCACAACTTTCACTGCCTGCAACTTTCTTTTAATTCCTAAAAACTATTCACATGCTCATGCATTCTCTGTACTGAGATTAACTTCCAAAGTTGATATCACAAAAGCAATCAATTTTTGCTTTAGATACCATATATACTAGTTTAGAGATTTTCATTGGTAAAACAGAACATAAATATCAAGCATTAAGTTGTATTAACAAATAAATAAGAATGTTTAAGTAATTTTCTCTCTATACTAAAAAAAAGTAACCACCATCACTACAGCAGCCGCTGTCAATGAAGATTTGGTGCCTTGAGGTCTTTCTGGACTAATACCCAGAAAACTACTGCATATAAAAATATGAAAATTGGTAGTTTTATAGAGAAATGTTTGATAAACACGCTGAAGCAGACAGTTTTTAAATCGAAGAATTATTTTAAGAGATATTTAATATTAAAGTCGGTCAAAATAGCTCTCTTAAAAAAGTTTTATAGGAACGAAAACTATGCACAGGAATTCAACTATAATTTAAAAGCATATAGTTTACAAGCTTGCAGTGTGCAGAGTGTAATTATTTTTTTAATTTAAGTAATTTTTTGAGGTTATATTTAAATTTTTTATTCAAATTTTCATTATTTTGATGGAAATTTATTTCATATTTCAAAAAGTTCATTAATTGAATTGTTACCAATTTCTAAAATAACACACATAATAACATTATCTTTCAATTAAAAAATGTATTTACATGTGACTGTCAAAAAAAGAAATAAAACTTTTAAAAAATTAAATGATCACGTTTTAAAAGCAGTAATTGTAGAAAATTACATAATAATATTAAAAAATATATTTACACGAGAGATTAATTTATTTCGACAAAATCTTTTACTTATCTCAAGTCTTAAAACAGCATAAATAATATTTCCCTTCACAATTAAAAACTATATTTTTACTTTTAATAATAGGAAGAAAACTTTGAAAATTACGTCATATCAGAAACGATACATTTAAAACGTCTTACTGAAAACAATTTTCTGTGCTACTCCATTATACCATTGACAACTTTCCAGTAAAAAAAACTATAACTAAACTCTAATGCCCCAAAAATCAATGGAAGAATGTTGCCAATGGAATCTAAAGCCCCACTCACATCAGTAACTTTAAACAATAAAATTTATAATACATTAATGAAAAGAGAATAAAAAAGTAATCTTAAATATTTATTTATTTACAATATTTTTCTTAATTATCTCCCTCGGCTGATGGATAAGTGTTTATGACGTCAGTTGAAATAGATCTGTTGTGTGTAACATAGCAATAGTTTTTCAATGCTTTTTTTCTTTTAATATCATGGCGTGCCGTTTAAGGTTGTAATTATTATTTAAATTGCTGAAATAACTAATAAATTGATAAAATATCATTAAAAATACAGATAAATATTGAATAAAAATCTCTCTATGACATAAACACGTGTAACTTACATGATGTCAATTGAATGTGACGCCATGGTAACACACTTTTGGCATAAAATCCTATATTTTGGTGACAGTTTTTTTCTTTTTTGGATAGTAGTTGACGGGATAACGGATAAGTACCCAGTTTTTTATAACATCATTATAAAACTCCCCAATGCAGCGACATTGTTTACTTAGCCATTTTACACAAGTTGATTTTCAAATGTTTAATTGATCTTAATTTAATCAATCACGAAAACAGTTGTTAGCTCTTTCAACAGCAGTTGATTCGGCCTGAAAATGCCTCAGTGAAAGGAAAATATATGGAAGTCCGATTACAGTAGATCGCCACCTATCGCTTAATTATAATTCAATCTTCTGTAATCATTTTAGAGTTGATCAAATTAGCGTGTTTTTAGAGTTTGCGGTGTCAGAACGGGGGTTGGCGAGCATAGCTCGTAGGGGGCAGAGTCCCCTAGTTAGTTTTAAAAATATGAACAATCACAATTTATGATTGCAAATGTAGGAAAATCTTTCAGAAACCCAGAATTCTGGAAAACTGTCAGTAATCAGAAAATCTGGAAAGTGGGGAATTTCCAGATCACAATCACTACTTGTTTTTGTAGATCAAATCTGTTTTTAAAAACTTTATATTACAGAAAAAAAAATTATACAGAAAAATATTTATTACTTGAATCATCTTACCAAACATAAGAAAACTGACTAAACAAACAGCAAAAAATTCATACCTTTTAAAGTTTTCTTCAAATTAGGACGTGTTGCTTCTTCTATAGAGGCTATTGATGACATGTATAATGTTTTATTTTTTCCATCAATTATAGTAGTTAAACCAGGTGATCTCATCTGACTGTTACAGGAGAAAAAAAATGAACAGATTGTAAAATGAAAAAAATTTTAAATCGAAAAAACTGTTTACTCAAACGCTACAGTACATTGAAAACTTATACTCACTAATCTGCATTTTCAGTTAGAAAACTAATCACATCTTCTAATTTATCAAGTTCAGAAAATGTTAATGTGTGAATTTTCTGGCTACAAGCTAAGCAATTTTCCTAAAAGTGAAAGAAAATCCTTTAATGACAGCAGTGAAAAATCTATTGCAAGTTTAAAATTAAATTGATCAAACATATTCCAGCAGTCATAATTTAGCTTATAACATCTGCTTTTTGTTACAGTCAATGATGTGTTAAAAACAGGGGCGGTACTAGAAGTTGCTCAATGGGATGTAGAGGCATGTCCAGGGTGGCCCAATTGGTAATATATATCAGAGGGCTACATGGACCTGAGCTTGTTCAAAAGTTCAAGCCCAGACTGGGTTCAGAGAAATTTTCTTTCATTAAACTCAGGCCAGACTTCATTTTTATCTGAAGACTCGGGTTGGGCCTAGACATCATTCATCCCTGAACAGGTACAGGCCTTACATTTTTTATGCAGATTTGGGCTGGACCAGACTTCTATTTCATTCTTTCTGTTATGTGTCGGCTGAGAATATATATATATATATACAGTGCTGTAGTTGGGTGGGAACGCCGTTCCCAGAAATAGTTGGTTTGTTAGTGTAAAAAAAATAATGCGTACGAGCACAAGCCGTTTTTTTTTCTCCAGACTGTGAAAACTATATCCATTTCAATGTCTGAATATGAAAGAGCATTCATCTGTATGAATAACATCATGACCGATGCAAAAAATTCACTCCTTATCTACTCTATGAAAAGGTGAGTTCCCACAAATTTTTTTTTCCAACTACAGCACTGTATATATATATAATATATTAAGTGTAATATCATGACAGCTTTCCTCCTTAATTAGAGGAGAAAAGGAAGGAAAACAACATTTCTTTATTTCATTTCTTTTTTTGTGTTTTTAAAATCCTAATCCTAATAATATTATAAAAGTGAGAGAGTATGTGAGTGTTTGGCTGAAGCCAGAATCCAAACGGATGATTTAATGCTTTTCTATTGTTGCATATAAGTGGATTATAATTCAGAAAAGGTTTTAGGCTATATTTTTCATTTACTTTATTTAATTTTGTTTTATAATAATTCAACATTTTATATATTATTTTCATATGTTATTCAACATATTACTTTCATAGAGAATCAATGGACATTTTTCCTATAAAATTTAGCCATGTTTCTTTATAGTTACCAAATCTTCAAACACTGAATAATAATTTTTCCAGAGTAATTTTCAATTGAAACTTTTACCAATGAATAATGAAATTAAATAAAAATTTTCAAGAATTAAAAAGCAAATGAAAAGGATGTCATATTTGAAATGATAAATATAAATATTTTTTACCGATACAGAAGAACCATGAATATCAGTTATGTACAGAAGTATCTTTTTGTCAAAAATGATGTCTTGATGAGCAGGAAAAGAAAACTAACAACAATTATACTATCAAGAAAAGATTTTGGTTGGAAAAAAAAAGTCATATTTGAAATAAAATGAACATTTTCAAATAATTTTTAATAATACAGTAGACTTCCTAACATCTGCATAGCTTGAAACAGAGGTTGTGCAGAGTTTAGAATTTTGCAGATTTCTAGTCACTGTTTTGTTTAAATTTTTTTAAAACAGTAATTTGAATGTAATACTGCACTGGAAATTATCATGAATGCTTACAATAAAGTAAAATGTTAAAATAATTAACTAAAATAATAAAACTTAAGAAAATTTAAAACATGAATAAAATTTTAAAGGTAAAGATCAAGTAAATAATAATGCATAACTAAATAGGCATAATAATGATGAGATTTTTTTTTTTAATTATTCAATGAAACTTGCCTGATAAAGGTACACTAATAATTTACATAAAATCTTAAAATAAAAATGTTTTATTTCATGCTTAGCCAGACTTAATAACAAAAAAAAGCTTGATTAATACATAAATGTATTTTGTAAAAAGATCATATTGCCACTAATATTAGCGCCATCTTCAATTTTTTCAGAAATAAATATATATTCCTTCATGAGAAATCATGAGTTCAGTCATATCAACCAGAATTACATATTAAAATGTGTACGAAATGATATAAAAATTAAAAAAAATCTTGTATTTTCCTCCTACATTTTAACTGTAAGCGTCACTGTTTACATCTGCAACAATGTGCGGATTTTAGGTGTTTGCAGATTTTAGAGTCACGGATTTGGGGGAGTTGACTGTAGAAAGAGTATAATAAGTGCAGAAAGCAGATCAATATGTCATATATGATTCATATTTGAAATGAAAAATTTAAGTATTTTTTACTGATATGGATTATTGAGTGTTAGTATCAGTTACATACAGAAGAAAGTTTTCAAAAATGATGTCATGATTAACAGGAAATGAAAAAGAACAATAATTATATTCATATTTCATATCATAATCACAATCCATTTACATTTTAAACAAATTTGAGAAAATATAAGGGTCACCCAAATGAAAGTGGCATTGCTGTAATAACTCAGCCATTTGAAGAGAGAGATGACTGTGCATGGTCCTATAGAGGGCGCATAGTTTATTAAAAAAAACTGCTGGGAAAAAATGCGACATCATCTATTATATTAAAATCTGACTGCCTGTTTGTGTTTCACTACTACTCCTCCTAGAATAGGGAAAGTAGTTCGATGAAATTAACAGCAGTTATTTGCATGGATCTGAGGATGTCATATAAGCTCTCGGGATTTAAAAACATAAATTAGCTTCAGAGTTATTACATTTTTTGTAACTTTTAACAAAATTTCTTTAAAGATGACAACTAAATTACTCCATTTTTGTGAAAATAAAAGGAAAGAAAAAGGTAAATAATAGGATATCATCTGCTATCTGAATTGGTGAATAAATATCTTTATTTTTGTTTTGTTTGAATAAATTGATTTTATGCTTTTTAATTTTCATCCTGTTTTTAGAAAAATCTTATGTAAATATTATTTACTACAATTATTATAAAAAAGCTCTAAGATTTAACATTTCTGATCCATATGAAATAATATATGGGTTGCCCAAATGAAAGTGGTACTACAGTCGGTTTGAGAAATGGTTTAATGGTATTAATATAAATTGGTATACAAAAGAAAGATGTAATTAATACAGACGTAACAGATAGGTTAGATAAAGTCACCTTGTAGGTTGAAACAAGTGTCCCAGTGGTCAACAAGACGATGGATACCCTGGGTGAAGAAGCTCTGCCGTTGGTTGCAGAACCAATTTTCAACAACAGCTTGGACCTCATTATCGTCGGCAAATCGCCATCCCTTCAGAGCTTTCTTGATTGGACCGAAGATGTGGTACTCACACGGCGAGAGGCCTGGGCTGTAAGGGGGATGTTCAAGGGGGATGTACTGCTTCTTCCACTATGAAAATCCCTACACCATCGAAATACCGATCTGCATGACATACACTCCGTGCCATACACATTTTGCCTTCGACGATAGATTTCACTAGCACCTACATTTTCCACTGTTAAAAATTGCACGACCGCTAATTGACACCGTTTGGAGGCATCCATGATGTGAACGATGCCTTTTAACGTGCTCCCACACTATCACACATGCATGTGGTGGGATCTTACGATATCGGAGGCATTCCCAGCACTCTGTGCCCTCTATAGGACCATGCACAATCATCTCTCTATTCAAATGGCTGACTCTCTTCAAGTGGCTTCAATGCCACTTTCATTTGGGTGACCCTTATATTTTCTCAAATTTGTTTAAAATGTAAATGAATGGATTGTGATATGATATGAAATTTTGAGCATGGAGCCAGAACATATTAATAGAGTTTGTATAGTGCTCAGAATAAGTGTTTTTGTCCAAACCATAACAATCCACACTATATAACTTGGCGATACTCACCTGGACGAATTAGACAAGTAAAGAAAAATTAAGTCTTCAAATTTTTATTTAAAATCACCGATAGAATTTTATTGCCAATATGTCGTCATTTTCTTATAAAGGCATTCTACCATAATTGCATCAAAATCATGTAACTTTCAAAATGTAATTTTCATAATTTTCAGTTCATTTATATATTGTAAACATGATTTCTTGTTTTTAATAAGAAATTTAATAATATTAATATTTTCTAAATGCAGAATTAAATTTTATTATTTTTTTTTCCCAAAACATGGGAAAAACTTATGCAATGCAAATGCAACACATCTGTTAGGCTGGTTTTTTCATTTATTTTAAATTTTCCATATTCTCTTTATTTTATTCTATATAAGTTGTAGCCCCCCCCCCTCTTTTTTTTATTAATTGTAATGTTTTTCATTTAATATTCTCTTTATTTTATTCCATATAAGTTTTACTATTCATAGCCAACCGACTTTTCTATGCTAATTTTTACATTAGTTCTGTTATAATGGAGTTAAGATACCTTTTCTTTCTTTTAAATGTCAAGGCTAAAACAAATTCAATGTCTCTTTTACTTAAATTCATAATTTTTATATATTCCCTGTAAGTTAAACCTGCTTGCATGGTGGTCCTTTTTACTCATGGGAATTTTTACAGCACTCGGACACTTGGGTAATAAAAATACTATTTCCCATGTGATGAATAATACCTCGTATTGTCAGAGTTTTATGACTCTTTTTTACCAGCCTAATTATTGTGTTTTTGTAAACAACATTCACGTGGGAGGTCGCCCAAAGGCAGCAGTTCTTATCTTCGTGGAAAGCGAAACGATGGCGAAGGCAGCTGGACACATGCCTGCATCCCTTCAACAAAAGTAGTTTCACCCGCGGGGGAGTGACAGCCAATGGTTTTACAGGAAAATATTGGGAGTTGTTTTTGAATGTAACTGGGATAGTGGGTTGTTGAGTCTCAGGGAGGGCTCAGCCCCCCCCCCCCCCCCCCCCCCCGATAATTTTTCCTTATGGAAGCTGGAAGATTTAAGATTCATTTGAAATTTAACTACGGAGTTGGAAGGTCAGAAAAAGAAAAGGATGTCTGGTGCCTCTATATAGAAAGATGTTCTGACCGACAAACCAGCGAGTCGCTATAATAGTTATGTTTAAATCAAGATCTTACCACCGGGAGCTGTGACGGTTGAGAGCATTTTTGTTGGAATCAATACTCTCTCGATAATAGTTAAACATAAACTCGGTAAATTGAAAGACTGTCGTTTGTAAGGACAGTATGTTGAAATCTTTGATCGGAGGTGCAGTCGGAGAATTTGGGAGAGGAGGAAAAAATAATCCTAGCCCCTATCAGCTGACACTGTTGAACTACAGAGCATAACGCCGAGACCCATCTTCAAAGAAAAATCATATAGCTGGTTACTCACTCGATATTCTGTACAGAAAAGAAAAGATTACTTGGATATTCAATGATGTCTAAAGTTTCTTCGAGTAGTGCCCCTGTTTAGGAAAATAAGACTGCTAACCCTGGGACATTACTGATTTGTTTACTATGGCTGGTAAGCCCCAGTGCTACGAGTGTTGAGTCTGCCAGTGAACTTTTGGTAAATATTTTCCATGTTAATGAATAAGTGCCTTTTATTATTATTTTTTTTTTCCATGAATATACCTTAATGCACATACGTGTAATTAAATCACCTGTTCTCATACAAACTAACCTAACACCTATTAATTTAAATATGTTGGTGTTTTATTTAATGGATTTTTTAATAAGTTAATAAAAATTAAATTCCTGGTGATAATTTGTCTTTGATCTATTTGTTAGCATCGTAGAAATTCATTTTTTCTTACCTAAACTTAATTTTACTGTTTAAAGGATAATGAGTTTTGTTTAATTATTTAAATAATCAGAGCAAGTAATTGTTTAATATTTAATTCCTTTCTAAGATTAATTTACTATGATCGTGATTCCAATTAATTTTCTTTTATCAATAAAAATAATATAAGTAAATTTAAACTCTTGATCTGTTTTTTGAAAATGTTTATAAATTTTTTTTTTTAGAATTTTAAATTGCTTCGAAAGAATATTGTGAGGTTCCTTTTTTCTTTTATAAAAAAAAGGATAAAATAAATAAAGTAAAGTTAACTTGCTCTTATTTATAGCAAAGAAATGAAGATGAGTATAAGAAATTTAATATCAGCTACTTTTAACTCTTAAATATTTTTTAACTGAATTTAAGATAATTAAATTACACCAATTTCTTATTGAAAGAAAGTTATTTTGTTTACTTTTTTTTTATTGAAATGATATCAACCACTATACCACTCACGATCTCGGTTTTGGCGAATTCGTACATTGTTATGGCCATGTTTTGCAACTTTAATTAATTATCTATTTTCTTATTTTAATTAACTTACTTCCTATTTTTTTGTGCCTTTCGAATTGTGAAAGGATTACAGGTCCCCTTTTAATGTTTTTTTATTCAAAATCTATTCCATAAAGTTTTAATAAATTTCATTTTGTATTACCATAACAATGTTCCAATCCGTCAGACCACTTGTTGGGTATATGAGATATTGTGATAAATGAGAATTTTGTTGACACCCTTTTCGCAAATTTATTCATTTACTTAGTTAATTTTAGTTATTCAAAATTTACTTGGTTTGTTTTGTTTAATGCATCTCTCTGTTTAAATTTGATTAATTGGTAATTGTGTAAATTGTTTTCATTTCAAAATCAACAAAATTCATTCTTTTGGTTATTTATCACTTTATCAAAAATACCCTAACACATCGGGTTGCTATGTCAGCTAATATTTGATATAAAATGGCATTTTCAAATATATTTTAATAATGCAAAGAACATGAACATCAATTACAGAAAAGTTTTTATTGTCAAAGATAACATTATGATATTCAGATAGTGTTGATTTTAATCATGTTTTAACAATTTATTTACATTTTTACAATTATTTAAAGTATTTAATTATATTTTTAATATTATTATTTGATATCTTCAATATGAATTCACTTCCTTTTCTTTCCTATTACCACATTTTTAGATCAAATTGAAATTTCAATAACCATTCATTAAATTTTTAATTTTTAATGCATGGTTTTTACAAGAGAACATGACGTCATGAGTGCATTTACATTTATATTTTAAAACATCATTTTTCATTTTTTTTTTTTTTTTAATCCTGACTATATTTACACTTAGGGGCCGTCCATAAATGATGTCACACTTGGAGGGGGGGGGTGTCATGAAATTGTGACAGTTTGTGACAAGGGGGTGGGAGGGGGTAAGAAGAAGTGTGACATCACACATTTTGATTTAAATAAAATCATTTAAAATCAGCAGACTAAATTTTGAAGTTATTTTAAAATTACCAGAATTTGAGGGTATTTTTTAATCGATGCTAAAACAACTTTCATGTGATTTGTTTTTACTTATATTCCTTTCTTTAAAAAAAAATATCAATTGCTCCTTCATATTAATATTTTATTACTATTGTATATTAATTATATTTTTTGTTGTAAACCTTAATCTTATTTCATACAAAATAAGTGCACAAATCATTTTTATTGTTATGCTCACAAATGTCAATAAAACACATAGTTAATTTGAAATATGATCTATAACGTAGTGCTTTGTTTCTGAACTGCAAGTATATGTTTATGTAATATAGTGTGACATGTGACAAGAGGGGGGGAGGGGGTATGGTGAGGTGTGACACTTTGTGACAAAGGGGGGAGGGGGGTCAAAAATATTGAAAAAAGTGTGACATCATTTATAGACAGCCCCTTAGGATTTTTTTTAATGCTGCTATAATTAATAAATAAATAGCTAAATTTTAGTAAATTTTAGTATTAATAAATAGCTAAATTTTTAAACGCTTTCTATATTTAAAATAAATAAAAGTGCATATTTGTATATGATTTATGAAGTGAAAGAATTTTTTTTTATGTAGACAAGGATTAGTACATACGAGAAACTTTCTCTGGTGAAAGTGTCACCATATTTTAAATCATGTGAGAGTTTTCATTCAGAAAAAACAAGTATTTTATTGCAATTATGCAAAATAACATAATTTTCACAAAATTTATCATCCACAAGTACATAAGTTGAAGTTCCTTTTACTGTACAATCTTTTATAAATCTGATTTCATTAAAACTTTATAAATATATTAAATTTATGTAAAAGTTGTGAGTATTTAATTTTAATTGGAGGCTAGGTTTTTTCTGTGACACTGTTCACATGAAATTCAATGAAAAGCCAATGTCACTAATTAAGCAAGAAATCTCCCACCCCCCCCATTTTTTTTATTGGCACCTTGATTATGGAAAAGTGCAAGAGAAAATTCAGTAAAAAATCCTGGTATTAATTGGTTATCTTGTTCTGATACTTATCAGTTATCTCGGGCTCATGGCATGGGATAACAACAATTATTTTCCGAGATTGAAATTAATAAGCAATTCTATTACTTAAATAAACATTTAGGCTTTTAGAGTCTATGGAAGATGAAAAACCTTTGATATTGTTGGTAGATCTACAACTGGAAAAAATATTGCACTATGAAATTAAAATGCAATAAATATATGTGAGCTAAAGATACTTTGTTATTTTTTTAGATTTATTTTTTAACTTTTATGCTTTACCACATTTTAATTTACTTTTTAAATAGCGTATCTTTCATTTAGTTCCAAATGTGAAGTGTTTTGGAATAGCAACAATGTTGATACATAATTGTGATACATAATGTTGAAACATAATTTTTTTTACAATGTTGTTCACTCTGATTGATGTCCTGCTAATAAAGTCTTTTTGGACCTGACATTGATCAGACTGGTTTCTGTTGTTGTTTTCTTTGAATTTAACATGTGATTTTTGAATTTTTAAAATTGTTTGTCAATTTGTTCAGTGTCTGGCCAGCAGGTTCCTGATGTTTCTGATCCGATAGGCTTTTTCAAGATGCAAGATTACTGTAATTTAACTATATTTCATGTTTTGTAGCATGCTACAGATGATGAAAAGGAAGGAGATTATTATGCATCTAATTAATGTTAATTTTAGATAGAAAGAATATAAAACAATTTACTTATTACTTTGATGCAGATTGTTTTTTTCTTCACCTCTAAATACTACGTATTTGTTTTAGAGATGAGTTAGGCTCTTTTTTCAGAGCCCGGCCCGCGTAAGCCTGATTTTGAATCTGAGCTCGAAATATTTTATGTCATCAGAGTCCGGGCCCACCCAAGCCTGAAGATTTTGAATCCGAGTCTGCCTAGCATGAAACATTTTATGTCACCAGAGCCCGATCCTGCCCAAACCAGATGCCGAAAGTATTCAATAAAATAAAAAAATACTTAAAAATTGTTTTAAAAATAATATCTCATTTTTAAACATTTTACATGAAAATAACTGTTAATCCCAAGAACATAATTTTTTTGTAAATTTACATTCAATCTTATCAAAAGAAAAGTTTAGTATCAAATAAAATTTTACTTCCTTAAAAGGATTCTCATATTTTTCTTCCACAAGAAACAAATCTGATGGACACATTAACGAAGTGCATTTTATGAATAAATGCATGATATTTGCAGAAATTACTATTTATATGCCAAAGAATCAAACAACATTTTTCTATTTCCTGTAAAAGGTGTACATTAGGGTGGTCCTTATTTTTGAAGTTTTAAAATTCATTGCTCTCACCCTCTAAATTTATTCTATCTAAAAATAATTCTTGTAAAATTTAATCACTAAAAACTAATATTTATAGGTAGCTCAAGGAAGCATAAGTTTCATAATTTGGGGTCATTTTGTTGTTTTCTTCTCCTTTTACTTGAAAAAATATATCTAATCCCAGTAGTAATAAAATTATTTCAATATATTAAAAAGCCACTTATGTACTTTATCAAATCCATAAAAGCATTTGTAAATGTAATTATTTAGTTAATTATCCAAAAATAATTCATTGATATAAAGATAATAAAGGTCTGGAATTATTTGAAGAATGAAGACTGTTTAAAGAAGAACAAAGGAAACTAAAAAGCATGCATTTTCTTCAAAGTTAGATAACTTATTTCATATTGCTCATTCCAAATGCATTAAACATAATCCAACTAGCTGAAGATAGAAATTTTTTGCTAGCACAGCGAGAAGATGGCAGACGAGCATCAATGAGTGGTATTGACATAAATAAATCTCTTGTGGAAGGAATTGATTGCTTATAAAAAGAAGAATCTTCTGAAGAAAAGATTAGAAAAAAGGAAATGTTCACAGGAGAAAGAAACAAAAATAGCAGTACTTGAATCTTCTACAGATAGCTCAAATGAAGAAGATAGAAATGAATGAAAATAAACAACGTGATCAGGAAATAAAACTGTAAGAGGATGCAGCATCAGATCCTGGTCCATCCAAAGGTAAGAGAGGGGAGGGCATACAGATATTATAACTCCACATTTAGAAACAGCTCTAGACAGGACAAAAGAATCAGGCAGTAGTTGTAGTTGCCGAAACTGCAAAATTTGGTATATGTATTAAAGAAGTCAGTCTCGTTGAAAAAGAATTGTTCATAGAATTAATCAATCACAACAATTAAAAGAATGGCTACAAAGACTACCAATTATAATTTCCAGAAAAGGAGTTTCTCTGATGCTCTCAGTTGCTAAACTACTTTCTGCAACAGGTAAAGCACAAGACTTGCAATTTATAAAGTTCTGAATGAATGGAATATTGCAGATAAAGTGGTTGGAATGAGCATTGATACCACATAAGTAAATATTGGAAATGATAAAGGTGCTTGTGTTCTTTTAGAAGAAAAGCTTGGGAGGACACTTTTTTTGCCTGCCATCATCATATTATGGAAATTATTGGAAAAGTATTTCATAATTCTTTGTGAACTTTGTCATCAAGTCCAGAAGTACCTTTATTCAAACGTTTCCAAGGGTACTGGGGATTTCTAGATAGAGACAAATTTGAAACAGGCTTGAAAGATAATATTAGAGTTCTTGTACAAAATGTAAACAATGAAATTTTGGAGTTTGCTACTAGAAAAGAATCATGATCAACACCATCAGCACCTAGACCAAGAGATGATTATCAAGAATTTGCAGAACTTATGATTTTCCTTGGAGGAATACCTGTCAGGGGAATTCGTTTCATGCTTCCCAGGGCAATGCATCATGCTCCTTGGATATCTAAGATGATATATTCTTTGAAGATATTCGTCTTTAAGTCCCAATGCATGTTTACCAAAAAAGAAGAAAGAGGTCTTCGTGATGTTTGTGTCTTTATAGTGAGTATATTTTAAAGTTTGGATTACTGCTTCAATAACAGAAACCTCACCAAACAATGACTTTCAGTTAATGAATATCTTATTAGAGTATTCAAGAATACATGAAGAAATTGCAAAAGCTGCATCTTTGAAAATTTCAAAGCATCTGTAATATTTGTTAGATCTTTCTGAACTGTCCCTTTTCGATAGCCATGTACTTGTATTAGAATCCCGAGAAGAATACAACTGTTTCCCTTAAACATTTTCATGAAAATAAGTTTGAAGATTTTGTTACCAAAGAATCTTTCAAGCTGTTCAAAGAAATGAATTTACTCCAAAAGATTCTTTCAAGTAGGCACTGAACACTGGAACACTAATTCTGATTATAGGATTGCATTAGAAAAAATGCATTCTGTTAAAGTGGTAAATCATCATGCTGAGAGAGGTATTGCTTTGACCAAAGAATACACTAGAATCCTTGCACGAAATGAACCTCAGTTTCAGCTATTGGTGAATGTTGTGGAGGAACACTGGAAAGCTTATCTTTACTGCAGAAAAATGGACTTAACAAATTAATCTAATTACTAATACATTCACACTTTAAACTTTTTATATGCTTAATATTGTGCTTTTATGTTATATAAAATATGAAAATAATTTACAATCGTAATAAAAAATTATCATTTTGGCTTAGTTTTCTCTTGTCAATAACACAATGTTTTTAAGTGTAATCGCCAAACTTCAGCAATCTTGAGCTACCTCTAAATATATTTCTTTTCCATTCAAACTTTTCCTACTTTGTTTTTTACTGTATTGGAACAAATTTTGAGCGTAGGACAGAAGAAATTTTTAAAAAAGTTAAAATCTATCACATAAGGACCACCCTAGTCTACATCTTAAATTGTAATAGATTCTTTCCACAAAACAATGTTTCGTGATTCTCGTGTCACAGAAAATCAGGTTAAATTAAAAACGCTGTAGTTAATATCGTTATCTGAATGATCTGATGCTTTTATAGGAAAAAAGAAAACACTGCCTGAATGATTTCTATTGGATTAACAATACATGCTAATTATAACTACTTAAGAATGAAAGTGACTTCGAGAATATGCAGAGCAGAGCCTCAGCATGAGCAGACTTCATGATGAAAAATAGATATAAGAATCACTAATGTTATTTTCATATGAAGAGCAATTATGACTTGCAGACAATAGAAAACTAAAAATTTGCAAATCTTAAGCTAAAGCTGGTTGACTAAAAGCAAAAGAAAATATTCCTTTTGCATTAGATCTTTAAAAAAAAAATAAATAAATAAACGTTCCAATAAAAAATATTTTCTACAGTCACAAACAAAAATTGAACAACAAATTATTCGCGTTCTTCATGGCGTCAACATGTCATCAGCGTCAATGCCAGACATAAATAAACTTGCAAATATGACAAATTTTCTTTTAAAATAGCATTCTAATGCTAGAAAATAAAAACAAGATTTCTGTTTCCCCTTCATTATGATCAAAACAGCATTAAAATAACTTGACCTGCAATCCGTAATTTAAAAAAAAAATAATAGTTACTTTTATTTTTACTATACAGGAACAAATAAAATTGTCAGTTTCAGAAACAATGACCCGAGCCTGTCTAAGCTCGAAGAATGGTATAAAAATAGAGCCTGAGCTCGTCCCAACTCTAATATATATATCAGAAATAATATTTTGAGTGCTGTTCTAAATGTAAGCATGTTACTAGATAACATTCTGTAACAGCGATTAAGGGATCATGTCACTCACTGTGATCAGCTGTAGAACGACGTCATATGTGAGCAGCCAATAGCGTTTCAGATGAAAGTTTCAAAGTTTAAAGTGGCAATACCTTTCTGTAAATGAACTGTTTGTTCTATAGTATAAAGCGTGAGGATTTACTGGTGTTTTTGCCTTGCCCTTTTAATTGCTACAGTTATGAAACTGCAGTTTTTAACTTAATCAATCAGATCATCTTTAAGTTAAGTTATTTTTGGGCTTCTCAGCAAAGTAATGCTATGAATTATGTAATCATCATCTTCATCCTGATTATTAAAGTATGTATTGTGTAATGGAATTGTCTTTCTTTTTATTTATAGTCTTCCACAAAATAAAAAATTTTTTTAGATTCTGCTGTTTTCTCTACTTAGCCATTAAATGCCTGACATCCATAAATTCTGACATTCATATTGTGGATGGAGAAAGCCTGTAAGCCTTGCTGTGGGTTTTGTAAGCAGAAAACCATTAATGAAAGTAGGTTTTATCTCTATGGAGCAAAAAATTTGCAAATTACATGACCGATTGCCAATATCCCTTATTTTTCCCTGCAATTGTTGTTTAAATTTGAGATGTTTTTCTCCAATTGCTCAACAAAATTTGATATTATTTACATGATCTTTTAACGAAATTAGAGATTTTTCTTTTCTCATGATTGGAGAAATTTTTGGGGTGTTTTGCGAGCAATTAACAAAATTAATTACTTTTTTCATGAGCGATTATCAAAATTTGTAAAAATTTTTTCACATTTTGGCTATTTTCAAAAAACAACTTTAAAAAAAATGAATGAAAATTGTTTCACCTCGCTGAAAACATACCAAAATGTAAAAAAACAGGCTTTAAAGGGGTGTCATGATCTAAATGTACTGATTTAAAATGTAAAAATTTAAAAGGTTATTAGCAAAATTATGCAAAAACTGAAACCATTTTCCAATCCATCAATAACAATGATAAATAAATAAATAACCAATTATTATTATTATTATTTAAATACACTTCTCTAAGCATTTAATACAATATCTTCAAAATCATTTCTAACTTTATGACTGCAATTCAAGTTGTTCTAAAACACTTCTGTTACATTACATGCATTTCGTGTGAACTTTGATTATGGAAAATTTACCAGCTTTATTTATGCACAAACTAGTGAATTTATTAAATAAATTAAATTTTTGTCCAGTTTCTTTTTAAAATATGGCAACAGGAAAGAAAAAAAGCATTATTTAACCAACCTATTTAGGATTTCTAAATTGCTTTCTTAACATATAATCATAATTTAATTAACATTAATTTATTAATTGAAAATTATGTTTTGAAAATATTGTATTGTCATTGGGAACAGACAACTGTATACAATTTGTAGAACTCCAGCACATCTGGAAGTGGGTGAAAAATAAACTACAAATTTCGCTCTTTACACGCATGAATCAAGTTATGTTAAAGAAATGCATTCAAAAGATTACACTTTGGAAAAGTACACTTACCTTTTTTTCTGCTTCAAAAGTATAAGTATATATGCCATCTATGTCATTGAATACCATGTAATTGTTCAAAGCTTCATAGATGCTGAAATTCAGATGATAATAATACAATACACAATTAAGTAATAGTTCTATCGAAAACAAAGAAAACTATTTTTGTTAATATAAAATATTAAAAGACCTGAATTCAGGGCTAATACACTAGCTCAAACCTCTTTGAAATAAATGGCACATGCACAGAAAGACACAGTGATAATTTTATTTAAGCAACATAACTACACTTGAAAATACTTGCACAACCCAAAAAATATGAGGGTCAATCATTAAATTAATTGATTTTGAAACATTTTTAACAGTTTATGATTAAACCAAGTAGATGATAATGGTGTGGTCTATTAATTTCCATGGCAATTCCTAGGGAATTGGTTTAGTAAATGAGCTATCACTGAATTTGTATTAACAATATAACAAAAACAATAAAAAAAATTAAGAAAATTCAAAATATAAGCCATGAGATGTTTAAATTTGTTATGTTTTACTATACCTTTTAAACTGCCAAACCTATTTTCACAACTGATAAGCTTTTGGTTTGTCTTTAGATTGTAAAATAACATAGGCTATAAAATTGGTGCAGGATAGGCTCATCAAGAACTGGTGATATTCGGCCCATGTTTAGAAATTGCCTGGTCGCAGTCCCCTAGAGGAATATTTTATCAATTTATTCTCGGGTCTATTTTTTTCTTTCTTTTTTAAATTCCCTATGATCTAGGACTCTAGTTCAATATTTATTCAACAAAGGGAAAAAAAAAAAAGAGTTCTAACAGCTTTTTAAACTATCATCACTTAACACGTTTTTGAAGTTTCTTTATGAAGCCTAGATTGAATATTGAGAGGTATGGTAAATGCAGAACTTACAACATGAAATACCAACTTACTATATATTTTTTTTATTTGAAAAAAAAAAATCATTTAATTATTATTTATATTATTTTCAAAATGTACAGTAATATTAGTTTGTTAGGAACCTCATATACAGGTTTCCTTCACTTTATGGGGTTTCAGTTAATGTGATTTTCAGTTAATGAAGTATTTTTTTTCCCTTACTCTCCCCTCAATTAAAGCAGGGAAAATTTTTATTAGTGTGCAAAGCACAAAATTGATGATTTTTTTTTTTTTTTTTTTTTTTTTTTGCCAGTCACTACTGAATTGTTCTAAAAATTAAACAAGAAACAGGGCCTGATTTATTGAAGGAACAAACTTCTACCAGTATTTCCTAATACAGTAGACTCCCTTATAGGCACAACTGTAAAATCCACATATGCCTAAAATCAGCACATCATTGCAGATGTAAACAGTGAAGTTGTACGCAAAATATTGTAGGCTGATATCAGTAGCGATCGCATTTTATTTATTTATTTATTTTTTTAAATCAAGGAAGCTTTATTGGCTACAAATTAAATTTTTAATATTTATGATTCTGATGTAAATTTGCATGAATATCTAGAGCAAAAACTTGACACACCATAGATTCGGCACAATAGTCGCATGTGTATAACTGAATTGTTTGTTTACTTTTGTTGCATTTGTTTGCTGGTTTTTCAATATTCAATAATTTTTATATCATTCTGTACATATTTTAATATGTAATTCTGGTTAATATGATTGAACTCAAGCTTTATCATGAAGGAAGTATAAATTTATTTCTGAAAAAAATCAAGATGGCACTGATCTAGTTATTACAAAGTACATTTTTTAATTAATAAAGCTTTTTTGGTTATTAAATCTGGCTAAACATGAAATAAAACTTTGTTATTTTGCGATTTTAATGTAAATTATTAGTGTACCCTTATGAAGCAGAATTATTCAAGAAAAATTTACCTCATCATTATGTATATTTAGTCATTATTACTAATGTTTGGAAACGTCTGTCTGTGTGTGTGTCTGCCTGCCATCTGTGATTCCAAAAGCTCTGCTTGCAGAGCGAGCAGAAAGATGCTCTTGGTGTCAAAAAATTTGGAAAAATCCCAGAATCGTTGATATTCAGTATAAAAAATATTTGCCCTTAATAAGAAAGATATAAATTAAAAACCTCATCAAAATTAACAAAAAAGAAACCTATTTATCAAAAACTTGAAACAAAATTACCGTTTTGATAATCCCAGACATCAAAATAGTCTCTTTTTCATGCATCATCGAATTTTTAAAAAAAACTATTGGAGGTACCGATTCAAAATTCAGGGTACACACAAAGTTGATTTTTGTCATTCCAAAAATTAAAATTTTTTGAAATTCAGACCGTAACTTTTCTTTATTATTTTGTTTTATGCAAAAGAAATGAGCACCAGAAATATTGATTATTATCTGCCAATTCCCGTTATCACCAGGGCTGCGGAGTCGGAGTCAGGCCTATTTTGGGGCAAAAGAGTCAGAGTCACTAAAAAACAGGCCGACTCCGACTCCAGCTTGTTTTTTAGACAGTTTGAAGTGAAATTAAACCAATTCTACATAATTTTAAATTTATAAACTGAATTATTATTTTTATATTTGGAATATATATACAAGGAAACTCAGCTTAAACAGCCCTAATATACTGTCCAGTGTATAGCATATATGAAAACTGTTTTGAATTGAAATCTCTAGTTTATATTTAGTCTATAGTCCTTTCTCCGAGGTAATGCAAAAATTGGAAAATTTTCCCTTTTTTTTCTTGTTTTCCTCAGATTTTTCAGGTCTGTGGGACCAGGAGTAATGCTGAAATTGTAAATTTTCTCCCCTTTTTTTCGTGTGCATAGGACACCCCCCCCCCCCCCCCCCCAAAGGAAAAAAAATGAAATTGTAATTTTTTTTTCCTGAGTCTGTAGTACTTAAAACAATGATGAAATAGTGAAATTTCTGTTATCTTTCTCCTTTTGATATTCAGGTCTTGAAGACCCGAAATAAAGCCAAAATTATAAAATTAATGCTGGAAATATAAAATTTTCATCTTTATTTTTCTTGCATTCTCTCAGAATTTTTCGGGTTCTGGAGACCCCAAATGATGCTTAAATTGTAAAATTTTTGTCTCCTATTTTTCGGGTCAGCAGGAATAGATATAAAACCAAAATTAAACATTCTTTCACCCATATTTTGGTATAATATATGTTTGATTTGGCATAAAATATTTTGGTTATCGTCTTAAAATGATATACCAACATATTATATGTTGTTTGGATTCATCTGATAGATCTTTGTGTGTGTTGTTCAAAGTAAATTTTGGAGATTTATTAGATTTCAACTGTTGTTTCTATCTAATAGCTTCAAGTTTAACTTTTCGATTACAATTTACATGCATATAAATATTTTACATGCAGTTTTTGCAGAGTTTTGACATAATTAAATTTTTCCACATATAAAATTTAATGCATATTGTGTTTTTGTGTGAGTGCATGTGCATAGAGTATCTGGGAGGAGGAGGAGGGGGGGGGATGTTCAAAATATTTTCAGTCTTGACCAGAGCCAATTAATGTAGGGACAAAGTTCCACAGGCATTTTATAAAAATATTTTTGCCTTACTTAAAAAAAAAAAAAAAATCTGCATTTAAAAATAGGTGAAACTTTTTATACTAAAATACTGTCGGAAGTTTGCCGCTGCATTATTTAAGTCCTATAGTCTTGACTACCTATCACAGCTTACACCCATAATTCATCCAAAAAAATGAAACGTGAAAAAAAAAATTATCGGTTGATATGTACATTATGTGCTTCAAGGTCAAACAGGAATGTAACAGCAGGTTGCAGTATTGCCAGTTGAGGTTTTTTTAAAATTCAGATTGCTTGATTGCTGCCACTTTTTTTAAATAGTAATATTTCCTTTATTTAATGACATTTAATAAAGCGACTATTACTGTTTCAAAACAAATGACAGCAATGAAGCAATCTGAATAATAGGCATCAACAGGTAAAACCAGTACTTTAGCCCTCCCGGAGTCGGTTCCTTTAAAATTTCAGGAGTCGGAGTCGGTCATTTTTCCCACCGACTCTGCAGCCTTGGTTATCACACAATTTATGATCAAATTTCCTAACATTTGATCGATAAGTTTAGAAGTTAATCTTTTTAAGCTATCTGTGTGAGAATTGATTCTAAAACATCGATACTAGAATTTGTTAATCGATTATTTTTTTAATCAATGTTATTTTATACAGTATCGATGTTGATCGATTATCAAATTTTTCAGAATCACCCATCTAAAGTAGACCGATGAATGCTTGTAAGTAAAAGGTGTTAATGGTGTACCATAATAATAGACAAACAAAATGAAACATTTTTTTTTTTTTTTTTTTTTTTTTTTTTTTTTTTTTTTAAATAGCTGCTTTAGTAGGTTAAAAAAGATTAGCACTTAATTTTTGTTAAACATAAATTATTCATTATTTTAAAAAATTTTTCCTATGATAATAGATAAGTTTAAACAGATAAATTTATAAAATAGAAGTTGAACTATAACTAAAACTGTACCAAATTAAATAGATTAATATTTTCCTTAAAATTATAGTGTTACATTATAGATTAAAAGAAAAAGAAAAGAAATATACCTAGTAGCTAATTTGAATACTTCTGTAGCACAAGCAGCAGCAATGACAGCATTAGTAGAAGCTACAGCAGGAATTATGTGTTTAATGACACCTGCAACAAAAATATAAATATGAGATTCAAACATTGAAACTTGTGTACAAAATATGAGTGATGAAGAAGAAATATGCATATAAATAGACATAAAAAATTGAAGAAAAGTTTAAATGTTATAACTTTCGGCAATGTTATAACTTTTTCTTTCAGCAACCCCTTTTTAATTGCAGAATTTAATTAATACCTCTGCTAATTATCAAAAAATTAAAAATCTAATCCTCAGGTGCATCAGGATCTGCCTTGGACTCCTCATCCAAATTTTCACACCTCTACACGTGGTAGATTTTCCTAGCCATCGCACACAAACAAACATTTTTCTTTTATTATTATCGATTTACAATTTTTTTTAGAGGGCTATATGAACACAAAACCTTAAATATTTTAATAGTAGTCATTTTTGCTGAAAAAAAAAATGCACTTTTCAATTATCCTAACTATAAATTTTTATGCTATTATTATGATCAGCTATAGAGTTATTACCTATTTTTTAAAAGGGCTGTCATAACTCCAGTGTTCCGAGCGGGATCTCTCTATTACGGTAGCGTAGAAACACGAGAGACAGGTTTCTTATTTAAAACTAGAAGAATTTTATTCACTGACAATTTACAAGTTGCAATGAATCAATGAAAGTCTCTTTTATCCTCAAAGTCCTGGGTTGTGGTTTTCATCAGAGTCCTTAGACGGTCTAGAGTTTGTGAAATACAGTCTATTCATTCAAATTATGGGGCCCTCAAGGTACCCCTCACATTCACTTAGCCGCGCTGAGCCTTCTCCTCCTTCTCACACAACAACCGAAGTCGTCTCTCCCCAGAGGCAGGGAGTAAAACCCTTTCCTCCAAGCAGAATTGTCACTTCTTCCAAACGGAGAGAAAACTCTCTTCTCTCTTCGGATCTCCAGCACCGAATCCTCTCTTCGGCCAATTTCTCCAAAGTCCTGACGGGGGGGAGGGAGGGGGCATGGGCGGTGACCTCCGTCATTTAGCCCTATCATAGGCGACTTACACCTCTATTGGGTCACGGGATTTCATCATCTCGATTGCTCTGGGAAGCAAGGTCGCAACCGTGACGATATGGGGGCTCTGGGTCATCCATTTAAGTGTCATGCAATGTCGCCTACGAGTCTGGCCTTTTCAACTTAGCAGTCTCACTTGTCACCAGGAAAAGATTGAACAGTGCTTTTGATGTTCCGACATGCGTAGGTGGTCTAACTCGAGGCGTGGGAACTGTTTTTAGGCGAGAGCCTATATTTATTAGCTGGGAAAGCTTCAAGATCTCACAGGGCCAATTTCAGGGACTCTCTTCAAATTTAAATCTGGCACTTATACTTATTTTGAGTAAGCATGGTAAAATTATCAATTAAGTAAACTGCCTTTAATTTGAGTGCAGCTGCATATTTTTAAAAGTATTCTGTTCACAAGACAAAAGAAAAATGAGAGTTATATTAAAAAATATGTACATTATATACATAGAAATACATTATTTAGTTAAATAAAATTCCACCACCCTTCAACTTCTACATTGTTCCCCAAGTTCTTGTTCTTATAATAATAAATTTTTAAACAAAAAAAAAAACTATTTGCTGAAACGAATTAAAATTTTGTATACATGCAAAGAACATATTTTGGAATCAAATATAATAGAATATTTTATAGATTATAATTCATAATTCTTTTAATATTAGTTTCATAAATTATATTTTTATTATAAAATTATAGAAATTACAAGATTCAGACATTTATGTTTGGGTGTTTAAGTAGTAAGTTCATACAAAAAAAAAAAAAAAAAAAAAAACACCAAGGTAAGATTATTAGTTTAAGAAGTATAAGTAAAAATATATAAAAGTATTTTAATGCCAGAGGATTAAAACTTTGAATAATTTTAATTCCAGAACTTTTGATCCAAATTATTTGAAATTTGATGTCTGGACAAAGACTTATACATGAAATAAAAAATATTTTGTCAAAACTGTGTGTTGTCATTTAATATTTAAAAGTTAGTTTATTTTTTAATATGTAAATGGACCTCCAAGCACTAATCAGTGCAAACTAGAGATGAGTTTAGGCTCTTTTTTTTTAGCATGCGCCTAATCATGATCTGAGCCTGAGACTAATACTGAAAGCACACATTAGAAAATTGTTAATAACATTTTAAAATAAATACCTCCTCATGACAATGTTTCCAGATTGTTTGAAAATCTTTAAAATAGCAAATTTGTTATTTCAACCCAACCACCGACAGAAATCTACAAAAGTCACAATACTTATTCTTTTAAAATATCATTGAACAATTATGGCAGAAAGACATGAGTTCTATTTTCCAGTAATTATGAAAAAAGACTTCAAACAAAAAGCTAGAATAGACATGGACTATCCCACGACTTCTTTATGTTACTAACACTGACTGTGTAAAGGCTTCAGAATCAGATATAATATTTTTTTCTTATATCCCATTAATAATAATTCAGTTCCTTTTCAAACTGATTTGTAAACAATTGTAAAACACTTTAAGAAACTTAGACTAGGGCTGTACCGAGTACTCGGTATTTACTCGGTACTCGGCATACTCGGCCAATTTGCCGAGTACTCGGTACTCGGCTAAATTTTGGACCGAGTACCGAGTACAATACCGAGTAGTTGTAAGAATTTCATTTTTATGCATTATTATCACTTTTGAAGCCAAAGGAATTTATAATTGAAATGTAAAAGTTATTTGAATATAAAAATATATAATATATGCAATTATTCATAAAAACTATTTACTTAGTATATAGAAATATGTTTACAAAATACAGAAAAGTTAAGAAAAACCAAAGGAATTCAAAATTTAGTTTTAATAGTTCACTTTTTAATGTCCCTTTCATTATACCACAACCAAAATGATTGGAACTTTCATTTGAGCTTTTCAATGTTACTCAGAATGGCAATAACAGTTTCATTACACTTTTCAGTAATTGCTACTGAACTGTAGTTAAATTTTTTTTATCTTACTTTCAGTAGCATAAAGGCAAAGAGGCTGCTTTAATTCATGCAATATTTTCAACATATTATACTTTGAGTTTCATCTTATGGTTAATTACTGTAATGGTTAATTTTTTTGGATTCAGACAAATGTGACTGAACTTTTTTAAAATTTGAACATGCAGCTACAAAGTGGTTAAAATGTCCATCAATATTTTTAGCTATAACTAACATGTCAGAAAGAATGTAGGGTAGATAAACCCGATTTTATTATAAGTTGTACATTGTGAATAGTGCAAGCCACACTTTTAACATCAGCTTTTTGCATTATTCAATGACAATTTGTATTATTCAAAATTACAGTAACCAATAACCATTTTTGACAGACAGATTTCAGGTATCAGAGTGAGTTAGATAAATTGAAAAATGGGTTTTAATTTCACATTGGCTAATTTTACTTTTATTTATTAATTTTTTTTCTATCTTTTAAAAATAATGGTACTGTTTTAAATTTTTTGAATTTTCAAAAATAGTCTTTAATAGGTGCATAATTAAATTTCAAATTTAATTAGTTAATTTGAATTTTTTTGTAAAATTAAATGTATGACTACATGCTCAAGAAGTATGTTTATATATATCTACACACACAGACGTGTTATTTTTAAGCTCACTTCATGTGCACATCAATAGTTCTTTCTTACACACAACTACTCGGTACTCGGCCGAGTAGTAAATGGCCGAGTACTCGGTACTCGGCTACTCGGCTAAAGTACTACTCGGTACACCCCTAACTTAGACTACATTCTTGTTTCTCAAAAAGAAAATTTTTATTTCCTTTTTCAATTTCTAAACAAACAAAATTTTCACTTTGAACCCGAGCCCGAGCCCAAGCCCAAAAATTGGTATAAAAATTGAGCACGGACTGAGCTTGTCACATCTCTGGTACAAACCATTTAATAATGAACATATTGTCAATTGATTGTTACAAGGGTTATTTTTATATGATGATTTGTGACAGAATTAGTGTGGGTAAGGTTAAGATGTCTTTATTTTATTTATTTTTTATTTTTTTCGAGGACAATATATGTTACAATACAAATAAATAAATAATGCCATACCTGCCAACATGTCTACTCAGAAAACATTACAATTTTCTCGGTGTACTTTATTGTGAGTTTTTAAAAATAAATATGTAGTAAGAGATATTTATAAAGGCATTTGGTAAGGTAAGCATATATAAAAATTATACATATATTTAATATATCTTAATCTTAATAATATTATAAATCCGATAATGTGCAAATGTTTGGCTGAAGCCAGCGTCAAAATGGAGAATTTAATGATCCTGTATCTTTGCATATAGGTTGAAAATAACCCGGAAATGAACATATGCTGGTTTTTGTTTATTTTATTCAAATATTTTTCTTAATAATTCAAAATTTTGTTATTTTCATAGAGAATAAATGGACATTTTTTTCATATAAAATTTTAAAATGGTAAAATTTACTTTACCGTTGCTAATACTTTATCGTTGCCATTAAATCAAAACCCAGAATAATAATTTTTACTCAACAATTTAGATTCAATTGAAAAATTTTCACATGAAAAATGAAAATGAAATTAAAAAATTAAAAAGAAGATTAAATAATACCAGATGGACCCGTGCAAAGCTTTCGCACTGCAATCTTTGAGATTATTTCCTGGTACGATTTAGTGCTAATCAGTTAATTAAAGATTATTTCCTGGTACGATTCAGCGCTAATTTTTAATTAACTGATTTTTGTTTTTTTTACTTTAATCACCACGTTTTAACGAAATGCAGTTGTACTTTCTCAGAATTTAGTTACTCACAATTTAGTTTCAATTGAAAAATGTTCCCGTGAAAAATGAAAATGAAATAAAAAAAATTAAGAATTAAAAAGAAGATTAAATAACATTATTAGAAATGATACGTACATTTTTTAGTTTTTGATAATAATACAAGGTTTTGATATGCGTAACTATGGGAAACAGGCGAATATGACGTCATATATCGAAAATAAAACGGATATGCTTTGACGTTGAAATAAAATGATCTTGGGTTTTTTCTTTACCTTTTTATTCTTTTGTATGATAACAATACTTGGCGTTTTACTGTCTGCGCACAGATATAACTATACCGTATTTTTAATTTAAATTTTAAAAACATAAAAAGAAGCTTGAAAAGCAAATGGTTTGCAAATATGCTCCGCAAAATTATCCATGTCGAAAATAATGTCATGGATAGCGACGATTACCTGAAAAAAATGACGAATGTTAATAGTTCTATTTTTGTTGATAAAACCTAAAGATTTAATATTATTTCGTTAAAGTAACATAATTTTCCCTATGACAGTATTGAAATTAATTGCCTGGAAAAGAAAATTAACAAGAATTATGTCATTAAAAAACGATTTCTCTGGGGGGGGGGGGGGGGAAGAGACGTCATACGTGAAATAAAGCGGGAATTTTCCAATATGTTTTAAAAGGAGTGTGAATCAATTCCTTACATTAATAATATACAAGGATCAGTAAGTATAGAAAGTAGATGAGTTTCACGCCATATTTATAACGAAAAATTTAAATGTTTTTTCTATCTATACTGATTATTAAGCATGAGTATCCGTTATATACCGATGAGAGTTTTCTGCTAAAAATCACATCATAATTTTAAGAAAATGAAAATGACACGAATCTATTATTTTAAAATCTGACCGTGTGTTTGTATTTCGCAACTACTCCTAGACTATCGAACGCAACACGATTTACTTAATATCAGTTATCATTGATCCGAGGATGTCACACAAACTCTCAGAATTAAAAAAATTGAATTAGATGCAAAGATTTTTTTTTTTTTTTTTTTGTAAATTTTAACGAAGTTTCTCTAAAAACGGAAAGTAAATTACTCCATATTTGTGGATAAAAAAGGAGAATAAAACAGATCAGTATATTTTTTACGCCATTTTCTCATTAAAACTGAAAAACAGAATTTATTTTCACTTTGACTAGATGGTGAAAACAAAATCTTGATTTCAGTAAATTATCCGAAAATAAAAACATATTTTCACATATTCAAACTTCATGAATCAATTTATTCTGGCGAACAAAAATTGTCTGTCATCATACTATCATCAGGGCCTGATTACCGCACAGGCAAACTAGGCCGCGGCCTTGGGCCCATTGAAGACGAAGCCCCAAAATGAATAAAATTATTAAGAAAAAATTTCTCCTAGAATTTTTTTTATTTCAATCTTCGATATCTAAGAAACATATACCTCTATAAACGCCTTACATCTCCTTTTCTCTTCTCTAAAAACAGCTTAAATTAGGAATACTGTAGACAAAATATTTTTTATGATAAATATTTAAGATGAAGAGATATTTAAAGTATTATAATATCAAACAGCAAAAGATAATTTAGATTAACCTGAGTTTCATAAGCAAATTTATAAAATTCAGGAACCCAAAAACATTTTTAGCTACTATTTTGGTTTAAGGGTCCTAAAAAGCTGTTGGGCCTTGGGCCCTGGACATTCTTAATCGGGCTCTGACTGTCATTTAGAAAACATAAGATTTGTTTCAGCTATACATTAAACCAAGGAGGCAGAATTGAATTTAAACAAAAAGCATATACTATTTCCAATTAATGTTTTTTTGAAGGATGGCTGTTAAAACGTTTCAGAATGGCATTAAAAGTAAAATTGACATTTGTTTTTACCCAATTCGTCTATTTCCACGATTTTATTTGGCCCTCCTTTTTGCATTAGTTGCAATTTCATTTTCGCGATTATTTGGCAGAAAATTTCACTTTTTAAAGACTGAGTTATGCCAAGATCCCTATAACAAAAATAGCGTATTGTCTCATATGAAATGTGATAAATAGTTAGTTAATTATTAACGTTTTTAATTATCAGGAATGAAATATTTTGCTTAATTAATGTATTTATTCTTCTTTTAATGTTGCGTGAACGAAGTCATGGGTAACAGCTAGTATATATATATATACTTATTATATATATTTAAATATATGCTTTATGATACAAAATTTACTGATAAATACAAAAATATTAAATGAAATAATGATTTATGTTAAAAAAGAGTCAAAGACAACACCCAAATAATATTAGCACTGATAATTTTTTTCTGATATACTTTAAATAGGCTGATTTGGCTTTACTTAACAATTATATGTCATAGTTTTCTCTATAGCAATCTCCTACTCACATGCTTTTAATTATTAAATTATTTTATAAGTAAAAGAAAAAAAAGATAAATTTCTAATCAAAAACGTCCTAAAACTTTAATTTCAGTTTTGCATTCAGCATTGCTGTAAGGAATTTTTAAAATACATGGAATGAATAAAAGTTCCCTGGCATAGAATAATGTGATGTGAATTATTATTTGGCTGTTATGATGTACCATATTCCTAATCACACTCATCTTTGTAACATAAACACTTGTCACATGAAACATCAGTTTTATTCTTTTACTCAATAAGTGACATATTTGAAGAATCATTTCAAGTTTTACCAAAACACCTTACAATCTTACCTGCCACCCTTACAATCTTACCAATTTGACCTAAATCCTTACATTGAAAGGTTAAACGTTACAAGTTGGCAGGCATGTAATGCTCACAAAGAAACAGACTATTCAACAAGAATGCAGAATACATGCCTCATATTGATCTAATGTAAAGACCAGAATGTCAAGTTGTTGATGCTCTATTTGAAAAATCCCGAAATTATGTCAATGTAGAAAAGATGATATTGGGAAAGGGAGGGACAGATATGCTGAATTTTATTATTAATTTTGAATGTAACCAAAATACTCTAACAATTCTTCAAAAAAAAAAAAATCTATTAAATCTCTAAAGATATTTTCTTAATTTCCACACTAAGAGTTGTCAATGAAAAATAATTACAAAAATTACTGATATAAGGAAATATTTTAGTGAAAAATTCCTGAAGAGAAATGTTTACAAATAAACACAAGGATCATCATTCAAAAAAAGCACAACGATCACCATTCTACATGTAAATATGTATGTGTCTTATCAAAAGAAGCTTCTTTAGATAAACCAGATATATAGTTACAACACAGTCCCAGAATGCACTTAAAAAAAAAACCCTTTAAAAATGACTTACCTTGAGTTAATTGATAGGTCACACCAGATATATTATATTCCTGAGCTCTTTCCAATGCTCTATCATAAATCCATTTTATGTGCTCTGGACTATCTCCATCAATGCTTTCATCCTCTACAAAAAGAAATAAAAAAGAAATTGGAAAAATTGCAATGTTTAAAAATAGTCCTCACACCCCACCCCCAAGAAAAAAATTTATGACAGTAAATACAGTAAAACCTCTGAATAGCAGACATCTTGAGACCATGAAATTTGTCCTCTATTCAAAGGTGTCTGCTTTTCAGAGGTAAGAACATACAAATATATAGGTGTTGGTGATTGAAAAAATGTTTGCTAAATACACATGTCTGTTAAGGAGGTTTTACTGCATTAAGTCAAAAATAAACCTCTTATTTAGTTAAATTTATTGGAACCAAAAGTTAAACGTTGAATTTAATTTTTTAAATTAAAATATTAGTTAATGTCATTTATTTTTATCTACAGATATTAAGATCTGTAAAAAAAACCAAAAGAAAAATACAATTTTGTGAAGCATAACAGTTTAAATGTAAAAATATGGTATGTAACTTACAGCCATCACTTAATTTGTTAAAACAACCTCATTAAAAAAGCAGAACAGATATTAGACACTAATGCAAAACACTTACTTCTTTCTTTATTCCACAGAATAACTCTTACATATTCAATGCAATGTTCTGGTAAACGAGGTGTCTGAGCAATAGTACACAATGGAAAAGTAACCTTTAAAAACATAATGAAAAATAAATAAACTAGGACTTCCCTCAAAGGGATTAGTCTGAGTGATATTGCTGAGAACATAAAGTTAACAATTACGATATAAAGAAGATATCAACAAGAATCTAAGTGAATATACAGCATATGATAGACAAGAGATAGATAAAGATACAACATATGAAAAATAGCAAATTAAATGATATAATTACAAAATATCATATATAAATTCATATACTGTTATGTTTTCATATGCATTTTTTTATAACATTTGGCAAATAATCTCATTTTCTTAAGCGGGAATTGCTCAAAACTTTAAAAAAAAAAAACCGCCGGATCTTTTAAAACGATATTTTTAAAGTCACATAATCAGATTTGCAGCCAATAGCGTATTTTAGCAAGCGTAGTTTAACGCAAATTTAATTTAATTTTTGCAACATTTTCTTTGTGACAAATATCTAAATAAAATATTAAAAAATAAAATATTAAATATTGAAATATTAAATCAAATATTTAATATTTGAATTAAAAAAATTTCCTTTGTTTATTTGTATAACTATTTATAGAAACTCGTATACTTCAAACCACATTGATAACATGCTTTGCTACAAACGTGTCTACCAGTCTAACTACTCGTATGTCTTAGCTGTGTCTCTCTCCGAACTCATCTGTCTACTGTCTCTCTACTCTTCTGTATACCCGTCTCAGTATCCGTCTGTCTTTCTACCTGACTCTTTAATCGTGTCTCTACCTGTCTCGCTTCCCGTTACACTACTCGTCTATCAACACGTCTGTCTGTCTATATACCCCTCTCTCTACCCGTCTGTCAAGTCGTCTCTGTACTCGTCTCTCTATCCACCACGCTACCCGTCTCCCTAACCATCTCACTACCCTCTGTCAACCCTTTTTTGCACCTGCCTCGCTACCCGTCTGTCTATTCGTTTCGCTACCCGTTAGCTTATCTCTGTCGCTATCCGTCTCTCTACCCGTCTGTCTACCCGTTTGTTTACACGTCTATCTATCTCTAGCCAACTCTTCCCAATATTTAAACAATTTAGTAAACGGAAGCCGTTTATCTGTTATTAAATGCAAACAGGAGTAATTTATCTAAAGAGTGTAATCAGATGCAATTTTTTTAAATACATACATAAGCCAGCATAATAATTCACCAGTTTTATTTTCATAGTAGTTTATGTCATTTGACAATAAATCTAAACTTCTTCAACCCCCGAACTGCGTCAAGCTTTTTAAAAAAGCCCCAAGGTCCGTATAACTGGGAAGGGGAATTGTCCTCAAGGCTATTAGATACATGTTATTAAGTTAAGTGAAAGTTTCGTAATCGGGTTCGCAGCCAATTTCTTATGTCAGAAAGGGTGGCTTCACGCCATTTTAAATTCATTTCTGTAACTTTCTTTTTCTTTTTTTGGTGGGTGGTTGGGGGGGGGGGGGGGGGGGGGGTTCCAAATATATACACTTAAATTCAAACTTTTGCCGCCATGTTAATATTAGTGTTGTTTGTATTATCAATTAATACTTTGTTGATCGAGCTTCATTCGAAACAAATGTAAAATACTTCTACAGTTTTTTTTTCTAGGAGAAAGTTCCGTAATCGGGCCCTAAGCTAATCGGGGACTTTAATATCATTATTGTTTCTAACTCTTATAGACTTAAAACAATATTGTTGCTAGCATTACTCTTGTTTGTGACCAACCTCTTCTGTGTATCTGAATAGGGAAAAGTTCCGTATCATGTACTGGTTGGTGCCAAAGGCAGTTGTAGAATCTTACAAATTTTTCTAGAGAGCGGAAAAACATGTTTTTTAAAATATTTACAAATATACATTTATTAAACCATGTTTTTGAGCCATTTTAAAAAATTAAGTACGGTGCTAAAATAAAATTTTATTGCCATTTTCGATATTTTAATAAGAAATGAAAATACATAACAAACAAATTTAACAAAACTAAGCCATTTTTGGGTACTTCTCTATTATCCCGTCGACCACTTTTCATAACAAAAAACTATCGCCAAACTAAGATTAAACGCCAAAAATACAGTCCCATTTACTTGATGCCAGAAGCATTATACGTATTTGTTATGCCATCAAGTGGTTTTTAATTCGACATTTGCGTGTATTTTTCATTATGTTTTACTGATTTATTAGTTATTTCATTCATTAAAGTAACAATTGTGTCCTTAAATTCTTATATTTTATGTATTTTGATATTTCAATGGCAACGTTCTCCCGTTTATTTAGCGTTACAGTTTGGCGATAGTTTTTTATTATGAAAAGTGGTCGACGGGATAATAGAGAAGTACCCATTTTTTGTGATAAATAATTGTTATTGCCAGGGGGGCAAATTGTAAACAATAAGCGAACTAAAAAAATTACCGGAAAAAACTTGTGGGAATCTCAAGAAAGAAATATCTGATATAAATAGCATTTAAAATCTTAAAATGGAGAAGTGGTCCGTATAAAAATGCAAAACATTATACACCTGATATAAGAATTTTTTAATTTTTTTATATTTCCGAAAGCACAGATAAAAGGGTAAAAATCCCGGCACAGATGCCATATACTCACCACGTTGGCGCGATTTTTCCCCCGCCCCTTTGGCGAAAACTGTTTGTTCTGTTTGTTTACTTTTATTTTTTATTTTAATTCTATAGATTATTTTTATATGTATATCAATATTAATTTAGGCACAGATGTCATATACGCACCAGATTGGCGCGATTTTTCCCCCGCCAATTTGGCGAAAACTTTGTTTTTGAATATTAGTTACAAATACCATACAATAATAGCATGTAATTTTTTATTTCAATATAAAAATAAAATAATGTAATAAATGAAATAGCTCCTATTATTCAAAAATGGGAAATAAAAATAAATAAATGATAGTTTGATATAAATAAATATTGATATATATAATAAAAACAATTTATAGAATTAAAATAAAAAATAAAAGTTAATAAACAACAATTGAAACAAAATAACCGGGTTACCATGTGAGGCATAAAATTGCCATTTTGTTGCAATCGCGCCAATGTGGTGCGTATATGACATCCGCGCCTTTATTTATATCAAACTATTATTTATTTATTTTTATTTCCTTTTTTAAAATAATAGAAGCTGTTTCATTTATTACGTTATTTTATTTTTATATTGAAATAAAAAATCACGTGTACTATTTGTCACACTATTTGTAACTAATATTCAAAAACAAAGTTTTTCCCAAGCTGGTGGAGGGAAAAATCGCGCCAACGTGGTGCGTATATGACATCTGTGCCTTGTTTCATTTCACATAGAGGTACTGCTCTATTATCCCGTCGACCACTTTTCATAACAAAAAACTATCACCAAACTGTTAGATTAAACGCCAAAAATGCAGTCCCATTTACTTGATATCAGAAGCATTATACGTGTTTGTTACGTCATCAAGTGGGTTTTAACGCGACATTTGCGTGTATTTTTCATTATGTTTTACTGATTTATTAGTTATTTCATTCATTAAAATAACAATTGTGTCCTTAAATTCTTATATTTTATTTATTTATGTATTTTGATATTTCAATGACAACGTTCTCCCGTTTATTTGGCGATAGTTTTTTGTTATGAAAAGTGGTCGACGGGATAATAGAGAAGTACCCACATATGTATTGGTACTTTTATGTTAACTTGGCGCAGTTGATAAATCGCCAAATATTTTTCTCATAACATCTTCATATTGCATTCATTTCATTTAAATATAAATCTTTCACTGATTTCATTTGAAATACATACATTAAAAATACACGTCTTTCACTCATTTAATTTAAAATACACGCCTTTCACTAATTCCATTAAAAATATTAAAAAGGAAAAGAAAATAAGAAATAATGCCACAAATCGAAACCTTTTATTTAAACATCAAAGAATTGTTCCTAACATACACACGCGAAATAAACAAGTTGGAAATTGTACGTCAAACGTTACAAACGAGGTGCGTTCGTACGCACGTTTTAGAATTAAATTCATGATATCCCGTGCGTAGAACGGGCTAAACAGCTAGTTAAGTATATATTTTATGACACTGTTCATACAAATATCTTAACTAGTTATATAAATATTCAGATATATATGTATCAGCTAGTTATATAAATATTCAGATCTTGATGATTTTTAATTCTGTGAAATGAATTATATCGTCTGCAGATTAATTTCTGTAATAAAATAAGTATCTCGGTCGCTTGACGATTTAACATCCATCGGAAGCTCCTCTAACAAAAAAGCACCGATTTAAAAAAAAAAATCAAATTTCTTAATAAATATTTTTATTAATATCTCCTAAAGTTTTGATTCGATTTTAATAAAATTTGAAATGTCTCGACAAAATTCTGCAAAGATAATATATTTTAAATTGCAAACCATTTGGTTGGGTAGTTTTTGCGTTGTTATATGCGGACGGACAGACAGACGGACGGACAGACAGACAGACGGACGGACAGACGGACGGACCAAACGACGACTATAGGTGCTACGTATTTATATAATTACGAACGCACCTAAAAAGCTGCTAATGGTGTGATTTACGCCAAATCTCTAATACTAATACTACTCTTACTAATCTCTAATACTTTTCAAACAGAAAAAATTCGAGATTAACTTTCCATTTTTATTAAATTGAAATATATTTTATTGTGCTGAATATTAGTGCTTGCATATTTTTTTGCTCCATGTATTCCATGAACTTTTCAATTCCGATTGTCTACGAAAATCTCCCGCCGGTGAAAATGACGTACGCACAAAATTTAGTGACGTATGTACTTTAATTGGGCTTTTTTATCTACTTTTTTAATATAACTTCCAAACGGTTTGACACTTATTCTTGGTAATAAATAGACGACGTTGTCACCTTTATAGGTACCTGCTGTAAAAATTTGAACGAAATCCGTTAAATATTTTTTGAGTTATGCTTAACGAAAGGTTTTAATATCCATCGTAGCTATATATGGGGCAAAGTAATACTGCGCTGTGTATGAGTCTTCGTTGCACTCAGACAATGAATCGAAACAATTTACAACATTGGCAACAACAGAAAGTATATCTATTTTAAACAAAAATATACAAATTTTCTAAAAGTTAAATATAAAAGCACAGTTGAACTCACTTTGCATGAATAAAACAAGAACACAGTTACAATGAGCAAGTTATACATTATCAATGGTTCATCATTTAAACTACATTAAGATTTTCATGCTTTTAAAAACTACAAAAGGAGGATCATGGCTGTTTACCCCTTCTTCCCATTTAATGAACTGGGTTTAAAGCAGAGTTCAAACTGAAAGTCTTAAAGTTCTTTAAAAAAAAAACCAACAAATTATTTAGAGACATATTTTATTGGATGATACTTTATAACTGCACAATCTACACACAGAACAAGAACTTAAATTAAAACAAAATGTTAACTTAATTCATATTTATTTTAACTATCTTTAACTTTTATCTTGCTGTGTGCACAGCTGTCAAACTGTAATGAGAAGACAGTACGATTCAATAGTCCTTTTGACATCCCTGCTTTCGTTGTCTTACAATAATAGTTACTATAGTTTCTTGAGTTTAGGTACATTATCGATACAACTCAACTCTGTTTATATGTATGTGAAATTGGAAAAAATAATTGTGTCAGATGAACTCTGGTGATGGAATGAAAAACAAAAATAACTTTTAAAGATAACTCAGCCCCTTAATCATCACGCTCGATACCTTCATGAGATGTCATTTACAAACTAACTTTGTCATGCCCGTGACCCTCATGGGCTGATCTCCTCATAACTTTAGCTAATATATAATGATTTCTTCTTTGATTTTGTCGCTCCCGAGATTATTTTAAATGCTTAAGTGCTCAATAGATGGCAGCACTGAATTTACAAACTTGATTTTAAGATTGGAATGCTTAATTTTAAGAATTTGTACATGTTGGAACATGTATTTTATTTATTTCAGATCTGAATGCATCTCAGTTATTGTTTTTATACATTTCTGATTTCTGTGATAAGTAGTGAAGCAACTAGCTCAAGTGAAGAAAATTTTAGTGTTAACATATCTGGAAATGAATCAGAAGATACTATTTTTTTCAGATGTTTTTGATTCTGATGAATTAGAAAAGAAACCAGACATTATAATAAGGACTGCAATGTAGGACTGTGCATACCATGTTTCAAAGTTTTCCATACATTGAAAAATTACTAAATAAAAAAATGCATATTGAATTCCCATTTTGAAATTAAATTTGAATAAAATTACTGTCTTTGTTGTAATATAACAAATTATTTGATTTATATATGTCTTTAAATTTATTCAGAATGAAACCACAAGTTAAAGTCTTACTTTGAAGCTTCCTTGCATGTCATATGTGTACAAAAAAAAGGGCCAATTATAAAATAGTAAAATTGTGATTTTTAAAATTTTATCCCTCCTGAACACTTTAAATTAAAAAAAATATATACACTGTTTTTTTTACTAATTAACTCAGAATTTTATGAATAATAAAATGGGGCAATAAAAAAAAATGATGATTTTTGGACAAATTTTCCGAAATTTATGTGTCGATTAAGAAATTAGAAAGTTGTTTTAAATTCCAATACCATCTGAAATATATTTTTTTATTTAGTTAACATTTTCTTTTAAAATGCCAACAATCGACCTCCTTTTATCAATTATCCTACATAAGATTATACAAAAGATCAAATACAGTAGTAGAGTTTCCCCTAGGTTTAAAAAAGGGCAGGATACTGCTGGTGAGAAGAGAGCACTTATTTTATTCTTAAGGGCACTTTTTGTATTCTTGAAGGCACTTTTTGGATTCTTAAAGGCACTTTTTGGATTTTTGAAGGCACTTTTTGAATAAGCCATTTTTAATATTAAAAAATATATTTAATATTAAAAAATATTTAAAAGTCATGGCACTATTTTCAAGGCAACATTGAGTCAATTTTTACTATGAAAACAAATGTTTTAATGCAAAAAAGAGAAAAGACACTTTTTTTTACTGAAGGGCAAGAAGGGTGCTATTTTGTAAACCAAAAGGCAGGCAGGGTGCAGCACCCTTCTGAAACTGTCTCGGGAAAATTTTTCAGAATCACTTTACTGTATTACTCAAAATAAAGTACATGTTACATGTAAACTTAATTCAAACATTCATTTAAACACATATATAACATTTAATATATTAATAAACATTTACTTCAAAAAAGATATACTAAAAATACATTCAATATTTCTAAAAGAATCGTCCTTTAACTGAATGATAAATCTGTTAAAAATTACTCATCTCAAAAAGTTCATATTGAAACAAATTTTGGTTTATCAGTTTAGTGCAAGTTAAGGAGCAAGCAAAAGGAGGTTCCATTATAAAAATAAGGGACTTAGTGAATTAAAATCTAAAAATAATCCTGTGATAAACACGATGATACGATTCATAAATGATGTCTGATTGCAACAATGATGATATACTGCACGCAGATAAAACTAGAATTTTTTCCAAATTAAAACCTGACCAAACTTTTAATTGAAATTTAATAAGTTGGCACAGGTGAAAAATTGCCAAAAGAATAGAGTACTGTTTTAATGCAAGCTTGTCCTCCATTCAGAAAGCAAGAGTGCAACTCGGCTGGTGGCAAACAAGAAAGAATGCCAGAATTCACGTGGCTGGTAACAGGTAACAATATTATCTCACTGTAGTAGTAGTAGTTGTATGCAAACATCTGTATGATACACACACGATCTGTAAAATAACCATATGTCTCAGTATGATAGCCAAAAAGCTCCTACAATGCAGGGAACACATATAAAACTAAACTGCAGAAAACAAGTTGGAAATTGTACGTCAAACATTACAAACGAGGTGCGTTCGTACGCACGTTTTAGAATTAAATTCATGATATCCCGTGCGTAGAACGGGTTAAACAGCTAGTTAAGTATATATTTTATGACACTGTTCATACAAATATCTTAACTAGTTATATAAATATTCAGATATATATGTATCAGCTAGTTATATAAATATTCAGATATATATGTATCAGCTAGTTATATAAATATTCAGATCTTGATGATTTTTAATTCTGTGAAATGAATTATATCGTCTGCAGATTAATTTCTGTATTAAAATAAGTATCTCGCTCACTTGACGATTAAACTTCAGAAGCTCCTATAACAAAAAAGCACCGATTAAAAAAAAAAATTCAAATTTCTTAATAAATATTTTTATTAATATTTCATAAAGTTTTGATTCGATTTTAATAAAATTTGAAATGTCTCGACAAAATTCTACAAAGATAATACATTTTAAATTGCAAACCATTTGGTTGGGTAGTTTTTGCGTTGTTATATGCGGACAGACAGACAGATGGACAGACAGACAGACGGACGGACCAAGCGACGACTATAGGTGCTACATATTTATATAATTACGAACGCACCTAAAAACACAAATCATGGTAAATTTACCATTGCATTTTCTGAGGAGATGTCTACCTCAAAATTTTTTAAAGAGGATGAGCTAAAAGTCCTTAATGTAAAAAAAATGTATGCAGATGTTAATCATTTTAAAGCAAAGCATCTATTAAATGAATAAATAGCCACTTCACAAATTTTTATTATTTAAAAAACCTAAAACAAGAAACATTCTAAGGGACACCAAGAAAACCTTTAAAGGGTGCCATGGTGCCCCACGAGTGATACATTGGACAGCCCATTTTTCACATATTGCAATATGACAGGAACTAGAAAGTGGGAATTTGAAAATATACAAACAAGATGCCTTTCAGGAAATTAAATTGACCCATTATACAATTGAATTGGTTATTTCAAAAACCACATAAGTCACAGAATCAGAATTTTTCAGAAATGAAAAAAAAAATTATTATTCACAAGTAAACGAACTTTTTTGAATTTTTTTGGGCTGATTCTAGAGTTTGGACTTCAAAGCTTGTAAATATGAAATAAGTTTTATAATTGAATAATAAAAAGAAGAATAACCGAAAAACTGTTCCTGACTTATGTTGTTTTAGCAAGAAACAAGGTTAGATGGTATTCAATTTGAACAAAATAGTCATATTAAACATATTTTTAATCAAAATTAATGAAAATAGCACTTATACAGGAACATTTTTATGTTTTAATATGGTATTGCATGCAAGTGATAATATGGTAATGTAATATGGTATCTGCATGTAATCTGGTATGGCATGCAAAAACCAATTAAGTCACTGACTTTATGTCGTTTAAGTAATGAACAAAAATTAGAAGGTATTGTTATAAGAGGAAGTAAAACACTGACTTTATGTGGTTATTACCCAGATCATGGCTCCACCTTTAAAGAAGCATTTGCGACAAAAAAGTATATTTGGAAAAAACTTGACTTATGTGGTTTTTTAAATGACTGATTCAATTAAACTTTATATTTTGTTTGATTAGCATAAGAAAATTATTTGCATTGGAATTTCCAGCTTCAAACAAAATTCCAAGACTTTTCTGGTTTCAATCAAAATTCTCTGACATTTTTCAATGTTGTTAAATTTTCTGACTTTTCCAGATTGACTGGCCACCCTGTTGAATACATTATTATCAACAGATGTTGATTTCTTTACTTACACATTTTGTTTCATTGTTTGAAAAATGAACAATATTCTGGTAGTGCTAAAAAGGTTTCATAACCTATGTATGACATAACAAATTATTTATCTTATTAATTGTGGCAAAATTAGCAGGGTTATTATTTTCATTTTCACTCTAGGATTGTACATTATGATATTTATAAATTTCTTTACATGTATTTTGTATTTACCTGGGGAGGATACAAATCTAATGTGCAGTCAATACAAGCAGTAATGGCAGGTACCATGACTCTGACATTGCCTTTAAAACCCTCCGTACCACCATCAATCATCGGGATAACATTTCCATCATTTTCAATTTCTTCCATATTTATACCAATCTATAAACATGAAAAATAAAACGTAAAATTACATAAAGTAAAATACAAATAAATAAATAAAGTAGAAAAATGAACAAAATAATAAAGAATTAAATTTCAGTGATTATTACTGCTAAAATATTCTTAATGGAAAATAGGTTCAAAAGTCTATTATTTATGAGTAAATCACTAAATCACAGTAGTCGATCCAAGGTCCTTACACAAATCCTGCAATCTATTTCAACAAACAAGACATAGATTATCCGTACATAATTGCATAAGCCTAGATCAGTGTACATAAAATACATTCATAAACACTGAGCACAATTTCACACAAAATTATATCATACAATTACTATTGAAACAGTTGGTGAATATGCATAGTATAAATGCTGCCATTTTACAGGTGCCAATATAGACTGACAAAAATCAAGTATGATTTATTAATGTCATGTTGCTGAATGAAGAAGCTTTTTATTCCTGATCGAAACTTAATAATATCTCAAACTAAGCATGATTATGGAAATATTTTTTGGTACTTTCTTGTTATAGCGGCCCCTGCAATTATGATTATCCTAAGACTGCAGTTACAATTTTGCCATGGGCATCTCCAAGCTTATATATACACCATGAATATCACTTATAACTCGTATTTATGTAGTATGTGTATAATATATGCCATATACACCATATATGTGTTATACACACATAAAGTATATATATATATATATATATATATATATATATATATATATATATATATATATATATGCCATATACAACTTTAACTTATTCATATGCATCATAAAATATCATATATGTGATGTATGTGATTTACAGCATATATATCATATAACTTGGCAATACAGTCCAGTCTCTAAAATCTGGACATCTTAAATCCGGAAACCTCCAAAATCCGGACTACATAAATGTTAATCTAATTTTACACATCTTTGTTAGTTTTGTTTTCTTATTTCGTTCATAGATGGCAGCACAGAACAATTTTGTTAATTTTTTGCCATTTGAGTTTATGTTCGGCATTTCGCCGACTTTGTTCATAGATGGCAGCACCGAACAATTTCCTTAAATTTTTGCCATTCTAGTTTATAATCGGAATTTCGCCGATGGATGACCGTACCAGTTTTTTTAGGGACAAGTTTTTTTTTATTCATGATTTTATACGATCAGCGGTCGTTCAGTCAGATTAAGCTTAAGGTTTTTTAATATATATGAAATTCCTATTAGTTCATCCTAGGTTCATTCAATTATGTAAATTATGCAATTAGTAAAAAAAAAAACATATTTCTCTGTCAATAGCGAATAAAATTTCGTTGCTAAAAGCTGCCGATGATCGGAAAATGACCCCGATGATTTGGTAAATGAAGAAAAAAAATAAAAGTACAGAAGAACTAATAAATAGTTTAGACACAACAATAATAGGATTAGAACAGAGGAATTTTATAACAGAAAATAAATTAATGTCCTTATATAGGATTAGAGAGAAGGTAATGGCCAATAAGCCTAAACTAAGACAACAAAAACTGACAGACATATTAAAAAAAAATCTTAATCGTAAAAATGTTCTGTGTATATTTAATTTTATAAGATTAATATAAGTTTGATTTTGTTTTTGAATCATTTAATATGTTATTTAGGATTTTTTATAAGTATTATGATTTTTTGTGATTATTATTTATAATTTTTGCTCATAATTTTAAGTTGTTATTTAAGTTATTATTGTCCGGATTTCAGGATCTCTAAAATCCGGAATTATCGAAAATCCGGAAAAGCCATGTCCGGAACGATTCCGGATTTTAGAGACTGTATTGTACATGTCAGTCAATTGGTGATTTATTCTCGGGGAGTATCTTAGAGGTTTGCACGGGCCGAAATTTCCAGGCCCGGGCCCGGCCCGACCCATACAAAAAAAATTTTAGCCCAGCCCGGCCCGATACTTAATTAAAAGTTCGGCCCGAGCCCGGCCCGGAAAAAAGTTAAAATCTCGGCCCGAGCCCGGCTCGGTCCGAGTGAATTTCTGCAAAACATAATTTTTACGTCGATTTGGTTAAAAATTTGCCTTGTAGGAGGAGATCTAACCAAAAATTCTTATCTTAGCCTTTTTTTTTTTCATGTTTATAATCTTCATTTTCATAGAGGTGCCGCAAGCTGGAATGTTTATTTTTTTAATAAATCTCTATTTGTTGTATGTATGTGTTTAAGTTATCATCAATATTGTTAATCCATATTCCATTTATTGAAGTGTTAAAAATCAGAAAAATGCTATACAGTAAAATCTTGTAAAATGGAATTGCATAGGGAAGAAAAAAAAATGAGTTATAGACAATTTGCCTTCTTATCAGGTGTAAATGTATTATATATTCTTTTCTTACGTATTAGTATATTCATTTTTAATGGATCAACACATTTTTCAATTTAAGACAGGATTCCGTCAAAAGCAGGTTCTTTTTCACACGTTTTACTATATTTTAATAAGTGTATAAATCTACTATTCTTTAAAAAGAATAAACTTTAATGTTTAATTATAAAATAATGGCGATTTAAAAATGTATGCATGTTTTGCAAAGATTTTTATGCCAGATCTTATTTTACTGACCTTCGAACGGACCAGGTACGCCGAGACAATGATTTTCATACTGTTCAAAACCAGGACTAAAAATTTTGAGGCGTGAAGACTAGGAAGAATGAAACCAGTCCCGACTCTGTACGGAAAAAATAATTTAATGCACAGCCTTATCATTCAGGAAAAAAGTAAGGCCCGGCCCGTAAAGAGTAATCACTAGGCCCGGCCCGGCCCAAGCCTTCAGAGAAAAATATGGCCCGGGCCCGGCCCGGGCCGAGTGCCGCGAAGAAAAAAAGGCCCGAGCCCGGCCCGCGGGCCGGGCCAAGTATGGGCTTCGGGCCTTGACCCGGCCCGTGCAGATCTCTAGAGTATCTATTTCTCTATTCTATACGAGAAAGAAATGACCAAAAATAATATTACAATTTCACATATTTTATGCACAATATGAAACTACAATTAATTTTTGATTCAAGATGGAAAATAGACTGCAAAATTAGCTAAACTCTACTGATAAAATAATATAATACAAATATGTTTGGAAAATAATTATTAATTAACTCATTATTGGCACATTCAGCGTAGTTTAATAGGATGTGAAAAGTGAGAATAGTGTAATAAAATCAGAACAAACTAGTGTAATAAAAATCTTTTTCTGAAATTTAAATCTAGCAATCTTATAATATTTAAAAAAAAAAAAAAAAAAAAAAAAAAAAAAAAAAAAAAAAAATTCTTTTGAATGAGATGGGAAAGAAAAAAATTTTTATTTAAAAAAAAAAAAAAAAAAATTACAGTACATTTTTGCATCTGATAAGCTCTTTTTTCCTAACTTTTAAGGCATTTTTTCAATTTCCTTTGAGTTTTTCCAACCCCCCTTAGTTATAAAGAGAGTGGCAATCCTACAAGTCATTCAGGGAAAAACAGAGAATGCCTTTTTACTGAAAAAGCATGATACTACAAAAAAGAAATAATAAGAATACAAAAATATCAATAATTGAAAAAACAATTAAAATCAGATTTTCAACAGAAAACTCATATTTTATAATAGCAGAAACTTTTTGTTTAATGAAAAGAAAAAAATTCGTCGATACTTCTTTTGAATAAAAATATCATATGCACTTTAAAAACAAAGAAAAAAAAAAAGAAGACACTTACAAGCATCCCGTTTATCCACCGACGAGCAATAATAGAATCCAAGCCACAAACAACTATATGGAATTCTGTAAGACAAAGAACAAACATTACATGGTATTCAATTATTTGTCAATGGTTAATCAAGGAATTATCCATGAACTATCTATAAAATTATTTAAAACTAATGTCAACTTCTTGAGGAAGAAAAATCAAAATTGATAATTTTTTTTCTTTTAAATCTGACTTAAAGCTGCTTTAACCAATTAAAAGTGTTTTAACATTATAAAAAATATCTGATATGTTGTGGATAATCTATATGATTAAATATAAATTAATATGCTAACAAACATCATACATCAAAAGGCCCAAAGAAAAAAAAAAATAACATTGTGCTATAGCTGTTACTGAAGTTAATGCTTTCGATATATAGCCAAGAAATTAAGCTGTATAAAAAGCTGAAATCCATGTGAACACAAAATTATCACAGGTATGTACAGCATAAGTTGTTAAGCCGTGATAGCTCAACAGTTTTGCACAGATATCAAAAACAGTCAGAAAGCACATTTAAAAAATTACAATTAAATTTTTTTCTGTACTTTTCGGTTAGCCGGGCACCAGTGATATATATACATGTATATATATACACACACACATATATACACATATCTACATGTACATATATATACATACACATATATATACATATATGTATGTATATGCATACAAATATATGTATATACATATGTATTTATATATGCACATATATCACTGGCGCCCGGCTAACCGAAAAGTACCTTTTTTTCTGTAAAATTCTGGGAAAATGAAGAGAACTTTTATGCCTGGATATAAACAAATTGATTGGTGATGAATTTCATGCACTAAACATGAATTAGAATATAAAAAAAATTGAATTGGCTTTTTTTTTTTTTGGTAATTTACATTTTTGTGAATATGTACACCTTAATACCTCTATCACTGTACCTATTGTGTGCATCAGATAAAACTTTTTGTAAATAAATACAATCAGAAAAAATAAATAAAAATGAATTTATCAAAAACAATAATTGTAATTATTATACAATTAAAATTATATAGCGTAGCACTTATTTTGCATTTCTATTAAATTTAACTTTAAAATATGTACAGTTGTGAAAAAGCATACTTTTTAATGGCAAAATTGTTAAAGAGAAAAACATAAATAGCCATTTGATTGGGAATTGTGTTTTTTTTTTTCATTTTATATATAAAAAAATAAGCATAGAGCATATTGAAATTGTCACAAATTTTGAAATTTTCTATATGAACACCCCATTTTGATATCATATTTGAATTTTTTGAGTTTTTAAAGCATAACTCAAAAAGTATTTGTCAGAATAAGCTGTACTTTCATATTTATATATTAAAGCTTCTAGAAATCGATTTCTGTTTTAAAAAAAATAATCATAGGTTACAATTCATACTTATTTTGAATATTATTTTAAATAACATATATTTTTTGAAAAAATCTTATCTTTACACATCGATATTTCCAAAAAAGGTGTCAATTATTCATGACGATATTCATGTTCAGTAGTCATGTTCAGTATGTAGTAGTATAGATACTGAATTGCACTTTAACTTCAGAAGCAATTTTATTGTTGCACAAAGGGATCAAAAGTAGTGAAACTACAGCAGTTGCTATTTTTTTTATAATAGTTTGTAGTGGAGTGTGCTAGATTTTGAACAATGTAGTGCAGCGAATAGTATGATACAAAAATCAGTAGTTGTAGTGAGAAACGGCAATACTTTTAATGCTACTTCAGAGAGAAAAATGTGCCATTCTACAAATCATGTAGCATGTGGCCGTAACTTGCTTCTTTTGCACAAAATATGTTCGGCTTAACAATTTGTGAAACACAGCAGCAAATCTCAGTTGCAGTATATAGTAACTAGGATGGTCCTTATCATATACCTAAATAATTAATGTTATATTTTTTAAAAAGAACACCTTTTATTTGGTTTCCTTTTGTCTCAGTATGTAAACGGGGAAAAATTTTTAAAAATTACTTAAGATAGATGCTGCAAAGAGATTGAAAAATTTAATAAGTTCATTAATTCCTACATTTTCAGAATAAAACTTTCATATTTTTCTTTTAAATATTAAACAGATAGCTAGAACTTACAAAAACAAAAATAAAGCCTACAATTGCTTAAGGCTCAAAACAAGTTTTTATTACACAAAATTACAATAGTAAAAGGCTTAAAAAGATTTGGATAAAGAACTCTTTGAACAAGATGAAAAATCGCTCCTATAATCTTTTACAACTTGCAATAATTGTTTTTGTTCTCCATTTTATGTTAAAACATTATTATTAAGTGTCACATCTCTTTCTGCGATATCATTGACAACTATAAGATTTTTTACTACTTTAAGGTCCTGTTTATAAACAGAAAGAATATTTCATATCAAAGGATAACGAGCATTAAAATTGGATGAAATTTGAACCATTTAAAATAATTGGATCTACTTTTTGGTACTAAGTTATGTAATTCTTTTTGTGTAATGTGTATACATTTCCCCCAATAGAATATTGAAATGCTTAGAATCAGAGTTATGTTATTCTTTTTGTTTGAATGCTTTGGCTCTTTACTTTTTGTCCTAGAGGAAGTGGATCATGGAAGTGTCCAAGAGGAAGTAATCAAAATGCAATGACTCGGCTACATTTTTACCTAAAAATGTAACAACTAACTGCAGGAGCTTTTTATAGTTGACTCTTGTCTGTTGAATAATAACATGTGCTTTGGCAAAAAGAAGTATAATATCCCTGCCTTTGCCAATACTACTCATGACGAATTGATCAGTAATTTGAACAGCATATTTTGAAATGTCTATGTTAACACAGACTTGTTGTAAGTGTTTGAATAATTCTGTTTAAGGTTCAAAAGGCGTAACGATAAATGACTCAAAAACAGATTTTGACACTAATTCATATATATACGATGTCTGTAATGCAGGTATAATAGATCTTTATCCAAATTTTGTTCTAAGAAAATGAAGGCTTTTTCTATTCTTCATGTATTTTAAGCAATGCTGTCACAGCATACAACTTCTACTGTTTACAAGAAATTTCCACCCCAAACTACCAATTCTTCCTTTGTTCCTATAAGATAATATAATAAGATATATAAGAAATAGCCTGTCTTTTTCTATTTTTATAGTGTCTAAGGCATTGGAGTGGGGTATATCAAATAGGTCCTCCGATTTTTCTTCAGTTTGTTTTGCTCCCATGATTTGCTCTTCTTTGAGAAGAGTTTTGAAGACTCTTCCATTCATTATGCAAATCTTCCAACTTCTCAACGAAATACTGAAGTTTTTTAAAAGTTATTTTAACTATTTGCCAAAAAATTAGTTTCATTAATTTTTAAATAAATACTTTCATGGCAATTTAATTTTATGCATCTCGTATTATAAAATAAAACTTGCAGCACTTGTTTATTAAAAGACAATTTACTAACTAATATTTGACTTGTTTAATTTCCAATCAAACATATGTTATTTCGAAGTTTATTTTTTAATGTTATTATTAACAATCCGCATTATCACTTAGCGTGCAAGATGAAGCAAAACTGACTGTAATTCAGATCCATGTGAACTTCCACTATTCAACATAAGCATTTCGCACCGTTTTGTCACTATTAGGGTAAGTAAGATATTATAAACATTTATTGTATGTATCATATAATTACTTTTCTTGTTACAAAAAGTGGCATATTATTATTTTTCTGATACTTTAAAATGGCAATATTTACAGCTTCTGTGGCACCATTTATAATTATGTGAATGACAAAATATTTTTTAAGCATTAGTGTTTCATTTAAAGTTAGGGGGTGTCCTCTCAAAAACAATGAGACTGAAAAATAAGGATTACCCTAATAGCAATACAATGCATGAAGTCATAGATTGTTCCCATTTAAACTTGCTGCTAAAAATAAAATACTAACTCACCAAATGAATTAATTTTTTTGCAGGCAACACCTGTCTATTTACTTGTTATTAGGTCTTCATGTTTTAATGCTGGGTTTCTTATTATTTGAAATTGCTTTATTTACAGATTTATTTATTGTTTGCATTTACAGGGTTTTTCTTTTTGTAATTTTCTAGATCACAAAATTAGACAACTCAATATAATTAACTCCTAACAGAACTCAATAAATTAACATATAAAGAGTATATTGGAGAGTTAAATAAAAAAATTTATAGGTAAATACATGTCAATGGTAATTTTACAATTTTATATATTGTAAGAATAGTAAATAAAATTTATGCATTGGTATGATTGTGCATAAATATGTTATGTACAAGAGTAGCCCCCCGTTATATTACTCATTTATATATATATATATAGCTCTATTTTGTGTTCTGATAAAATAAGCTGTAGTTTAACCGCATTTTTACATTTCATACACACACATTGTAAGGAAAGTAATGTAATCATGATGAAAACCTGTTTATGTAAATATTGGTATACAGTAATCCCTCAACATTCGCGAGTTTCGATTATTCGCGAATATGAAAATGCGGAAAAACTTAACATTGGTGAGAATCTGACTTGATTATTCGCGACTTTTCTTTTAATTATTATTATCGCTTTCTTTTTCAGAATTTATAGTTGTTAAATATTATTTCCCCTGTTTTCTGAGTATATATTTACAAATCAATTTTCAATTGTCAACTGAAAAAGGAGCGAGTGTTATAGGAAAGCAAAATAACAACAACAGCAGAATACTCATTGCAAAGGTGATATAATAAAAAGTTGTAAAGGGGGTCAACGGCATCTTCAATCTATTAATTTAAAATGTGCAGGTTCTCGTAGAGATGGAGCTAAAGCTGCACTACATAGGAAATAAAAGAATTTCTGAATCATTTAGCTGTATTTAAATATCGCATTTTAATATTGTATCGCATACTGACTCACTAATACATTATCATCTCTTTGCGATTTGCGAATAGAGAGAGTCGAAATTACTTTATATAAAAACCTAGGCTTTTTTAGCTGTAAATATTTCTCCAGTCAGTTAATTTGAATTATCTTCAATCAATAAATTTCATGTTTATGAACATGTGTGAACATTCACCTTCTACATACATGCTATGCAGAATGTATTGTTAATACATATTATCCTTTAGTTCTTTGAAATGCTGTGCCACTCCAATTAAAATTTTATAGAACGTAACTCATATTTTAGTGCAGATAGATAGACTCAACATTGCGAGGTTTTCCTGGAACGTAAACGTAACCCTCGCGAATGTTAAGGGATTACTGTATTTTTACATTTTGAGGTTCCCTGAATCTGTTTTAGCTATTTTTACAATGATTCCATACATATGCATGTAGTATATATTAAAATTTTCTGATGTTTCCAGGTTAACAGAACACACCTTTGTAAAATTAGGATCTAATTTTTCATTTATTGTTATATTACTATTTATTTGAATCCAGAGAATTCTGTAAAGTATTTGGAAAGTCAAGTGGATTCAGTCTAGACTTTTTAAAATAACTTTATTTAAAAATTGATTATATTATGTATACTCTAAATTTTGCTAAGAAATTTTTAATATGTTTATAAACTAACATTTTAGAAACAAACAGAAAACACTTTATTGTATAGTATTTTTCTTAATTTTCTAATGGCCTTGGTTATATTGCGCTTATTTAATTGTATCTCAGCAGAAACAATATAACAATGGGTCACCACATTATTTAACCTGTGTCTTCAGTTTTGAGTGCAAATTGACTGGCATCCGTCAGGCCAAAATGTCAGAGCACTGAGTAGGATAAACATAAAAGATAATATAAAAAAATATATATTTCATTTTTATATTTACTGTGTATTTAATAGTACAAAAGTAAATTTACAATAACAGTGGTTAAATAGTTTATATAGTGTTAAATAGTGTTTATTCAGTTGTCAGTTGCCTCAGATACTGCTCAAATGCTAATCTATCAGCAAGTACCCCCATTCTTCTAATTTGGTCAAGCCTATTCTTTGTGAAAGGCACTTTTATAAGAACATCCTCTAAATGTTGAACTTTACTAAACACAATATAAGTTGCTCCAAGTGACAACTCATTTTGACCAATGTCCATAACAATTTTTGACCAAGTTAAACCCTGGGATTTGTGTATGGTGACAGCATATGAAACTGTTAACACTTTGCCGTCCGGCGACACCACAGTGGTGTCATACGAAAAGTAATTTAATTTTAATTCTTAAATGCTACATTGGCACTAGAATTTTGGAATGAAAAATTCCCTTTTATAAAGTACATGAAGAAAAGATTTTACTTATTTTTGAATAAATTTGTTTCTAAATTCTAATATTAATCAATAATTTCAACATTTTACGAATAGAAGTATTTTTATGAGACATGCGGATGGCAAAGTGTTAAAGGCAACTGAGTATGGGAGCATGAGACATTCTTTTCTTTCCAAGATTTTATAATAGGTGTGACAGGAAAAATTCTTTCAGTGAGAAATGGTCCACGGTAATCATCAAAATGAACCATTACTGCCTGTAGCAAGTCTGGAGGCTGTAGTCATATTGGCATAGCCAACGATGGGTCCAGGAGGTCCAGATCCCCCCCACTGAACGAAGAACTGGTTTACTGAATCATGGATACAACAACAACAGTAAAAACTGCTAAGACGTATCACAAAGAACCAATGAAAAATTTTGCTTTAAACAGGTGTTCGTCTTAGCAAGTATAATTGAAAAGTTTATCTTTCGCAAAGGCTATGAAGTTTTTTCAGTTAAGAAAGGTTTTTGTTATAGACACATTCCGTTTTCACAGGTATTATCTAAAACTGTTAAAACATATCCACTCTATAGTACACTTCTGAAGAGCATAGATTATTATAATAAAATCTGTGAAGATGAAATCTATCTTAAATGGAAAAAATTCAAAGTTCAAAGAAAACAACACTACATATTTATACTTGCTAAGACGTGAAATTTATCTAAATAGAAATTTTTCCGGTTGTGATTCTTTCTTGGCAGCTTTTCTGGAACATGGAATCATCTTATAAACGAAAACATTTTATGGTCCCGATAGCAGAAAGATACCTATACATGTATACTGTTATGACAGAAATCGGTCTACAATGGTATTTATTTAATGATTCCTAGTGATTCTGTTTTCACAGATTTTAATGTAACTCGATTAAATGTAAAACTTCTTCAATAGAGACTTCGATGGTATCATCTTACGGGAAAAGACGAGTTTACACAAATGCAATAAAGGCACATTGATCAGAGTTTGGCAACCCTTATTTTTGTTCATTTTATAATTTTATATCGGGCAATAGTATCATTTACTTTAAATACACATACACGTACATATAAATACAAACATATTGACATTTCTTCCTGACAGATTCTAGTACATACATATAACAAGTTGGAAATTGTACGTCAAACGTTACAAACGAGGTGCGTTCGTACGCACGTTTTAGAATTAAATTCATGATATCCCGTGCGTGGAACGGGTTAAACAGCTAGTTAAGTATATATTTTATGACACTGTTCATACAAATATCTTAACTAGTTATATAAATATTCAGATATATATGTATCAGCTAGTTATATAAATATTCAGATCTTGATGATTTTTAATTCTGTGAAATGAATTATATCGTCTGCAGATTAATTTCTGTCATAAAATAAGTATTTCGGTCGCTTGACGATTAAACATCCATCGGAAGCTCCTCTAACAAAAAAGCACCGATTTAAAAAAAAAATTCAAATTTCTTAATAAATATTTTTATTAATATCTCCTAAAGTTTTGATTCGATTTTAATAAAATTTGAAATGTCTCGACAAAATTCTGCAAAGATAATATATTTTAAATTGCAAACCATTTGGTTGGGTAGTTTTTGCGTTGTTATATGCGGACAGACAGACAGACGGACGGACAGACGGACGGACCAAACGACGACTATAGGTGCTACGTATTTATATAATTACGAACGCACCTAATAAATAGATACATGACATTATATTTTTCTCAATTTATCTTGTTATTATCTATTGGCATGCAGGGAATATGGAAGTACCCAAATTCGTATTTGATTTATTTTCTTTTTTAAACATAAAATTCCAACCAAATTACGTTGGTTACAAAAAGTGTAAGATGAAATTAAATTTGGTCTACTGAACAGTTCGCACTAAAAAACACGTCGTTGTTATGTACATAAGAAGTAAAACTTTAAAAATTCAATCTATATTATAAATCACAAATGTGGACGTCATAACAATGAGGTTAAAAAGCATAAGTTACAACAATCGAACTAATGCTTTAATTAATAATTCAAACAATTGCAATGTTATCTCTATGGGAAAAATGGAAAATTCTTGGGCCGACATTTTGGGACGTTAGGGTTGACCAATATTTTCTATTTTCAATCCCCAGCAAGAATTTGGCACTGCCAATTTTCAGTCCAATTTTTGTGTAAATCCGACTAATATTTTGGACGCCATCGTGTTAACAAAAGTGTAATTTTTCACAGGAAGCCGGAGCTTTCCTCCGACAAAAATAATGACTAGTTTTGAAAAGTAGTTTGTAGTTGCAGTTAACTACATTTTTGATAAAGTAGTTGTAGTTCGCTACTATAAAAAAGTAGTTTTTCCGTCCCCTGGTTGCACAGTATAATTCACAACAAAAATACTAACTAAACAAATAAAAACTAATTCACAACAAAAAATACCAACAAAACAAATAAAAACTCATTGAATAAATTGTAATTGTTTCATTTTACAAAGAAAATATGACATTCAAAATGCCATGCATATCGGTTTAAGGTGATAAGATAAATTAAGTACTTAATTATTTATAAAAATGGATAAAGAAGAGGATTTATTAGGAGGTAAATTACTTTTGTTCATGTATATTTCAATTATATTAAGGAAAATAGATAATATATATCACATTTGACCAAAACCAAGAAAAAAAATTCAAGAAACATTACTTTTTTTCTTTCTGTTTTTCCTTTAAAATATCTTTCCTCAAATAATATGCAACTGTTTCATTGTTCAAGTCTACTTATCAAAGCAAGTGGTGAAACATTTTGCGTTGCTACAGTGAATCTTAAATAGCTTAAATAATGACAGCATCAGTATTGAGCTTTCTTCCATTTGGACAAAACGGCTTCTTATCTTTCTAATTTTGTTTTATTAAATTAAATGCTTTTGGAGCTTTTGTACATACAATAGATCTGAGGAAGAAAATTCAATTTAGTTGTGTAGAGTTCAGTGAAGTGGCTTTCATAAAATTTTTCACCACTTGCTTTGTAAAGTAAATTTTATATCATCTGAGGAAACATATTGTGCAAAAGAAAAAAAGAATGTGTTACCTATATTATCAGATTTTTATGATTCTACGATTATTAAATCTTCAATATTTTACTCTTCCAATAGACATGCGGTATTCTTACAACCAGGGCTTGACAAATGTGGTCATCCTGTTGCCGCTGGTGACCAAGTTTTTTTTTTTTTTTTTAATCTGGCGACCAAGTTATAATCTGGCAATTTTTTTTCTCTTGTACAAAAATTGACCTAAGAAATAAGCACAGATGGCATTTTTTTTCTAACCCAATATTGAGAAATAAACAAACTATATTGAAACAAAAAATATTTTTAACTTTCGGCAAAAATAAGTTCATCAAATGCAAATTTTAAAATAATAAAATCAAATTGATATCTCGACTTCAAAAGATTTTTTAAAATGAACTCATTGGAGTCAACAAATGCAAATACTTTGGCATACTAGAAATAAATACTTACGCTTATAAAAAGATTCATCAAAATCTTGGATTTTTTTGAAATGGCTAAATTAGAGTAAAGGAATTTTTAAATATTTGTGAAATAAATCATTTAATTATTTTAAAATTATTAAACATAATCAGATTTAGAAAAAAAGTTCATCAGAAAAAAGGAAAAGTTCTTTTTGGAACATTTTCTTAACAAACAATGGCAAGTTCCTTTTCTATATTGAAGTACAGTATTTAATAAATAAAGAGAAAATGTGTTGATAACAACTCTCCATGTTTGAAAAGGGCAAGTTTTTTGTTTAAATTAATTCCATTTTAATTAAAAATTATATAAATCCAGTTTGAATCTGAGTAGTTCTTTTCAACACAATTTTTACTCACTTTTTTAATTATTGATCTCGGATTTCAATATAGAAGAGTATTCTCCATTACTTTTTATTTCAAATATATTTTGTTAAGATAATTAAATACAGCTTGGCTTCTTTTTTCCCATGAATGCTTTTTATCAAATTTCAATTTACTTTGTGTTTAGTGGATACTTGTAGATTTTTTTTTCCAAATTAAAGTTTGGCTTTTTACTTACTCTTTGGAAAGATAAACTAATAAAAAATTGTTCAATTTTTAATTTCCCCCCCCCAAAAAAAAACATTTTTTTTTGCCAACCCTGCTTTAAAAGGATAAAAAACATCCAACCAATGAACCAGGGGAAAACCTTCAAACGTTATTACAGAAAGACATTGATGCAAATGATTGTAATCAGGCAGGACAATGAAAATAGTATTCAACAAATGTACAAAGAAATCAATTTGAAGGATGCTGTGTACATAACATGACAGCAGAAGCTTGGGCCTCCAACAAGGATACTACCCTTGCTAAAGCTTGGAATAAGCCTCTTCCTTCAGATGACTATCACTGCACCTGAACAGCCACCAAACAGTGAATTTGTATCAGAACTGGCTAAGTTGATTCAAGAATCTTCAGGATTTGAAAATTGTGACCAGGAAAACATTCAAGAATGGCTCGAATGTTATGTTGGTGGCTACCAGCTATTGACGGATGATGAAATTCTTGCTACTCTCATGGAAGACCAAATGGAAGACAATGACGACAAGAAGGATTTAGTGACGAAGAACAAGTTGAAAAAAAGGGCCACCCACTGAGGAAGGTTTTCAGTGCCTAGACACAGCCTTGAAGTGGGTGAAGCAACAAGAAGAGTGGGATTCTGTTCAACTGCTTTCATTAAAACGTATAAGAGATTTAGCAGCAAAAAAAAGTGTCCTCTCTGAAGCAAAGGGAAATTTTGGATTTATTTTCTTAAAATGTAGACCTACAGTAGTGTACTGTATTTACATATATACAGTAGTGTATTGATTTCCTGCAGATTTCTTTGATCACTTTATTCCTTGATAGTTTGTTCCCTTCTTCTTGTTGTAAACATTGTAATACATATATATTTGTGTTTATTTGTTTTACCATGCTCATATAACCTTAGTATGTTTTCTTATTTTTTTAAAATAATCGGTTGTTCGAAATATTGTTTATCGGAACACCCTCAGTCACCTATTAGTTTGGATAATCGATGCTTCACTGTATAAGTATTTGACCAATAAGGGTGGTGCTATAGTGGTGTCCAGGGGGGGGGGGGGGGCGCATATGCCCCCTCATCGGGATAAAAATTTAATTGTCACCGGGGAAAATATCTTGACTTGGATGTAAAGACCTACACTGGGTCGGGTAACCTGAATTTTCTTGCACACAACCCGATTTGGGTTGAGTCAGGTGCAGTTCAGTCTTTAAAAAATGAACCAAGGTTAGTATACAGAAAAACTCGACCCATGGGTCAGAATTTTTTTTCTTGTTGAAATTTTTTTCAAATTGGGTTGACTATAATTGTTTTGGTTTTGAGTTGAGTTTTACCTCTTATGCGTTGGTTTGAGTTAACCTGAATTTTCAAAAAAGTGTTCAGAATATTGTTTGTGTGGAATTGTGCATTGGGTTGGGTAACCTGATTTTATCTGAACCCAGTCTAACCCTCAGTTTGGGTTAGAGCTAACTTTTTTTGTAGCTTTTACATTCAGGCTGGGTTGACTCTAATTATTTCGGGTTGAGTTTTGAGACAAATGGGCTGAATTCGAGTTAAATCAATTTTACAAAAGAAAGTCTATACTGTTTCAGATGAAAAACTATATATTTAAATATGAATGAGTTTTTACAAGTTCAGTACTTACAATGTTTACTTTTCTACATAAAAGATAGAATTGATATTAGAGATATGATTGTAGCTTTTTTGTAGATTTTTTGCATAGTTGTATTATTGCACTTTTTTTTTGTTTCGGGTCGGGTTTTGGGTCAACAAAAATTGAAAATTCTTTCATTGGTTTTAGGTTGGGTTTCAGGACAACCTGAATGTTGTTACAAAGATACTGAAACAGTACATTACAAAGATAATGAAACATGTCGTTACAAAGATACTGAAAGATACATCCCAAATGTCATTATTTCAGGGTGTCTATTCCAGATCAGCAATGAATTTCCCTGACTTTTCCAGGTTTTCAATACCAATAAAAAAAATTCCAGGTATCGAGATTTTGAGATGTTACACACAAAAAATCTTAAAAGTCGTGAATGTGAGAGTGAAACTTTCACAATTGATTCTGAGGCACAAATTACTAATTTGTTACATAATTTTTTGAAAAATTTACAAATTGTTGAACATTTTACAGATATACACTTTTAGCATCAGGTTCTATCCATTTAGTCAACTGAGGATGAAATTCTTTATCACATCAGTCAGTTGTTAAATACAGATTGCTTTGACATATTTTAATACAAATAATAAATATTCAATAAATTAAGCTAACAAATGTTCAGTTCCCAAACAAAGATAAGTAAGCAGAGTGAAACACCTAATCAATCCTACAACATTCAATAGAAAGTTTCAGTGAAGCCGGAACTGAAAATCTCTGAGTTACAAAGAAGGACTGAAAGGAAGAAGACAAAATGATTTGCACGAGAAGTTGAAATACTCTTTACAGTATTACTTATGAAGAGCAAAGTTTAATTTTAATGGTGTTGCAATTTCAAATCCTTAGTTTTATAAGAAACATTTTCCTTTTTTTTTTTCTTGAAAGTTTAAAATTTTCTAACTTTTTCTCAGAATTTTAAAATTTTCCTGACTTTTCCTCAGAAATGGTAAATTTTCATGACTTTCCTCTGGCTTTTCCAGTCTATATAAATTTCCCTGACTATTCCAGTCTATATAAAGTTCCCTGACTTTTCCAGGTTATCCAGGTGCCTAGACACCCTGTTATTTTGATGTAATTGATAGAAGAGAGGAGAGGGGAGAAGCAGAAAATTTATTTTATTGTTTTGATATGTAATATAAAAACAAACTGCAAGTAATGCACATACTACTAAATGAATAATTTTTCAAAAACATTCATGTAAATATATTTTATTTTATTTTATTAAGATGATCATTGTCAATTGAAAAACATGTCAAATTTCAGATAAATTTAAGTAATATAATTAAATTCTTCAAATTGCAATAAAATTCATGTGGAACATTTCAAGAATATAATTTTTAAAACAAACCCAGGACTTTTTTTGTTAACTGACGAACAAATAAGCAGTAAATAGCTACTTTTTATTCAAATTATTTTCTATAATTTCATTTTGTTTATTATCTTATTTTCTGTTTGTTAAAATGCCATTTCTTACAGTTATAGCATTATTTACTATAAATTCTTAAATTTTTGGTTCATCATGCATACTAGACTATTGGATGTAGCAAACTTATGAACTGCTATTATGAAGGTAATCAGGTTCAAATATTACATATTTTGTCCTTTCAAATAAACTAATTAGAGCATAATGTAAAAAAATACATAGCTCTATTCTAAAAGAAATAGCCAATGCTGCTATCGATGATGTGATTGAATTTATTGTGGCCAGAGCTCTTTCTTGGTGTATATTAAAAAAATTACTTTATATAAATATAGAAAAACTGATTTATTGAGAAATGTATGATAAACAAGCTGAAGCAGGCAGTTTTTAAATCAAAGAATTATTTTAAGTGCTATTTAATGTTGAAATCGGTCAAAAAAGTTTAATTAAAAAGTTTTATAGGATTGAAAACTACACATATTAATTTAACCATTTTTTGCAGGCCATTCTGGATTAGGTTGTAATGTGCAGTGTCCAATCAGTTTTTATATTTGTCTAATTTTTTAAACGTTTTCAAGATTTTTATTAAAAATTTCATTATATAAATAGAGATTTTTTTCATATTTCAAGAAAGTAATATTTTTTACCTATTGTTGCCAGATTAAAAAAAACAAAAAAAAACAAATAATAATATTTCTAAACATTTTAGAATTGAAAAATATACTTAAATGTGAATATTAAAAGAGAAAGAAAACTTTAAAATAATTAAATTATTACATGTGAAAAGCATTTAATGGGAAAAATTATATCCTATTTTTTTAAAAAGCTGAAAAATAATATTTCCAAAAACTTTTCAATTGAAAAAAATATTTATATGTGACTATTAAAAGAGAAAGAAAATTTTTTAATTAATTAAATTATTAAGTGCAAAAAAGTATTAAATGGGGAAAATTACAACATATTTAAAACTTTATATTTAAAATGGTTTTCTTATATCGCCTAAAAGAAACTTTTCTTTAAGACTTGATTATATAAGTCCAGGAGGCTGCAACACTTTTTAAACCATTTTGTACAAGCTGATTTTCAAATGTGTGATATATCTTACTTAATCAGTCACAAAAGCAGCTGTCACGACAGCAGTGGATACAGCCTTGGGCATAGAAAAATCCCTAGTCAAAAGAAAATGAATGACAACCAGATCACAGAAGATCCCCATGGTCATGATAACATCATTCAATCTCCCATAATTGGGTAATATTTTTTTTATATATATAAAAGAGCAAATTAGAGGATTCTTAGAGACTGCAGGATTTGAACAGGGGTGGGCGAGCATAGATTGTAGTTGGCAGAGCCCCCTAGTTATGTAAATTTAAAGTGTATTGCATAAATTAATAGCCGCAGAGATAAAATTAAATTCAATACACAATATTATTCTAAGAAAATCCAAAAATTGAGCTAAAAAAAGGATACGGTACAACATTACAGCCTTGAATACGTTTATTAATATGCGCAGCTGCTACTTCTGCTTTAGGCTTGCCAACATCACTAGCCCTAAAATAAAGTATTATTAAAAGAACAGAAATATGTTTTAGAAAAAGGATACTTACTGGTTATCTCTTGCTTTTTTTTCAGACAACAAAAAAATATATAAAAAATCAAAAAGTATTACAAAATTACTTAAGTATTACCTATGTTAAAGTAATAAAATGGCATCTATTATGTAACAAACATGAAACAGAATTTTCGAATAGTAATTTTTTATATATGAAATTTATTTTGATTAAAACATTGATGGCCGCCTGAAAAAGTTTTCACATAAGTTAAAATCATATATATATATATATATATATTGCAAAACAATTATAATTTAGTTAATGAAGTTTTATGTTCATTTACAGTATTTATTGCTAATTAGGTTAACAATAACATTATAAACTCCATCAAACATACACAGTCAACTGTGTGCTTCATTAAAGTAATAATATATTAAATGTAAATTTTACTGATATATCTGCTGTCTTACTAAAAATATTAACAAAAAAAAAAAAAAAAAATTACAAAAAAAAAAAAAAAAAAAAAAAAAAAAAGAATATGATAAAACATTTTAGAACACAAATAAACCTTCTATTAAAATAAATAAAACAATGAAAATTTCCCTCATATTGCATATTTCTAATAAGGAAAAATTCATCTTAATTAGTATAATATATAATAAAGATGTTTGTCTGTCTATATGTCTGTTGGTCATATCATCACACATAGAGGTCTGAAAAATTGGATGAAGATAGATGAAGGTAAATTCAAATGCACCCAAAGGCTCATTTTTTTTTTTTTTTTTTCAATTAGCTGAGATCAAGATATTAATTATAAGGCCAACCATAGTGAACATCACAAAATGGCGAGCTTCCTTCCTTCTACTAATTGTGCCTGCTCATCTCCAGACATTCCGCAGTTCTTCACTGCTCTATTTGTTCTGCATTTTGAAATCACAATCTATAAAACACTAAGAGCAAAGCACGGAAATTTTTGCTTTACCTTTCTGGTTCCAACGGTATCTTTCAGCTAAAAAAATTATTTTTTTTTTTAGTGTTTCAAAAGATATTAACCTAGATTCACACCAGTTTTCAAGTTTTCCCTTTCATACAGTTTGAAATTGTTGCATCTGCTTCCAAGACATAAATACTAAAATCACCTATTTGTGTATTTTTTCCTTTCTAATGGTGTATTTAAAATAATAATATTTATTACATAAAAAAAAAAAAAAAATCCAAAGTTTGATTCCATCTTGGTTTTTCTGTTTTTCCTACATTTTAAAACTGCTGTATCCACTTCCCTGACAGAAATAATTTTTTTAAAAATACAGACTAATTCAACATACTTTTCCGGTTCTGATGGTATCTTTGGTTTAGAAAAATATTAATATTTACTATTTCAAAAAAATTGCTGGGACTGGAAAATCTTTCTGCACTAGACAGAATTCGATCTTACACAGAGTCGTATTAGACAGAGTTTACTGTATTTGTAAAATGAAGCAAACATTTAAAAAAAAAAACAATTTTTGAAGTAAAAAAAATATATGCAATACACCTGAGCCTGCTTACTGCGAAATCGAATGTAGTAAAGTATCAGTTAATACGATTTTTTTTTTTTTGGTCCCATTGGATCTTCAATACTTTAATAATGTAAAAGTGATTGCTTATACTACGTTCAGATCGGATATTTAAGATATCTTAGACCGCCGAACTCACTGAGGGAGTTCCAGAAACTCCCTTAGTGAATTCGAACTTTCTATTGCTAGATACAGCCAGTACCACTCATTCTGATTGGCTCTGGAGGCCGATTGGCTGTTGAGGTTGCCTTTAACATATGCGCATGCGCACGCGCACATTCTATGTTTGTTCAGATCTCGGACACGGTGATGTTCAGTGAGTTATCTTAGATGAGTTTTGCGGTGTGGACAGGTATTCAATTCCGGGAGGGTACCACATCAAAAACGGCGGTCTAAGATATCTTAAATGTCCGATGAGAAACAGGGTATAAGAACGAACAACTGACAATGTCTTTATCGGATATTGTGAAGTTTTCTGTTCGAGTACAAAGCTAAATCTTAAAAATTTTACTGTCTGGCTGAAAGAAAAACCATGATATTGGAAGAACAAAGGCTTGAGAAACACACGAAGGAATCCCTGCCATTTCTTGGTGTGTGATGTCAGAAGAATGAAAGTTTGAGAAAGGGAGGGACGGATTCATGACTTTTCTTGAGAATTTCATCCTTGAGAGTGAAACGACAGTCAAAATGTCAATTTGACATTGAAATTTTATGTGTCAGGAGTGCAGTCACTGAGATGTTTAGTTGCCTTTCATTAAGGACTGAGAAGTGAGCTTTTTTAAGTATGGTTAAACTATGGCAGAGGAAAAGAGAAATTGTTTGTCGTTAGAAACTAAAATCAAAATGATAAGACTGGTGGATGAAGGTCCATTGAAAAAGTGTGGTAAATTGCAAAGAAATTTGGGATTCCAGCCAATTCTTTATCGACAATTTTAAAGAATAAAAGGGAATTGTTACAAAAATATCACAAAAGTTTTATTGTCTCTGACAGAAAATGGTTTTGTTATTCAATGTATGATGATGTAGAAAAATTTTATGTGTCAGGAGTGCAGTCACTGAGATGTTTAGTTGCCTTTCATTAAGGACTGGAAGTGAGCTTTTTTTAAGTATGGTTAAACTATGGCAGAGGAAAAGAGAAAGTGTTTGTCGTTAGAAACTAAAATCAAAATGATAAGACTGGTGGATGAAGTTCCATTGTAAAAAGTGTGGTAAATTGCAAAGAAATTTGGGATTCCAGCCAATTCTTTATCGACAATTTTAAAGAATAAAAGGGAATTGTTACAAAAATATCACAAAAGTTTTATTGTCTCTGACAGAAAATGGTTTCGTTATTCAATGTATGATGATGTGGAAAAATTCCTTTTTAAGTGGTTTATGTCAGTAAGAGTAAAAAATGTGCCAATTAATGAAACACCTATTTTGAAGGAAAAGTGATACAAAAATTATTTTGTTGCAGGTAATGGATGGCTACATCGTTTTAAAGATCACCATGCAATTGTTTTTAAAACTGTAAGTGGAAAAAGTGCACAAGTAGAAAACTCAGTAATCGAAAAATGTTTTAAAAGTAAAGAAAATTTAATTAAACAATTTAAAATTTCAAATGTTTACAATGCTGATGAAACAGGATATTTTTATTAACTTTTACCAGAACACACATTTGCATTGAAAAGAGAAACCTGTACTGGTGAAAAACATTCCAAAGTCAGACTAACTGCATTATTTTGCTGCAATATGGATGGATCGTATAAAAGGAAAACTTTGGTTATCAAAAAAGCTGAGAATACTTACTGTCTCAAAAATGTTAAATTACCTGTCGAATACCAGAATAATCAAAAGTCATGGGTGACTTGTGAAAATTTTAGTAAATGGTTGAAAGAATTTGATAACGACTTGTCAAAGCAGGATAGACACATTTTGCTTTTAATTGATAACTGCAGTGCCCATAACACAAACATTCAGCTTAAAAACATTACTCTATGCTGTTTTCCACCGAATGCCACATCCAAAATTCAACCTCTAGAAATCGGAATAATAAATGCATCAAAGAAATATACAGAATGAAGATAATCCAATGACTTTTGGTGAACCTTGAATTAAATCGGAGTTTTGTTGCTGATGCGAAAATTGCATGAGAATTTTTAGAAGATGAGTGGGGCTCTATCGAACCAAAAACCATTAAAAATTATTGAAAACATACAGTATTTCTCAAAGGTTCAATTAAAAAACTTAGATTTCTCTTCAGAAAGTGATCCTGAAGACAATTTTCTTTGGGATTGACTGAATGAAAACAGAAATGTAAGTAACAATATTACACTGACAGATTATATTAGCAGTGATAAGAACTAGAAATAGAAGATTATGAAACAGATGAAAACATCATTGCTGAAGTTCTAAATCCATCTGAATCTGAAGATGATGACATGGAATTGTAAAACAAAGAATCAGTCTCATCAATATATACTGGTGGAAAGTCTAAAAAACTGACAAGTATATTTTGAAGAAAATAATATTGATTGCAATTGCAAACATCATTTATGTGCAGCTGAAAAAGAATTGTGTAAATCAACTTTAAATTCAGCCATTCAAAACAAAAAGTTACTGATTTTTTTTTTTTTTAATATACAATAAAAGTTTAAAAACAAATAATGAAAGTTTAAAAACAAATGGAACAAATTGAGAAAAAAAAGGTAAGTTTCTTTCTGTTATTTTTTCCTAATTTTTATAGTGTATTATCTATAGCAAAGGTTTTTCCAAAACCCATCAACTTCATAATATGCCGGCTCGACAGTATTTATAAAGAAAAATAAACAAAAAATTTCACAATTATTCAATCAATGAACTAACCTGAAAAGAAATTGTCTGTTTAAATTTGAAACTTCAATAGTATCCATATCAATCACATCCATATTTCTAAAACCCATTAATGCCTAAAATAAATATTCAATATCAATATAAATTATACTTTTTAACATAAATACGTATAGTATAAACACTTGCATTTTACATTAATATTTTGGATAGAATATTTAAATCCTAATAAATATCATTAAATTACTTACCAAATTTTTCAATAATTCACATCCTAAACCACCAGCACCAATCACAAGAACTCTGCAAATATCCCGGAGAAAGTTCAAATTCTGTAACATGTGAATAATTAAAAGATAAATACATATTACATGTAACCAATGCAGATATAAACAATAAAATCTTTTAACTCAAAGGATTAAAAATCTTAGCAATAACATTACGAAAGTAGTCCCTTTTGAAGGTGAGTATTATTTATTATTATTATAAAGCTGCTGCATTCTCCTGAAAAAATTTAAGAAAAAAAAAACATTTTTATCTCTTAAAGTGTCTAGAATATACTCTCAAAACCATATTTTGCTGCACTCAATATTTAAGTTATGACCACCAGTTTAATGAATTAGCGTATAAACAGAACTTTTTCAGATCAAAATCTATTTTTCTTGAAACAAGGTTTCTTTTCTTTTTTTTTTTTTTTTTAAAATCAGGGTAGGTTTTCATGCTTAAACTGTTTATGTTTTTTTGCAAAATAAACAATTTTTTTTTTTTAGTTGGAGGACAAACCTTTAAAAAATTAGGATTTTTTAGCAATTTTAAAAATGAAACATTAGCCCCTAAAATTAAACTATAACTTCAAGGAATTGCTAATTTCTAAAATTTTGATTTATCTTTTCAATTTTAGGTTTGGTATCCAACTAATTTAATGTATTTTAAAATAAATGTACTTTTTTGTTTCAGATGATTATTAGGAGTACAAACACCAACACTGATTTAACATGCAAGATGAAATTTGGGGGAGTTTAGATCAATTAAAATATGAACATTTTTATGTGAAAATATTCATACACTGTTAGGTGGAAGAACAATAAATTCAGTGTCAGAAACACTATTTTTTTAAAAAAATGTGAAATGTTTAAATAAATAATTTTTAAAATCCTAAAAATGTCCTAAAAAGCAAGTTGTATCAGGAGAACCTCTTCTTAAGGGTCCTCTTCCTTCATGCGAAAACACACACTTGCTAATGTTAATCCTATGGAGCAGTTATTTTCTAATATCTCGTTTGCATTTCAATATTTCTAAATGACTTTCTTTTTTTTTTTTTGGCATTGGATAGCTGAGATTGATCTCAATATCTGCCATTGGTTACTTTTTCAATTTTCTTTGCGGATTTTTTTTTATGAGGATACTTTCACTTTCGGAACCGGTTTCGAAAGTAAAAGTAACTTAGTAAAAAAAAAATCTGCAAAGAAAATCGAAAAGTAATCAACGGCAGAAATAGAGATTGTACTCTGCTATCCATTGCAAAAAAAAATTGCTTAAAAATATTGAAATGCAAATGAGATATTAGAAAAATAATGCCCCATAGGATTAACATTAGCGAGCAGGTATTTTCACGTGAGGGAAGAGGACCCTTAAATGCTAAGCACTTAAGAGGCTACTTCACTCAGACGAAAACACCCGCTCGCTAATGTTACTCCTATGGAGGAAATATTTTAAGATATCTCTCGTTCGCATTTCAATATTTTTAAATGATTTGTTTTGCATTGCATAGCTGAGGTCAATCTCTATGCATGCTCCTTTCTACTTTTTCGATTTTTGTTGCAGTGAAAGTATCTTAATAAAAAAAACTTGTAATCAAAATCGAAAAAGTAGAAAGGAGCGTGCATAGAGATTGACCTCAGCTATCCAATGCAAAAAAAATCATTTAAAAATATTGAAATGCGAAGGAGATATCTTAAAATATTTCTTCCATAGAATTAACATTAGCGAGCGGGTGTTTTCGTCTGAGTGAAGTAGCCTCTTAAGTAATTTCTTCCACACTTCAGAAATAACTCCAATTTTTGAACATTCTACTTAAAATTTTGGTTTGGTCCCACTTAGAGTATTGCTCAGATTTGTCCCGATGGGAACTCGAAAATTCCTTTGGAACCAAAACATAACAAAATATCTTTGTCCACCCAAAACTGAAATGAAAGAAAATTAATATGTATTTTAGTAGAATTATAAAATGTAGTCTATAATTACATCTCTAATATTAATTTTATCTTTTATAGAAAAATAAACATGTAGTATATACTCATTAATACTCAGATACTGTAAAACATTTAAATAACAGTCACCTCAGGGGTGCTATTTGGAGGTTTGCACAATTCAGAGGCAAAAGAAAAATATGCAAACATTAGTGTTGGGGATTGAAAAGTGTTTGCTAAATACAGATGTCAGCTATTCGGGAGTGAGCATATGGAGGTCTTACTGTACAAGTTATTATTTCTGAAGTCAAATTCCACAGTTACGCGGTGTTCTCTGCTATTCAGAGCTTTTGCTATGTAAAAGATTTAAAAAGTATTCCCTAAATAAAGCTTTCTACTATCTGGAAGTGGGAGTACTACCTATTATGAAACTTTACTACATATAGATTTTATCAGAAAAAATATTTTAGACTTTCTTTTGAAAAATCTGGTTAACACGAACACCACTCGCAAGAGTGAAAACCCAACCCAATATAATGTAACTACCCGCAGAAAAAAAGTAGAAGTCAACCCAACCTGCAACAAAAAAGTAGATATCAACTTGACCTGTAACAAAAAAATTATGTTAACCCAATATGCAGGAAAAAAAAGTAGAAGTCAACCTGATCCAAACCCAGACCATAGCAAAAATGTAGAAGTCAACCAGACCTGTGGCAAAAATGTAGAAATCAATCCAACTCAAAGCAAAAGAATTATGTTAACCCGACCTACAAAAAAAAAGTAGAAGTCAACTTGATCCGAACCCGGCCTGTAGTAAAATAGTAGAAGTCAATACCAACACAAATCTGACCCGCCACAATAAAAGTAGAAATCAACCCAACCCGAACTCAGCCCATAGCAAAAAAGTGTAGAAGTTAACCCAACACACAATTAAAAAAAAAGTGGGTAAATGTGATCGAAGATCGTACAAAGGGTTTCATTTAATATTCCTTTCAAAACACTTTATCCTTTCTTTAATAAATCCAAATAAATTTCATTTTCAAAAAAAAAAAAAAAAAAAAAAAAAGTTATGTTTTTTATAAAGTAAAAATTTATTGGTCTATTTTTTTATTTTTTTTTAATATCTGAACCAGCCCAATAGCGGGCAAAGCCCTCTATTGTACTCTGTCACAATAATATTCTGCCATGTGGACTAAATGTGATTTTTTTTTAAATGTAGTTTCCCCCCCTCCCCTTCTTTATTAACAGTCCCAATTCGCATTATTAATTACATCATTGTCTATTAGTGTTTTCTTTCTTTTTTCTACTAGAGGTCTCTGCCCCCTACAAGCTACACTTGCCAACCCCTGTTCTGACTTCTGACACTGCAAACTCTATAAACACGCTAATTTGATTAACTCTAAAATGATTACGGAAAATTGAATTATAATTAAGCGACCAGTGGCGATGTGCTGTAATCGAGTTTCCATTCATTTTCCTTTCATTAAGGTATTTTAAGGCTGAATCAACTGCTGTCGAAAGAGCTAACAACTGTTTTCGTGATTTATTACATAACATCAATTAAACATTTGAATTTGAAAATCAGCTTGTGTAAACTGGATAAGTAAACAATATCGCTACATCGGGGAATTTTATATAAATGTTATAAAAAATTAGGTATTTATCTGTTATCTCATCAACCACTATCCAAAAAAGAAAAAAACTGACAGCAAAATAAAGGAAAACAAGTGGGTAAGTGTGATCGAAGATCGCTCAAAGGGTTTTGTTTAATATTCCTTTCAAAACACTTTATCCTTTCTTTAATAAATTCATATAAATATCATTTAGCAACAACAGCAACAAAAAAAAAAGTCATGTTTTTTATAAAGTAAAAATGCACCAGTCTATTTTTTCGTTTTTTCGAATATCTAAATCAGCCGGATAGCGGGCTAAGCCCGCTATTATATTCTGTCATAATAATATCCGTCATATGGACTAAATGCAATATTTTAAAAAATAATATCAAAATTAAACATATTGTACACTTTCAAAATGTTAAAATATGCGAATATTTCCATAATCAGATTTTTATCACGATTCAATATGTTTCTCAAACTCATATATTTAGTATTCTCTATTATACATATAGATACTCACTTTGTATTATTCTCAAACATTTGAAAAATTCGTTACACTTCCAATATGACGTCAGAGTTCTTTTTAATTCTCTAATGACATGATATTAATCTACTTTGTGTACATACAAATACTCATACTCCTTGTATTATTGAGAAATCATAGACATTTTCTGTTTTATTACCACTATGACGTCAATCAATTTTATTTCATATTTATCTTTCTTTCAATTGGTGAAATTTTTTATTTCATTTTCATTTTTCATGCGGAAATCGTATGATAGAAAATTAATTATTGTAGAAAGAATTTCATTGTGGATTTAAAATTTTTGGCATCTGCTATAACGAAAAATGTTTAAATTTAATAGGAAAAGGCTGTTAGAATTTTGGTTTTTTATCTCTATTTATTAAAATAATACGAATTTTTCAAATTTTAATATTTTGAACTCTTCACAGCTGGTATTCATCTATAAACACAAAGTTTTAACTCTATAAGTTATATAGGTTTTGAGAATGGCTCTGTGACGGACAGACAACGGAGCGGGAGTAATAGGGTTTCGTGAGATGAACGAAACCCTAAAAAGGTGTGTTACCAAGGCGTCACATTCAACTGACATCAGATGCGTCACACATGTCTGTTATGTCATCAAAAGATTTTTATTTGACATTTATCTGTATTTTTAATGATATTTTACCCATTTATTAGTTATTTCATTAATTTAAAAAATAATAACGACCTTAAATGGCACGCCATGATATTAAAAGAGAAAAAGTGTTGAAAAACTATTGCTATGTTACACACAACAGATCCGTTTCAACTGACGTCATAAACACTTATCCATCAGCCGAGGGAGATAATGAAGAAAAATATTGTAGATTAATAAATATTTAAGAATACTTTTTTGTCTCTTTTTATTAATATATTATAAATTTTATTGTTTAAAGTTACTGATAGTTGACACTTGAGTGAGTCTGACTTTAGATTCCAATGGCAACATTCTTCCATTGGTTTTTTGGGCATTAGAGTTTGGCGAATAATTTGGCGATAGTTTTTTTTTTTTTTTTTTTTACTGGAAAGTTGTCAATGGTATAATGGAGAAGCACCAAAAATTGTTTTTAGTAAGACCTTTTAAATGTATTGTTTCCAATATAATGTAATTTTCAAAATTTTCTTTCTATTATTAAGCTTTAAAATATTTAATTGAAGGCAGGTTTCCCAGCTGGCAATTTCCCTGACTTTCCATGTTTTTCCCTGACCAAATACAAAAACATTCCATGACCGAACGGGCATACACAAAATCTGTTTTGAATAACACAAAATAACAAGCTGCATATAATTTTTTTTTTTTAAATCAGAAATTTGTATCGTAATAACAGGGTTTATACTCTTTTCCCCAGGAGAAAATGCAAGCACCTTTCAAGAAAATTGAAAAATGAAATTCTATAAAATAGTATAATGCAAAAAAAACTTCATCTTTGCCAGTTTTTAAATGAATGCCATACAACAAAGTCTAGAATGTGAAATGTCATGTAAAAGTCTGAAAAATATAGAAAACTTTTGTCCATATTATGGTTTTTTTTTCTGCATTGCATTTGGAGGAATTTCTCGATCTGGAAACCGACAAGAGTCCAAAGATTTAGCAAAAAATATAGTAACACTTTTGTGAAAAAGAAAGGATTTCAAATTCAATTTTTTTCACCCCAGACCTTTCCATGACGTTTTAGAAAATATTTGTAAATTCCCTGTATTTTCCTACATATTTTTAAATTTCCCTGACTTTCGAGATTTTCCATGTCGCTGGGAACCCTGGAAGGGAAATATTATTATTTACGCTGTTTTAAAATTTGCAATAATAGGTAAAATATTTTGTCAAAATAAATTAATATCTCGTGTAAATATATTTTTATATTGAAACTGTTTGGAAATATTGTTATTTAAGCATTTTAAATATGATGTAAGTTTCCATATTTAATGCTTTGAATGCGTATTAATTTAATTATTTCTCTTTTTAATATTCATGAGCAAATATATTTTTTATTACGTAATTTTCTACAATTACTGCTTTTCACGCGTGATCATTTAATTATAAGGGAATATTATTATGTGTGCTATTTTACAAATTGTCAACAATTCGAATAATTCTGCACTTTAGTTGAAAATTTTTGTCCATTAATGAGTGGGTTTTTAAGGCTTTAATTAATATCTAGCGTTAATGAAGACACTTTCAAAATTTTATGATTTTCAGCGAGACAGTAGGTATTCAGCTGTAAGTACACAAAATTTCAATTCTCTAACTCAGGCCTGTCCAACCCTTCAGTAAGCAAGGGCGCACTTCATCTATTTGCAAACAATGAAGGGTGCTTTTATTCACATGGCTCAAAACATGCAACAAAATTATCTCGCAGTGTTAGTAGAGATGCACACCCATCTTATGTGATGCAATTGCATCTCCAAGTGGAATATATAAGCCCCCTATGGTTCAGAAACTCCATGTAAAAAAAAAAAAAAAAAAGAAAAAGAAAAAAAAAAAATCGAAAAAGGTATAAATTGCAGTACATTTCGAATTATAAAATTTTCTTCGAGGGGCCCTATCTCAAAAACATTTATAGGGGAAGGATCCAGAAACTTTAATCTCGCTATAATAAAACAAGTTGGAAATTGTACGTCAAACGTGACAAACGAGGTGCATTCGTACTATAGCTAGTTATATAAATATTCAGATCTTGATGATTTTTTATTCTGCAAAATGGATTATATCGTCTGCAGATTAATTTCTGTCATAAAATAAGTATCTCGGTCGCTTGACGATTCAACCTCGGAAGCTCCTATAACAAGAAAACACCGATTTTTTTTAAAAAATTCAGATTTTTTAATAAATGTTTTTATTAATATCTCTTAAAGTTTTGATTCGATTTTTATAAAATTTGAAATGTCTCGACAAAATTCTGCAAAGATAATATATCTTAAATTTCAAACCATTCGGTTGGGTAGTTTTTGCGTTGTTATATGCAGACGGACGGACGGACAGACCAAGCGACGACAATAGGTGCTACGTATTTATATAATTACGAACGCACCTAAAAAATTTAAAACCAGAGATATTGTTAGTTTTTTCAGAACGTAAATATACTCCTTGACTTATTTTGAGGCGTAAATTTAGCGTTATAAAAGACAGGTATTTTAGTGACCCATCCATTGGATTGTTCCAGAGAGATAGCATGGAAGAGCTTTCATTGACAGAAATCATTTCTCACGATTTTTTTTTTTTACAAAGTGAGAAAAATACCTAAAATTTCAAAGGTCTAGGAGAGAAAATTACCCCCCTTTACCCCTCTTTATAAAACAACCAATGGGGCAGTAAAACAACAACAACAACCACAAATAAAAAAGCTGAACTTTAATGCACTAAGGAGGGAGAGGCCTATTAGAGCACTTCAAAAAAAAAAAATAATAATAAATAAATAAATAAATAAAATAAAATAAATAAATAAAATAATTAAATAAATAAAATAATAATCACTTCTTAACATATTAAGAGTTAGTGCCAATTATTACCAATTTCAAACGTTATAATTTCTATAAAAACTTTTATAAAATATAACTATAAATTAGTGAAGAAACGCAATAACACATGATTAAATCTCTGTATATTAAAAAAAAGTAACCGCAGCTGCATCCGCTGTCAATGAAGATTTTGTGCCTTGAAGTCTTTCTGGACTAATATTTACAAAACTATTACATATACAAATTTTAAAAATGGTAGTTTTATAAAGAAATGTTCGATAAACACGCTGAAGCAGACAGTTTTTAAATCGAAGAATTATTTTAAGAGATATTTAATATTAAAGTTGGTCAAAATAGTTATTTTAAAAAAGTTTTATAGGAACGAAAACTATGCACAGGAATTTAACCATAATTTATAAGGATATAGTTGACAGGGTTGCGGTGTGCAGACTGCAATTATTTTTTTAATTTGAGTATTTTTTTAGGTTATATTTCAATTTTTTATTCAAATTTTTCATTATTTTCATGAAGATTTATTTCATATTTCATAAAATCCATTATTTGAATTGTTGCCAATTTGTAAAATAGCGCACATAATAATATTCCCTTTCAATTAAGAAATGTATTTACATGTGACAATTAAAAACAGAAATAAAACTTTAAAATAATAATTAAATGATAACGTGTTAAAAGCAGTAAATGTAGAAAATTACTTAAGAAAAAATATACTTGCGCGTGAATATTAAAAAGAGAAATAATTAAATTATTAGGCGTTTTCAAAGCATTAATTAGGGAAACTTACGCTATATTTAAAATGCTCAAATAACAATATTTCCAAACAATTTCAAGTAAAAATTATATTTACAGGAGAGATTAATTTATTTCAACAAATCTTTTATCTATTATTGCAAATTTTAAAACAGCGTAAAAATATTTCCTCTCAATTAAAAACTATATTTTTACTTTTAATAATTACCTTTAAAATATCGAAATAACTAATAAATTGTAAAAATATCATTACAAATATACTACTTCTCCTTTATCCCGTCGGCCTCTTTTCACAACAAAAAACTATCGCCAAACTATAGGATTTAACATAAAAAATGCATAAATATGACGTCGCATTCACTTGACATCAGAGGCATTACATGTGTTTGTTATGGCATCAAGTGGTTTTTAATTTGACATATATATTTTTCATTATGTTTCACTGATTTATTAATTATTTCATTAATTAAAAAAACAATCGCATCCTTAAACGGCAGTTCCATGATATTAAAAAGGAAAAGCCATTGAAAAATGTTGCGATGAACAGTTACATACAATAGATCAGTTTCAACTGACGTCACAAACATTTTATTCACGAGCCAAGATAGATAATTGAGAAAAAAAAAATGTAAATAAATATCCAAGATTATTTTTTTTTCTGTGTTCAATTTATTTATTTATTTAATTATTATTTTTTTTTAGATTCCAATGGCAAAATTCTTCTATTTGTTTATTTGGCGTTAAAATTTGGCAATAGTTTTTTTTTTTTAATGAAAATTGATCGATTTGGTAATGGAGAAGTATAAAAAAGACAAATAAACGTTGAATTAAAAATCCCTCGATGAAATAACTAATACCTGTAACGCATCTGATGTCAACTGAATGTGATGTGACGCCATGATCATGCACGTTTGGCTATATTTTGGCGACAGTTATTTTTTTTTTATAGAAAGTAATCGATGGGATAATGGAGAAGTAACCAATTTTCTATAGCATCGTTATAAAATTCTCTGTTGCAGAGACATTGTTTACTTAACCATTTCACACAAGTTTATTTTTAAATCTTTAATTGATCTTATTTAATCAAACAGAAAAACAGTTGTTAGCTGTTTCGACAGCAGTTGATTTGACCTTAAAATCCCTCCAGTCTAAAGAAAATGAATGGAAACCCGGTTACAACAGATCGCCACCGGTCGTTTAATTATAATACAATCTTCCATAATCGTTTCAGAGTTGATCAAATCAGAAAATTTCTAAATCATGCGGGGGTCAGAGCGGGGGGTTGGCGAGCGTAGCTCATAGGGGGCAGAGCCCCCTAGTTAAAAAAAAATACACTTTCATAGAAAAAGTTGTTCTCACTCAAAATATCAAGGATTTTAAATAAACCATTCTTTAAAATGTAATTTTATTTAAAAGAAATTTAATAAGTTTATTTAAAAATAGGAAACTATCAAAGGGGTGCCAAGAAAAACCTTCAAAGGGCACCAAAGCGCTGCGTTGGACAGCCCTGCTCTAAGTTATACAGTTTCTAAAAACCGACTCTGTGACGGACAGACAGAGAAGCGAGACAAATAGGTTTGTGAGATGAACGAAACCCTAAAAATTAGCTCTGACTCGACCCAAACTGTGGGTCGGATTGGAACCTACAAACTTCCCTCTCCTCCCTTGAAGACTCTCTAGATCCACCCTTGAATTTGTCAACCCTGTTTGGAGAAGAAACATAAGTAAACATTCTATAATATAACAAATAGAAATTATATGCAAAAAGTAAATATGTTTGCTGTAAAACAAGAAAAATGTATGCAAATTGCAATTTTAATTTTTTTTTTTCATGTGCAGATTTAATAACCACAGTGCTCTGGACAATATTTTTTCAGTACCCTTATGAATGATATATTCTAAGAAAACAGTTAAGTTTATTTTCATATTGTCCAGCCCTTAGCTTTTTATGCTCTGGGCAGTTGCCCGATTAACCCCCCCCCCCCCCCCCCACCACCACTCCCTCTAAAGCCAGCTTTTTTTTTCTATGAATAAAAATTGGTTACAATCTTGGTGTAGTTTAATAATAGAGGCCATGATAATAAACAAGGGATGATATCATTCTTTATTAATGTGTCTTGGCACTTTTAAAATGGCATTTGTGCAGTTTGGGCTTTAAAAAGTGAAATTAATTACTAAATGATATAAACAGCTTTGAAACCGAAACCGAAGAACTACAAGGTAGCCATAATTAAACTGACGGTACTCAGAGTGTTCTGTAGCATGATCTAATTGCGAGAATGGCACCAAATTTTGTAGGAAGATTAAACAAGGCAGGGAACGAAGAATTCCACGAAAAAAAAAATTTAGTTCCAAAAGCCACTACCAGGGGAATATGTGGCGCTGTGTATTCGATAAAAAGAGTTTCAAAAAATGAAGAATCAATACTGAAATAAAATTACCGTTTATTTAACGAATTTAGCAATTTAATCCAAGCTCAAAATGGTAACAGTTTATAAAAAGCTAAAAATTTACATAAACACTGCTAAAGTTTCTTTATCTGCAATTTCACTTACAGAGCTCCAAAGAAAGCAACAGCAGAAGAAGAAGTTCTTTATTCAAATTTCACGTTACATCTTTTGGCCCAGTGCCAGCTTGTTCGGCTTTAAAAGGTAATGTGCTACTGTTAGAAGCAATTTCATTGAAAGTTATCTTTCATAATGTCTCCTTCTTTAGTCGAGCGAGCTCTACTAGTCAAATTCTTTTACCTCAACCAGTGCAATGTGCCAGCCGCTCTTCGTGCTTTTAGAAACCACAAAAAAATGCGTAAAGGTAACGGTCCTTTGTCAGTTAATAGTTGAGAAAACAGGTTCTCTAAATGTTCAGTCAGGCAGAGGATGAAAACCCGTATCATAGGATACAATCGAAGAAGCGGCAACAGCGATTGTCAACAGAGCACCAGACAATATTGCTACCACTTCCAGCGCTCGTGAGATAGCTTGGAATCTGGATATGCCTTATTGCACTGCACATTATGGAAAATCCTACGAAAGATTATCCATTTCTATCCGTACAAGATCAGTGTGTACAAGAGTTACGTCACACCGACCATGATAAGTGATTGACTTTTGTTCTCACTTTTCTTGCCAGAATGGAGTTGGATGATGCTTGGCCCTGGAAAATCTTATGGGGAGATGAGGCCCACTTTTACCTCAATGGAACTGTAAATACCCAGAACTGCCGAATTTGGGATAACAAGTCACAAAGAGCATTCAAGGAAATTCCTTTGCATTCACCAAAGATAACTGTTTGGTGTGGTTTCACAGCAGATATGATCATAGGTCCATTCTTCTATGAGAACATTACTCTGACAGGACCTGTAACTTGTTCTGTTACCAGAGACAAATATCGCCAAATGCTAAACAACTTTGTTATTCCGGCACTTTAGCAAAGACAGTGCCTGGAGAAAATCCTTTTCATACAAGATGGAGCCCCTCCACATATTGCTTTGCAGGTACAGCAGCTGCTACAACAGAAATTCACAATAGAAAGAGTCATTAGCCGCTGTTTTCCAACTGCATGGCCACCTCGGTCCCCTGATCTTACACCCTTCGACTTTTGGCTATGGGGTTACCTAAAGTCCAAGGTCTATCACGGAGGTGTCCAGGACCTGGCTATGTTGAAGGATAACATATCGCGAACTGTACGGGAGATTCTTGCAGACATGTTATTCTCTGCTGTTGTAAATGCTGTGCACAGAATGCAATATGTGGTCCACAAAAACGGCGGTCACATCGAACCTGAGTTGGATGTGCTAAATAAACGGTAATTTTATTTCAGTATTGATTCTTCTTTTTTAAATACACAGCGCCACATATTCCCCTGACGGTGACTTTTGGAACTAAATTTTTTTCTGCGGGATCCTTCGTCCCCCGTCTTAAATCTTCCTACAAAATTTGGTGCCATTCTCGTAATTAGATCGCGCTACAGAACACTCTGAGTACCATCAGTTTAATTATGGCCACCTTGTATTATACATGTTGTTGCTTGTTTATGTATGTATAAAAAAATTGCTTCTGATTACATCTATCAGATAAATTACTTCTGCTTAGTATATATCTATACTAATATTATAAAGGAGTAAATCTTGTTTGTTTGTTTGTAGGGGGTAATCTCTGGAACTACCGAACCGATTTCAAAAGTGATGGTGGCAAATTGATGGTGACAACCCCTGCTCCAACATAGGCTATATTTTATGTCGGTGCCACTAACCCCAGGGGGTGCAGGAGCAAAAAACGTTCTAAAATTGCGATTTTTCAGTTATCACACTGGCTGTCAAGCCCTGAGAGCTTGGCAGCCGGTTCTGTATGTATGTATGTACGTACGTAATGCGATAACTCTTCATAGAAATATCCGTTTTCCTTCAAATTTTGTTTATAGGTTCACTGTGTTAAGGCGCTTCCCTGATTAGTTTTCGGGATTGATTGGTCAAGTATAAAGGGGGGAACAAGGGTCTAATTCCCCCCCCCCCCCCTTAATTTATATAAATGGGTTTTTCATGCAGAATTATTCCGTTTCCCTTCAAATGTTGTTTATAGGTTCACTGAGTTAAGGCGCTTCCCTGATTAGTTTACGGGTTTGATTAGTTAAGTATAAAGGGGGGGGATCTGGGGGGGGGGGCTAATCCCCCCCTTAATTTATATAAATGGGTTTTTCATGCAGAATTATTCTGTTTTCCTTCAAATTTTGTTTATAGGTTCATTGGGTTAAGACGCTTCCCTGATTACTTTTCGGGATTGATTGGTTAAGTATAAAGGGGGGGGAACAAGGGGCTAATTCCCCCCCCCCCTTAATTTATATAAATGGGTTTTTTATGCAGAATTATTCCGTTTTCCTTCAAATTTTGTTTATAGGTTCACTGTGTTAAGGCGCTTCCCTGATTAGTTTTCGGGATTGATTAGTTAATATAAAGGGGGGGGGATCGGGGGGCTAATCCCCCCTTAATTTATATAAATGGGTTTTTCATGCAGAATTATTCCGTTTCCCTTCAAATTTTGTTTATAGGTTCACTGAGTTAAGGCGCTTCCCTGATTAGTTTACGGGTTTGATTAGTTAAGTATAAAGGGGGGGGGGATCTGGGGGGGGGGGGCTAATCCCCCCCCTTAATTTATATAAATGGGTTTTTCATGCAGAATTATTCCGTTTTCCTTCAAATTTTGTTTATAGGTTCACTGAGTTAAGGCGCTTCCCTGATTAGTTTTCGGGATTGATTAGTTAAGTATAAAGGGGGGGGGATCGGGGGGCTAATCCCCCCTTAATTTATGTAAATGGGTTTTTCATGCAGAATTATTCCGTTTTCCTTCAAATTTTGTTTATAGGTTCACTGTGTTACAGCGCTTCCCTGATTAGTTTTCGGGATTGATTGGTTAAGTATAAAGGGGGGGAACGGGGGGATAATCCCCCCCTTAATTTATATAAATGGGTTTTTCATGCAGAATTATTCTATTTGCTTCAAAATTTGTTTATAGATTCATTGGGTTAAGACGCTTCCCTGATTAGTTTTTGGGATTGATTGATTAAGTATAAAGGGGGGGAACGGGGGGCTAATACCCCCCTTAATTTATGTAAATGGGTTTTTCATGCAGAATTATCCCATTTCCTTCAAATTTTATTTATAGGTTCACTGTGTTAAGGCGCATCTCTGATTAGTTTTCGGGATTGATTGGTTAAGTATAAAGGAGGGGAACAAGGGGCTAATTCCCCCTTATCTATACTAATATATAAAGTAGTAAAGATTGTTTGTTTGTAGGGGGTAATCTCTGGAACCACTGAAGCGATTTTAAAAGTGATGGTGGCAAATTAATGGTGACAATCCCTGCTCCAACATAGGCTATATTTTATGTCGGTGCCACCACCCCCAGGGGGGTGCAGGAGCGAAAAACGTTCTAAAATTTCGATTTTTTGTGTACTGAAGGAGATAGAAGTATCAAATTTGGTATGGTAGTTACTTATAAGATGTAAATGCTCTCTAAGAACAAATTATAAAAACATTCGCAATTTAAAAGGGTGAGATGAGGAAGAAGCGTTCTAAAAACATTCTAAATTACAATTTCTATGGAATCTCTGAAACTACAGAACCGATAAAAGGATAAAGGAGTATAAAGTCCCTGCTCCAACATATGCTAAATTTTTTGTCGGTGCCACTGCCCGCAGAGGGTGCAGGAGCAAAAAACGTTCCAAAATTATGATATTTTCAATAATGAAGGAGTTAGGAACTTGACATTTTGTATGGTCGTTACTTACAAGATTTAAATGCTCTATACGAACAAAATCTAAAAAAATTCGAAATGTAAAAGGCTGAAATAAGCAAAAAATTTTCTAAAAACATTCTAAATTACAATTTGTATGGAATGTCTGGAACTACTAAAGCAATTTCAAAAGTGATGGTGGCAAATGGATAGTGACAATCCCTGCTCCAACATAGGCTATATTTTATGTCGGTGCCACTACCCCGAGGGGGGTGCAGAAGCGAAAAACGTTCTAAAATTGCGATTTTTGCGATGCTGAAGGAGCTAGAAACTTCAAGTTCGGCATGATTGTTATTTATAAGATCTAAATGCGCTCTAAGAACAATTTCTAAAGAAAAATGATCTAATGATTCTGCGATTTTTCAACTATTGAATTTCTAAAATTACCAAATTTCACAATAGAGTACCATAGCGAAACCTTCACGCGTAAAAAGATAATGATAAGAGCGACGTGTCCTGACGTGTATATTGACTATAGCACGAGTCACAAATTATAGTATCCTTATTATTCTGTTAAAATATAGAAGTGAATTATGAAATGTCAATATTTTGTTTGATTAAAGGTTCGTTAAGAGAAATTGACCAGCGTAACGGGCGTAGCTTGCTAGTAATAAATAAATGGCTTCTATATACATGGTTGGGTTTTTGAAGTCGAACAGCGTTTTTCGACATGACAAGTGCCATAAACTGGTTTTAACCATCAAAAACTGTCAGAAACATGTAACACACTTTAAAACATTTTACCTACAATAAGTCAATAAATAAGTCATAATGATTTATATAATCTTATTTAAAATTATAGTAATTTAATATTTACATTTTTTTTAATTATTAATTTTAATAATTTTATTTTAATATTTTGAATTTTCAATCAGAAGAAAATCATTGTACAATTAATAATCCAGATACAGAAACTTTACATCAATAAAACTTCTAGCTAATCTCTGATCAGTTGCAAATTTTTCTTGCTTTAAGAATTCTATCGCTTGTTTATTCTTGAAGATATGAGAAATACCCCAATATTGATATGTATTATTTCATGGCATTCTAATATTGTTCAATATCATTATTGTTACTAGGACATTTAATATGTATTTTAAGTAAGAGAAAAAATGTGCAGCTCATGTGAGGACTTTCAAATCTTATATCATATATTCTAATATGAGCAAATCTTGTGTGTGTGTGTGTTGTTATGCGAATTTTATCTTAGAAAGGACTCTAACGATTTTGACGAAATTTTGTATCCTACCGTTTTGGGGCACCAGAAAACCATTGCGCTGGGTTACATGTTCGAAAAAATTCGATTAGTGGGTCATTTTGGGTCATGGTCAAGTTAATTGCATCTAAAAAACGGTTCAAACGATTTTGACTAAATTTTGTATCCGACCATTTTCGAGCACGAGAAGACTATTGGGCTGGGTCACATGTTCGAGAACTTTCAATTAGTGGGTCATTTTTGGGTCAACGTGGGTCAAGTTATTTGTATCTAAAAAACAGCTCTAACGATTTTGATTAAATTTTGTATCCTACGAGTTTCAGGCACGAGAAAATCATTGGGCTAGGTCACATGTCCGAGAAAATTCTATTAGTAGGTCATTTCTGGGTCAATGTGGGGTCAAGCTAATTTATCTAAAAAGCGGCTTAGACTATTTACACTAAATTTTTCATCCTATGGTTTTCGGGCACGAGAAGACTGTTGGACTAGGTCACATGTTCGAGAAAATTCAATTTGTGGGTCATTTTGGTCATGGGTCATTATGGATCAAGCTATTTTATCTTAAAAACGGCTCAGACTATTTACATTAAATTTTGCATACTATGGTTTTCGGGCATGAGAAGACTGTTGGGCTAGGTTACATTTTCGAGAAAATTCAATTAGTGGGTCATTTTGGTCGTGGATCATTATGGGTCAAGTTTTTTTAATCTTAAAAACGGCTATTTACACTAAATTTTGCCTCCTATGGTTTTCGGCCACAAGAAGACTGTTGGGCTAGGTCACGTGTTCGAGAAAATGCAATTAGGGGGTCATTTTGGGTCATCATGGGTCAGGGTCAAGCTAAATCTATCAAACAACGGTTCAAAGTTTTTGACTAAATTTTGTATTTTACCATTTTCAGGCACGAGAAGACTATTGGACTGGGTCACGTGTTCAAGAAATTTCGATTAGTGGGTCATTTTGGTCATGAGTCATTATCGATCAAGCTATTTTATCTTAAAAATGGCTCAGACTATTTAGACTAAATTTTGCACCCTATGGTTTTCGGGCACGAGAAGACTATTGGGCTAGGACACATGTTCGAGAAAATTCATTTAATGGGTCTTTATGGGTCAAGATATTTTATCTTAAAAACGGCTCAGACTATTTAGCCTAAATTTTGCCTTTAAGGTTTTCGCACACAAGAAGACTGTTGGGCTAGGTCATGTGTTCGAGAAAATTTGATCAGTGGGTCATTTTGGGTCATCATGGGTCAGGGTCAAGCTAAGTCTATCTAAAAAATGGTTCAAACGATTTGGACTAAATATTGTATTTTACCATTTTCAGGCACGGGAAGACTATTGGGCTGGGTCACATGTTCTCGAAATTTCGATTAGTGGGTCATTATGGGTCAAGCTGTTTTATCTTAAAAACGTCTCAGAGGATTTAAACTAAATTTAGTATCCTACAGTTTTAGGGAAAGCGAAGACTATTGAGTTAGGTCACATGTTCGAGAAATTTCGATTAGTGGGTCATTTTGGTCATGATGGGTCAAGCTATGTTTATCTTAAAAACGTCTCAGAGGGTTTAAACTAAATTTTGTATCCTACGGTTTTTGGACACAAGAAAATCATTGGGCTAAGTCACATACTCGAGAAAATCTGATTAGTGGGTCATTTTTGGGTCACTGGGAGTCAAGTTTAATGTATCTAAAAAACAGCTCAGAACATTTTGACTAAATTTTATATGCTACCAGTTTCGGGCACAAGAAGACAATTGGGCTTGGACACATGTTCGAGAAAATTTGATTAGTGTGTCATTTTGGTCATGCGTCATGATATTTGAACTCAAAGCTAATTTTGACCGAGTATAGCTTGGTCCTCCCTGCTCGTTTACTTTTTAAAAAGCAAAAGCACAATTTTACCTTAAAAAATTTTAAATAAAAATTTTACCAAGTTAAAAAAATTGCACTTAAACAATAATACTTTACTAGATATTAATTATTGATATACAGTAATAGTGACATTTTAAACATTACATGTAATGTAATGTTGTATACGTGCGACATTTCATGTGAAATTTTACATATCAATGTAGTATTTTGACATGATATTGTATTGATACAGTATAATTGACATGATGGTTTAAACTGGCAAAAACTGACATAGGGTAGATGTGCCAATAATGGACACCCTTAAGGAATTTCTTTAAAAATTATTTTTTAATTAATAGTTATAATTGTTATATTCCACATTTTTCAATATTATATTAATCTACCAACAATATTTAACCATGCTCATAGTCACATTTCCCAATGTGAATTGAAATTAAATTGTAAATAACAGAAATAATTCAAAACACCCTAAATTCCAGTAATGGACACCCCACAAAAAGTAATAGATAATTGATATTATGATTGTATTTAAAACTAGAATTTAAAGAAAGCATATTAATGAAATAAAAAAAGCTGAATTTTTATTGGTTATTTTATTATAAACCAAAAATGTTGAAGGTGGCCCATTACTGGAAGGTGGTCCATTACTGGCACATCTATCCTATGTCAAAAACCTTCCAACCCTGCTTCCATATATAAATGTACATATTAAACAAATGACTTGAGCATCTGAAACAGTGAATAGGTTACTAGAAATAGAAAGTATGTATAAAAAAATTTCTTTTATTGCCAAAGGTATTTTAACAATCCTATAATTAGTGTTCGCGCTAGGCTTTTTTTGAAGGGCGCAGCGCCCTGTCCTTTTTAAAATCGGCAAAATGCGCCCTGCCCTTTTTAAAATCGGCAAAATGCACCCTGCCCTTTTTGAAATCGGCAAAGTGCGCCCTTCCTTTTTTAAAACTAGTCAAAAGTGGCCAAAAAAATCATCAAAAACATTGCGAAAAGCGGCAAATTTCGTCAAAAGATCACGAAAAAAATGGCAAATTTTGTCAACAAATCTCGGGAAAAACGTGACTTTCGTCAGAGAATCACGAAGAAATGGCAAATTTCGTCAAAAACATTGCGAAAAATGACAAATTTCGTCAAAAGATCGCGAGAAAACGGCAAATTTCGTCAAAAGCTTTGCGAAAAACGGCAAATTTCGTCAAAAGCTTTGCGAAAAACGGCAAATTTCGTCAAAATATTGCGAAAAAACGGCAAATTTTGTCAAAAGCTTTGCGAAAAACGGCAAATTTCGTCAAAATATTGCGAAAAAACGGCAAATTTCGTCAAAAACATTGCAAAAACGGCAAATTTCGTCAAAAGATCGCGAAAAAACGACAAATTTTGTCAACAGATCGCGGGAAAAACGTGACTTTTGTCAGAGAATCGCGATAAAACGGCAAATTTCGTCAAAAACATTGTGAAAAACAGCAAATTTCGTCAAAAACATTGCGAAAAAAACATCAAATTTTGTCAACAGATCGCGAAAAACGGCAAATTTCGTCAAAAAATAGCGAAAAAACCGCAAATTTTATCAACAAATCTCGAAAAAACTGCAAATTTCGTCATAAGATCGCGATAAAACACAAATTTCGTCAAAGGGACGCAACCCCCCCCCCCTTAACACCCTGGGGAAAAAACCCTCATCTTTTGCTCTCCCAGCTCACCAAGCTTAAAAGCCTTATCTTTTCTTTTTCTTTTTAACTTTTTCTGCTCTTTCACTTTATTATAGCAAATAACCGATCAAGTAATTTTCCACACCCTCACCCAAAATTGATGCCCCCCCCCCCCTTCTTTCCAAGCACACGAAATTTAAAGTTAAAACTCTTTTATTTAATTTTTTTGTCCTATTTTTAAATCTTTAGTAAGGTAACTAAATCAGTCATCTTAAGTTCAAAATTCCTGCTTCCCCCATACAATTCATAGTTTAAAGGCGGCTAATAATTTTATATCCACATATGTTAACCTAATTACTTACTAGAACCTTAAAATATCAATTTAATAAAAATGTATTTCTATAATTTATGTTACTAAATGTGTGTACAAACATTGATGAGTATATGATGAACAATAATGAGTTTCTTATATTGGTTTCGAAAATGTATACTTTTTATATGAAACAATGCCTTTTTTCGCTGATCTAGTGCCCTTTTTGTGACTAGCACCCTGCCCTTTTTTTTTCTAGAGTGAACACTACTATAATGGTCCTATAAAAGTGAAGTAACCAAACAAGCCTACTACACTGGTGAAAACAATTAAAGGGACAAACTGCTTTTTAAAAAACAAAACAAAATAAGTTATGCCTATACGCAAATGAGATATCAGATGATAGTTAAGCTCTTCGCGGACACACCTACCTGGCAGTAGTCTGTGTCGTCATAAGGCAGTGGTGCTGTGATCGCATTTGTGTAGAGGTACCTCATTTGCTCGCCAAAGCTTGTAGCGTAAGGACATTTTGAAACATCGTAGCATAACCCAATCCTTGTTTTTTGAATTTCATTGTTTACTCATCGTTAGTATGGTTAGTTGACATCGTCTAGATGATGCCACAAGATGGCGGATGGTTGAAAGACTCAAGGCGGGCCAAACACAGGCTACCTGTTGTAAGGACCTTGGGGTTCCGAGAAATGTGGCGTCCACTTTGTGGAAACAGTTCACAGAGACAGGAACAGTGGTCTGCCGACCTGGTCAAGGCCGCAAAAGGGCAACAACGACGGCTGAAGACCGTTATTTGAGACTTCTAGCCAAAAGGGTTAGGTCCACGACAGCGACACAACTGTCTCGTCACATGTATAATGCAACAGGAACATCCATTTCATGGATAAAAGTCACCCAGAGACTCAATGCAGGTGGCCTGTATGCCAGGCGCCCTGCAATCTGCATCCCTTTGACTGGGAACCACAAAAAGACCCGTCTAGCATGGTGTCGAGAACACCTGTTTTGGACAGAGGATAGTTGGGGGCGGGCTCTCTTTAGTGATGAGTTGCGATTCAGTCTGGATAGCAACTCGAGACGTGTTCTCATCTGGAGAGAACCTGGGAGTCGATATCGGCTCTCTAACATTGTCGAAAAGGACCACTATGTTGGAGGCGGTCTGATGGTCTGGGCAGGCATCATAGCAGACGGGCGTACCGACCTTCATGGGTTCGATAGAGGTACTCTGATAGGTCAGCGGTACAGGAACTAGATCCTTGCACCCTATGTGAGACTTTTCCATGGAGCATATGACCAAATTTCGTGTTTATGGACGATAACACTTGTCCACATAGTACTCAGTTGGTGGACGAATGCCTCGAATCGGAGGATGTTCAACGAATGGAGTGGCCTGTGATGTCCCATGACCTTAATCCCATCGAACACGTATGGGAAGCCCTTGGACGATCAATTGCAGCTCGAAGACCAGCTCCAACGACCATTGATGAGCTCAAGGGTGCCTTGGTGCAAGAGTGAGTGCGGTTGCCACAGGGATTGATAAGGACCCTGGTAAACAGTATGAAACGCCGATGCGACAGTTGTGTAGCTGTTACAGGCGATCATATACCCTATTAGACATGTTTTTCTCTGACCGACAGGGTGTCGGTCGGCTGCTGTGCTGGACCCGTGACCAGTTTCTTTATATAGGGTGCAGGTTGTGCACATTTTTGTTTTTCCATATATTGGTCTTATATCGGATGATATTTTGACCAAGTTTTGTTTTATTTGCTTTGTTAGTTTTTCTTTTATTTCAAAAAACCATTTGTCCCTTTAATTGTTTTCACCAGTGTAATTCGTTTAAATTAATAATAAATACAGTACAGGATCTGTTATCCGGAATGCTTGGGATCTAGGGTATTCTGGATAAGGGGTTTTTCCATAATTCGGAACACTTATTATAAGTATAAGAAATCTACAAAATAACTAATTTCACAACTAGTAATAAACATGAATATGAATAATGTATGTAAATACATACTTACAATTTGGTTAATTTGATAACTTATTTAGATAGAATAAAAACATTCTGAATTATAATTCAAATTATAAAAATATTACATTAACAATTAAGAATTAGTTTCTGGGACTTGGGAGAAGAATCCTTTGATGTGGATTTTTGGACGCCGGATAATGGATTCCATACTGTATATAATAAACTAGTCAGATGTGCCAATCCCAAAACTTTCTTCTATCTCACACAGATTTCACACACACAAAAAATGAATCAGCACCAATTTATATCAAGGTCTAACTGAATCGAAAGTTTTATTAAATTCTGTGCATTAGTTCTTGAGATATGACAATCACTAAAATCGTGTAAATCCTGAAAAATGCAGCACAGCAGTGCCACCTGTTGGAAGATTTACAGCAAAACCTAATCAATAACAACTTATGTCAACGTCTAACTGAATCTGAAGTTTGATGAAAATCTGTGCATTAGTTCTTAAGATATAGTTATCATGAAAAAAGTAGCATAGCAGCGCACCTGTTGTGCTATTTACACCAAAACGTAACAGCATCTATTTATGTCAAGGTCTAACAGAATCAGATATTTGATGAAATTCTGTGCATTAGTTCTTGAGGCTATTGCAGAAATCGCAAGAAATGCAGCATAGCAGTGTCACCGGTTGGATGATTTACACAAAAAACTAATCAGCACTAATTTATATCAGGGACTAACTGAATATAAAGTTTTATTAAATTCTGTGCATTAGTTCTTGAGATAGCGCCCACAAAACTTTTGTCACATACTGACAGACATTTTCTGAAAACAATCAAATCGTGTTCAGGACCTTCTAAAACATATAAATTCGTTGAAAACTGAAGTCGAAAATGTTCATGAATCCAATACATACCTTCTTCTTGTAAAGGTAGAAGAAAGTAAAAAGGAAGTAATTAAATATAATTAATAAATAAATATTAAAATAATACTTAATTATGTATAATTCATGGTAAAAATAAAATGTTTACAATAAGAACTCTAGCAGTGCTTAGATTCAATGCAAGTGAAACTTAAAATCATCAAAATGGTACAGAACAAAATAAAATGTAATAGTATTTTATTTCTGGCTGCTCTAATTTTATCTCAATTAAATTATTCACTAATAAACATAAATACCTCAGCTCCAACCTTGAAATTTTCAGATGAAAATGGCCCATTCCGTTCTAAAATTTTTCTTAAATGACTCCAACGTTCAGACCAATCCATTGTAAGCTCAATTTCTACAAAGTTAAAAAACAGATTTTCATTTAATTTAAAGATAACATCAAGATTTTAAATACAAACAAATAACTGGAAGAAATTGAGATACTTTTCTGTTAGTCAAGTGCAAATTTTTCACAAACTTTCCTCTCAAAGTCAGTCAAATAATTCTGCTTTTATTATTTTAAAAATTACATTTGTTAAGCTTATTTTTGCCAAATTAAAAAAAAAATAAAGGTTAAAAATATATTTTGATTGGATATAATTTCTAAGTTCATTTCTCAATATCTTATAAATGTTGTATTATCTATGAGACATCTCATAAGAATTTTAATTTAACATTGTGACTAAGATGAGTAACAGATGCTTTTCTTAAAAGATACTGTGGGCAAGTATTGTCATAAACAAACTGATTGTAAAAAATAAGCTTATTTATATACATAAGCTGGCTCACATAATAATAATACTCTTTGTGTGCTTAGAAAGTGAATTTTAACATGAGAAATATCAAAACTTTACATTTGCAAAACTACACAAGAGGTATTATGCATTGCTAATATATATATATATAATAAATATTACATAATCAGAATCAGCAGCTGGCTGAGAGCCGACTGAATCTGTCGGCCCAGTAGTGAGAAAAATTCAGAAATTCAGACTCTATGACCCATAGAAGTTGATTTATCAATAATATTAAAGACTAGCTAATCCACCCGGCATTGCCCGGGCCCGAGATAAATACAATCTCAGAGAAAGGCGTTAACGCCCTCCCTCCCCATACCCGCAAATATAACGAATAATTTGTTCAAGAAAACTACCATCACCTACATTAACGTGATCATTAAAAAAAGAATTACATTTTTTTGATAATTAGACCATAACGAAGACACTTCGCTAAAATAGCCGGCAGATGACACCCCTTCCCGACATCAATTTCAAATCTATATCTTAATTAGTTACCTAAATTTTTATTCATTAGTAAAAATTGGCAATTATTTCCTTTCATTTTTGCAAACTAAATGGAGGGATCGGCCAGAGAAACAGATCTCTTTGTAGTTCAGTTTTTAATGAAAGCCGATCCCAGTCTGAAACTTTCTCGGATTGTTTTCAGTGGCGCCGGCAGATTTTTGCATAAATTAAGAAAAATTACCGACTGAATTTTTCAAAAATTGCATAGTCGGATGCAGAATTTTTTTTTTACATATGCTCAGCAATTTTCAAATTGATATCTCAATTAGTTTTCTTAAAATTCGCTAAATTAGTAAAATAATTTCGAATTTGTTCATTTCTGCTTGTAAATCCAATGAGCTTGTTCTTTTCTTTAGCCATTTTGATTTAAACAATGTCATTTTAGAAGCGATGGTTAATGAGAATATAATTAATATCTTGGGTAATTATCAAAATATTAAAATTGTGAGACTCAGGTGCACATGGCCAGACCTTGGACTATCCACACCTAAAATTTCCGACTTCTAGGTGGGCTAGATTTTGCTAGCAATCGCAGACAAACACACACACAGAGCGAAACTTTCTTTTATTAATAGATTAACTTTGAAGAAGTCACAATTATTTTTCCCCAAACCATGGTTATAAATAAGGCTCGAAGGTTGGTGAGTTAGTATTCTCACAATATTAGAGATTTCAGCGTTCTTCATACAGTTAGGGAGGGTTGTTAATAGCTACTGCTTGTAACTGCAAGGTATGAGATTCCTGCTATTATTGTGTTGTGCTTATTGCATTATGATGTTGAGATGCATTTCTGATAGAAATTTTGATTAGTGCATTGTGATTGTGGATTTTGTGAATTAACTGTGTACTTTTAGCAGTGAACAGCATGTGTGAGGAAAAGGTTATGTCACAGACGCACCAGTGTTTCTTTTTGGCCCCAAAATGGTGACTTTTTGTTTTGTGGAGCAAACTGGCAATTTTGACCGGTAGACCAGATAGTACATATCAGGGCTGAAACTAAGAAGGGTCAGAGGGGCATGTGCTCCAGGCACCAGTATGTAAAGCAGATAGGGTGCCAAATGAAGATTTAGTTTGTCGTTTGATAAAAGAAAAATATATGAAATTTCAGTTAAAAAGTTTTGCAGCTGGAAAATCCAAAAGAAAAACTGAACCAAGTGCATTAAAATTGACAAATAGATAAAAATGACTGGTAAGGTCGAGTAACTGCCCAGGACACTACAGAGATAAAGAGAGAACTAAGAGATAAAAAATACACAATTTACTTTTTATTAATACAATTACTTTTTTTACATCCACATTCTGCCTTATAGGGGGCAAGTTGGAGCAACTGCCCGAGACACTAAAAAAACATCAAGGGGTCAAAAACTGATAAAATAAAATATACAGTAAAAACTTAATAGTTTTTTTTTGTTGTTTGTTTGTTTTTATTGTAAGTCACTATTATAATTGTGAAAATTAGCATTAGGTTTAGAAAAGTAACCAGACATTTCAGTTTATTAATAGGAAGACCGGTATAAGTGATAGTTCCATGAAAATGGCTGTAGATAGCACACAAAGATATTTTACGGTATTGGAATTCATTATTATACCTCTACAGAAAATCCTGGTTTTTCAGTTCTTAAGACATAGTGATTTGTACCACTATGACTTTAAATGCCTGCTCAAGTGTAACATAATACTACAACTACAATAAAATATGTGAAATGAAATCTGTCTATAATGGAATCCTGTCTTAAATGATAAAATTTCATGGTCCAACAGAAAGAATATCGACAATTACACATATGCTAAGATGGAAATCTGTATAAAAAAGGATTTTTCCTCTTCCTTTCGAATCCGGTAGGTTTGACAGGTTATATTGAATAAGTATTTGACAAAGCTGATTACATAGTTCAATATTTACTTATGTTATGATTACATATTTTTAATTTTAAAATAAGTCTGCTATTAGAAACCTTGTAAAATTCTCGTTGTAAATTTACTTTGTGGAGCAGGGAGGTGGGGGGGGGAGGGGGAGGTGCCAAAATCCATGATTGCCGCCATGAAAAAAAAACTAGTTTCAGCCATGGTACATATTAATCAAAGCCCTTTGTATTAATAGCAGTACAGTTGCATTCTTGACAATGTGCGTGTTTTAAAATGAATTAAACATTGTGTGTGTTTTATAAAAGAATTTGTGTGTGTTTATATTAATATTGTGTATTTTTTATAATAAAATAAATGTGCGTGTTTAATAATAAAATAAATGTGTGTGTTTTATAATAAAATTGTGTTTTTTTCAAATAAATTGTTTCATAATAAAATAAAATTAAGATATTGTTTTCCCAGGCCAGGTTTAATATGTATTCCAAAACGGAATGTCCTCTCGCCAAAATGACACTCTACACCCCCCCCCCCCCCCCCCCACCCTTCCAAAAAAAATTAATAATAAATAAATTTGTGACATGACATCTGTTCCAAGGTTTTTTATATTGTACCTAAAGATCAAAATTTTGTAACAATGTTCTTATAATGTTGGAAAGTGTTTATTAATCTATGCGTGATGCACCACTTTCATTTCTTGTTTACAGATCAAAAATCATTAATGCAGTGAACCGGCTGTTAAATTATTTGAATCCCACCACTGGATCCAACAAATTTAAACTTCAGGAGAGAACAATGTTAGGTAAGTACGTTTTTATCTTGTGCAGGATAATAAGGCAGATTTAAAAAATTTCTCAGTGCTCATTAAATTAATAGTTATGTAAATTAAAATTAATAATACCCTTTTATAAAAACTCAGAAAACATGAACACAGTTTACTCACAAAAAGACACTCATTGGGTGGTTGGATGGTTCGTAAAGAAGAGAAAGAAATGTACTGTGCTACACACCTCCAGCCATTCAATCTTTAGCGTGCGTTTGCAATTTATAAAACTCGCATTTCGCTTAAATAGGGATATTGTGGTAATCGGCATCCTAGCCATAAGATAGGTTTGCCGTCGTGTTCTGTTCTGGACCTGGAGCATGAACATAGATGTTAGATCTTGTGTTAGATAGGTTAGATCATGAACCTAGATACTCTAGGTTCTCTTCTAGGTTCATGGGTTAGATCTTCATGGATCTTGGGTTAGATAATCGATAACAAGGGGTCTCTCAATAGAGTGTAATCTCGTACAACCCCTTCTGTAATCAGTGTAATCGTACTGCAGTACGACACGTGTCACCCCCCCCCCCCTTACACCAAACTATAAAGAAAGTTTTAACAACCCCAATACTTTGAATTTTGCTTTGTGAGAAATTAAATATATATATTTTTTTTATTAATTTTAAGTCAGAAATATGTGTAAATTTTTTCAAAAATTGATGCACTACACAAAAGTTAACACGCCCAAAAGCTTACTATTATATAATAATAATAATTACTTAGATGAACTGTATAAAATATATATTATTAATAGTGCCTAATTAAAAGTTCAGTGACCTAATTTTGAAACTAAACTTGTATTGTTTCAATAATAAAAAATAAAATTCTTATAAAAGTCGGAAATCTGAAAGAATTTTAAAAAGATAAACACGTGTTTTTTAAATTATACATAGTATAAAGATAGTATAAAATCATCTTTAGTTTTTTATAAAACATAAATTTTCACATGCTTTTTTGATATATAAAAATAACTATAGATTCCTACAGAAATTTTTATATAGGCTTTTTCTTTCTGCGCAAATTTCACGCCCAACGCCTCCATCAAATGCACATTGACGAAAACTACATCACACAAATGGGCGGTGCTTTAGAATTTTCCGATCACTTCGGTCAAGATTACAAACTTCGTCAGATATGCTAAATGTCGACAGATATCTTGAAATGTCCGAAAAATGATGTTGTTTTTTACGAATGTCGATAGATATCCCTGAATGTTGTAATAGTAATATCATTTTTACAACATTGGCCAATGTCACCAAATATTAAAAGTAAGGCATTAAAAAGTCAAGTTTTTTAAAATTGGCAAAATTATTAAATTTTATTTTTTAGAATACTATTTCTGTATTATGATGTCATAAGTAATGCAAAAAGCTCTTTTGAATGCTTTCTTTTTAAAACTAATTTTAAGTTATGTCTGTGAATATCGGCAGATGTTGTAAATTTGACGTACGACATTCAAAATATTGGCCAATATTGCCGTGGATATTGGCCGATATCTCTGTGCTTCCTGGGATTCGACCCAGTTTGACGGGTTTGAGTGCCTGGTCATTAGGGCGAAATTCGCCTGATCGCCTTATTGGGGCGGTCCACAAAGACAAGTACCCAGTTCGGCCAATCAACTGAGTCCGGATTTTTCTGTGTTGTTCACTCCTAAATTTAAATGTTCTGAGATCTGACGCCGCACACCACGTACTCGTCATGACAGTTGAAATGGGGCTGGACAATTTAGTGCCGAAACGTTGGTACTGAACTTAGCTTGAAAAAGGGGAGAGAATTTTGAGGGAAACTAAATAAAGAAATTAACTAGATAATGAAACCACTGAAATGAAAATATAATTAGCCAATAGCTAAGTCGTACCATCGGGGAAAATTTTTGGGCCGAGTTGTAAGGCAGACGAAAACGCTGCGGGGGCTGACGGGACTGCGCCTTTCTACCGTACCCCACCTGGTAAAAACTGGCTCCGTGGGCTGTCCCATTAGAGCGGGTCACCTGTCATCAACTTATATGTCACTTAACTAATATATTAATCGTACACCAGTATTGTTGTATTTTTTATACTGTTTCGTTAAGAAATATGAAGGTTTAAAAAATCAGTTTAGAAAGTTGAAAATTGTTAGATTTCCGATCGAACTGTTAAAGGTGCTCAATCAACCTTCCAAACGAAAAGCCCAATCACGCTTGCAATCACGTGATCAATTCACCCACAAAATTTTTTGGGTCTAGAGATCGAAAGTCTGCGCAGGCTCATCGGGCTAAATTAGATCACGTGATGCTTTGTTGTGTCACGTGATGTGTTGTGTTAATGATCCCTAATATGATTTTCCTATTATAAAAGCCACTTTTTTGGAAGGATAAGGACGTATAGTCACTGGCTTCACCTATTATAAGGCACAGAAACAGAATAGACTTCAATTATGGCTTATTTCTATGCTTCTAAAATGACACACTCCATGTATATTTTCTCCTTCGACCATGGTCGATGTGGTCGTGTAAGCTGAACACGCCCTGGGTTTCACCTCTGGTAGGAGTTGGGTCTTTGCGGAGTGACAGCTGTATAGGAATAAAGAGCTGCTCACCCGGCCCATGGGCCAAACCAACAACAAATCTGTTTGTTAGATCAATAAAAGATGGTAAATATTTTCAGTTTTTGTATTGTACTTCCTTAGTTTATGAATTATGATAGCTATAGGCATGAATGGCTATAGGTCTCACTCTTTCAAATGTTCAAAAAATGGGGTTTATGTTTTGAATCGATTAATGAATAAAACGGTTTCTTAGCAAATCCGCCCTATTATTTATACATTAGGCGATACTGCAAATCATAAATTCGGTTACATCGGATTAAGTGAAAGTTCATTTGTGAATCGTTTAAAATAAAATTTAATTTCTAGATGTTTCCTTATTCATTTGAAAGCACGCAGAGTATGTTAATATTTTAATAAGCATATTATTTCATATTTTAAAAGTTTTATATTTTTATTTAAATAGTTTTAATAGTAAATTTCCTAATTTTAATGTTTGTCTTTTTATGGGTATTTCTGGCTCCTATCCAGCTGACAAAATCAGGGAGGGCTTTGAATTTTTTTGCTGGTGCTAATTCACATATCCCCCCCCCCCCCATTTCATTTTAATGATAAATAAATATAGACAGAAGTTAAGGGAAAGTACTCGGTTTCAGAAAACTTATTACTACAAAGTTTTAAAAAATTTAAATTTAATATAGAAGGAACAGCTAGATATTATTACTTATTCAAATATTAAGAATTTTAGTTGAGGCTCATCCCACCCTTCCCTCATCTGGTTATGGCCTTGGTATGTTTTGTATATAGGTAATATTCTTCGTTAAAGATTTCAATTCCAGGTGATAAAAAATTAGCTCTTTACAGAAACAGCAAGACATGTTTTGCATTAAAAATAAATAAATCATTTAATATTTTCTTGTGAAGTATTTTTGTTTCAGATTTGTATAATATAGAAGTTATCTGTTTGGAGTAATTCCATATGCGACGGAGTGACATTTTGAGTTGCAGAATTAAGTTAAAGCAATTACCCTGAAGCTATTTTCAAGTGAAAATCGACTTTTCAGTTTGCACATGACTGTTATTGATTAAAAGATTATGAAACAATATTTTTAACTATTTTATTCTTTCCCTTTGAGTAATTTCTTATTGTGTGACGAAATGACATTTTTGCTACCATGACTCTAACCTGGTATTTAAAACTGGAAACTTTCGTGAATTAAGAAGCCATTCAGTCTTTAAACTAATACATATCTTAAATATGATGTATAAGCAATATAAAATTATAATTTAGAGCAACCTATCTGTCCTAAGGTTGTAGTTATTAACTATCATTTGACGTGACGGAATGACTGAAAGTTTCATAAACATTTATTAAAAGAATATCGACTAAACTAATAAATTTCCTTTTTTTTTTTCCAGAATAATCATAAGAAATTACAATGTATAACTATTCACATGTGACAGCTTTTTCAAAAATATATTGAGCACGATTACCTAGTTTATTTTGCATACATTATTATCAAGTACATGGCTTTAAGACTATTCTAAATCCTTAAATATTTTACTACATGCATTCATTTATTAAGAAAATACAAAATAAACAACAATTATATTCTTTTTCCCAGTTATTTTCAAGAATACTATTTGTACAAAACTGCAAATATTTTAGTTTTCAGCTATAACCTAAATCTTATGAATATAAAACATTAATTTGAAAACTTGGAATATATTTCAATATATTTTTTAACTTAATTTGTAAAAATCATTAAAAAAATTTTTTTGACCAAAGTTCACACTTTTATGGAATTACCCTTTGATTTTAGTATATAACTGTGTGATTCTTTTCAGTTGTTTCTGAATTGTGGTGAGCAGCAGCAGTTTTTTAGCCCGGAAAACTTCTTCTGTAAACACAGGTCAATCTAGGAAAGACTTCTTTTTTTCCGGGCCGATCCGTGCCTGGAACTCATTCCTCATAGAATTCTGTACGGGCTGAAATTTTCTGGCCCTGTCTCGATCCAGCTTGTATGAAAATCGTTGAACCAGCCCTGGCCATTTCAAAAATCAGTAAAATGAGGTCCGGCCGAATATTTTTAGCATATCATGCATATATTTGTAAATCACCTTTATGTTACAATTAAAATTCTTTCTAACAATTACAACATACATTTCTAGATCAAAATAAATAAATAAAAATCTTTATTATTAATGTTCGGAAACGTCTGTGTGTGTGTGTGTGTGTGTCTGTACGTAGAAAAACTCCGCAACCGTAGCGAGTAGCAAAGCGCTTTTTGTTTAAAAAAATTCAGAAAAATCCCAGAATTGTTGACATTCAGTGTCAAAGAAATCGGCCTTCAATTAAGACAGTTATTAAATAACAAAGTCTCGAAAATTAGCGAAAAAGGAGCATTTTTTCCGGGGACCCGGGTCGGAGGTTTGTTCAGTTCGAGGTTTATCTTATTTGTTGTTTTACAAGATTTGAGGCACCGATGTAAATTAGGGGCCCGCTAGCGGGCGAAGCCAGTAGTAAAATAGTAATAAAGTACAGTAAAACCTCTCTGTAAAGGAAAATGTCTATGACAGAATATTGCCTTGATTCGTGCAAAGTGAATATAATAATCTGTGCGAAAATAATTTAAAACATTTACAATAGATGTTGTACCTGTTAAGAATGGAACCTGTCTATAACGGATTTTTCTTCTCTCCAATGTGATTCTGTCTTAGAATATTTTACTGCATAACATTTTTTTAGATTTTTAAATCTCCAAGCCATGGAATCTGGATTAACGATATTAATGATAACTCAGACATTTATATACAAATAGAGATTCATTAAAAAAATCAATATAGTTTACATGGGGACAAGCAGAAATAAATTTAGGGAGGGTCAGTATTTTGTTATGGATGTGCCTGTATTTTTGCAGCCCAAGGTGCTTTTTTTAAAAAAAAGAATATAAACATAAAAAAAAAGGGCTAAAATAAGTTTTTTATCAGAACTTCTCGTACAAGACAATCTTTAAGGATATCAGAGTAAAAACATATACAGAAGAATTAAGAAGGCTTGGCCGCCTGAAATCCCGTTAAATATAAATTTAAAACACATAAACGTAAAAAGAAAAACATAATTAAAAATTGTCTTCCACTGGGGTTCCGGGAGCAGAGCACCATGTCGAAAGACTCTTAATCACTTACGAAGAATAAATTTTACTTTTTTTTTCAAATAATCAGAGGTATAGGAAATTAAAATATTCTGCTCTCCCACCCTAATCGCCGGTGCATATAGTAGTTCACAATTCTTTTTAAAGATGATTTCAAAATATCATAATCTCAAACTCTACAAATATAAAGTAAATAAAAACTTGTCTCTGTAATTTATTAAACCAAATTAAATGTAAATATAGCAGAATACTGTTGTTATCCAAAAGTTTCGTTAAAGAAATATAGAATATCAAAAAATTTTAACTTCTAATTTTATTTTACAGTATAGCATCTTACAAGGCCCGGACACAATGAAGTCTAAACCCGGCCCATATCTTCAGATAAAGATAAAACTAGGACCTGACCTGACATGGGAACAATGAAGACTAGGCTTGACACAGCTCATGGCCAATGAAATAAATCTCTGGTTTCAGGCTAGGCCCGGTCCCCTGCAGACCTTTAAATTCTTTCCCTCCTCCCCAAGCCCATGTTGGGCTCGCATTTTACTTATTTATTTTTGTAAAAATTATAGTGATGTAGTACATTTTGTTTATCAAAATCTTTAGAAATTTGATTTGGTTTAATAAATTAGAGAGAGATTTTTTTTTTTTTTTTTTTAATCTACCTCAATACTTTGTAGAGCTTGAAAATTATGATTTTCTTTTGTAATATTTTTCTTTCATTCTAAACTACGTTGATTTTTCTTACTGAATCTACATTTGAATACAATTGTCTAAGTAAATTTTTTTAATCAGTGTTTACATATTTGTCTAAGGGGTCATTAATATCGTTGATATTTTGTATTCTATGCATTTCGAACATAATTTGAAAATAAAATCTTTGCATGAGTATAAGAGTGCTTTTTGAATAATTTTAGTTATAGGATCATGTTGCTTCAAAAATATCGGCATGTGTTGTAGAAATTCAGTTGGGCCGTACCAACTACGTTTTGGTACGGACCGAGCTTGGGTCGAATTTTTAGCTTTTATAATGGTCCAGGCTGGACTCGGGACGTACTGTTAAATTTGATACCGAGCCTGGAAATTTCGGCCTGTACCAACCTCTAATCTATTAGTGGAAATCCAAATATTTATGAGAAGCAGAGCGTTGACAAATGGCCAAAAGGACGGCCAGACAAACAGAAGTCATAAATACTTTTCAACTATGTTCAGAAATTTTTAAAAAACTATGGATTATACTTCTTTTTTAAACTTTATACTATGAAACATTACCTAACTGTTTGTGAAAAACAAGCTTTATATTATTAAGAAAATTAGTTAAACTTTTTAATAAAACAGTTTAAAATTGGTTTCTAAAAAAAGTTGCATGATAAGTAACTCTAGACAATTTCAAATCTTATTTGCTTTAGTAAGCAATATATAAAAAATAAATACATACTATTTTTCACATTTTGACAAGTTAAATTACATTTCAATAATATTTTTTTTTAATCATAGGTGGATGTCAAAATTTTCTTTTTAGATTTAAAAGCTGTATAAACTATGGCTGGTATGAAACATTTCCCATATGCATATAGCCCTTTGAAATAAATTATTTAAAAAAAATTGGACTAAAGTCTTATTTCATAAGTATAATGCATAAGAAATTAATTTTTACCAATGTTCCATGCAATTTCTGAATGATCAGTGATTATTTTAAGGCAGTTCTCAAAAAATATTTTTTCTACCCAACAACACAAAACTTATTGACACGTTTTCTCGGACTCATTTTTTAATATAAAATCAGAATGTTTGCAAGCATGATTTTAAAAATTATTTGTATTCAAACTTTTTTCTTTTGCCGATAAGTGAATTAAATCTTGAATTACAGTAGAAGATCTTTATAACGCAATTCTATATAATAGGGGTGATTGTGCTTCGGGGGTTCCCCGGATTTCTGGGTTTTTCCATCGACCCTTCCGGGTTTTTCTTTCGGCTTTTCCGGGTTCATAAAATCATCCTGTTTAGGGAAAAAAACGAATCGAAACTGAAAGTATGTTGCAAAACATTCGCCAAATTAGCGACAAACGTTTCAGTTACGGCAGCCCTTACCCGGAGCCTGATCGGAGTGAAACTAGCAAACCCTCTGCCCTGCGTTTTCCTAACCCCTTGTCTTGTTTTAACCAAAGAATATAAACGAGAATACCGATACTGAAAGATATTCTTTGTCCTACCCCTAACCAGGAGACAAAAAACAGTCTTTTAAAAGATACCTAAGTATGAATCTTCATCTCCTCCCCCCCTTCCCTTTCGTTTAACAATGCTGATCCTCCCCCAAATTTTGTTATGGGCTGCACCAGATGTCAATGAGTGCATATTTTTCGTAAGCCTTCATTCAATACCCTTCCCCTCGAAATTTGCGCTTTTCTATGGCGAAATGGCTCTTCGGTAGAGCATAATTTGAAAAGAAGAAAAAAATAAGTAGACTGTAGATTAGGGTCTGCATGGGCCGGAATTTCCGGTGCCGAGCCGAACGAAAGCTACCTTTTCCCAGCCCGTACAAAATTCAGTGAAAACAGGCCCGGCCCGTGGAAAATCCATTAAACCACGCCTGACTCAATATCTACAAAAAAATCAGATTTTTCTTAACATACAATTCTATATTTATGATTCTATATATACGATTCTATATTTATGGGATAATTTTACAGTCCCTGTGGCAGAATGTATGCGACGGGTGTTGCAGACTTTTTAGGGCACCTGCAGACTAAAAACATACAGCGATGCTGCGGATGCGCTATAGCGCGTAAATTACACGGAAAAACGGCAAACTTCGTCGAAGGATCGTTAAAAAAATGACGAATTTCGTCGAAAAAATGTGAAATTCATTTAAAGATCGCGAAAAATGACTAATTTCGTTGACAGATCGCGAAAAAAATGCAAATTTAGTCAAAAGGCCGTAGAAAAACGTGAATTTCGTCAAAAGGTCGTCAAAAAAACATGAGTTTTGTTGAAGGATCGCGGAAAAATGCGAATTTTGCCGAAGGGTTACGGAGAAAACGCCAACTTCGTTAAAGGATTGTGGAAAAAACGGTCAATTTCGCTGTCGGATCGCGAAAAACGGAGAATTCTGCCGGCAGATCGCGAAAAAACAGCAAATTTCATCGAAGGATCGCCAAAAAATGGTAAATTTCGTCGAAGGATCTCGAAAAAACGGAAAATTTTGTCGAAGGATCGCGGAAAAATGCGAATTTTGCCGAAGGGTTGCGAAGAAAACGCCAACTTTGTCAAAGGATCGTGGGGAAGAAACGGTCAATTTCGTCGAAGAAACGGCAAATTTCGTCGTCGGATCGCGAAAAACTGAGAATTCTGCCGACAGATCACGGAAAAACGGCAAATTTCGTCAAATGATAGCAAAAAAAGGTAAATTTCATCGAAGGATCTCGAAAAAAAGGAAAATTTCGTCGAAGGATCATCAAAAAATGGTAAATTTCGTCGAATGATCTCGAAAAAACGGCAAATTTCGTCGAAGGATCGCGGAAAAATTGCGAATTTTGTCCAAAGGCCAAAGAAAAAACTCGAAATTCATCAAAGGATTTGAGAAAATGGCTAATTTTGTTGACAGATTGCAATAAAAACGCAAATTTCGTCAAAGAGCTGCGGAAAAACTTGATTTTCGTCAAAAGACTAAAAAAAACATGAGTTTTGTTGAAGGATCGTGGAAAAAATGCGAATTTCATCAAAGGGCCACAGAGAAATGCAGTTATATAATAAGTTATAGTGTAAATGGATATCAGTATTTTGCATCGGTAATTTTCAGGATTTTTCACCTGTGTGTCAATAATTTTCAGGGTTTTTTACCTTGTGTCACAATCAACCCTGATATAATGCAATTCTCCATATAACGCACAACTTATCAGATGTAAACAATGAATTTTGCAGTTAAAACTCACCTGTATTCCCACATTCTAAAAAAATGCTACTCTCTAGAAGACTAAATTTAATATATTATTTCATCTTTATCTCTTTAATTCAGAGATTTTTAATGAAAATGACTAATATCAAGAATGATTTGGTTCAGACATATTTATAAATTAAATTTAACAATGCGTGGAATGATTTATATTATACAAACATTTATAATCTGCACAACTTCTGGTCCCAAGGAATGCAATATAAAGATATTCTGCTGTATATATTGAAATGTTTCAGACATATTTGGCCATGTTTACAAGGTAAATTTCATGGTGTGAAATGTGATCTATATAATGCAAAATTCTATATAACGCACAACATCGCGTTTTTAGGTTTGTGTTATAAAGATCTTCTACTGTATAAGCGATTATTTTCTCAGTGCACCAGTTTTTTTCTTGCCCATGCCGACGCAACCCGAAATTCAATTCAAAATGCCCACTTTGACAGCATTTTCTGAAAAATCTTTTTCCTTTTTCTGAAAATTTGAAAAACAGTTAAATTACATAGTTTCTTAATAAGAGCATCTGCCAATGTGATACGTTTCCAAACAAAAGTAAATGAAAAAATCTGTTTGAAAAAAGCCATTATGGATCTGAGAACAGTTTTAATAAAAACCATGCTCCTAAAAGTACACATATATACATTTGTTTTAATGTATATAAATTATTACTTAAAATTATAAATATATTTTCCACGAATTGGACGACTTTTTTCCCTTTAATTTTGCATTTGATAATTATAACTTTGATAATTATTTTCTTGTTTTTTATGGATACCCATTTATTTGGGAAAAAAAGGTAAAATACTTGAGAAATTTAAAAGAGGTTGAAGGAAAAATAATTTGTATGGTATACCGGGTGGTTATAATATAAGTATCTCTGTTTGGAGCTGTCTGTAGCTTGAAGGAATAACCAGAATAAAACCAAAATAGATACACTTACTATTCGAGAAGGGGAAGAAGAATGGAATATTAAAAAAAACAATTGAAACAATCGCCGACAGATGGCGCTTTTGAGTGTGAAATATAATGTGTAATACAAGAACAAAGAATTAAGACATAAAACCGGATGACAAACCTAATTTATTGGAAAGTGTCACAGTGAATGTAGTTAGTCTTTCGTATGGTGGTGCCAATCAAGTTCAGGTTCCACATGGCCATTGTGCTGAAGGACACAATCCAGGTGGTGCACGACGTGCTCAACTGCGAAATGTAGTGCAACAGGAGTGATGTTTCCCACATGTTGTGATATGCAATCTTTTAAGTTATTGTGGTTTGCAATACCTCCACGGTACACAACGGTGTTTGCACCGACAGGCGCCATCTGCCGGCGATTATTGCAACTATTTTTTATTGTTCCATTCTTCTACCCCCTTCTCGAATAGTAAGTGTACCGATTTTGGTTTCATTCGGGTTATTCCTTCAAGCTACAGACAGCTCAGAATAGAGATACTTATATTATAACCAACCTGTACTTTAATCATAGGTGAGATTTCAGAACTGTGTAAAATAAATTATTAACATTTAATTGATAATTTTATACAATTTAAGGGTCATTCCATGTCAAATCAACCTGACCATTTTAGATTTTGATGAAACTTACAAGAATCATTCTCCCGGATGATATAAATGAGAATATACTTTTATTATTTTTTTTTATCTCAGTAAATTTTCATACAATTATTTTTTTTTTTTTTTCGAAAAATCATCATTTTTTGGCTTGTATAAATGTTTTCAATTTTGAATTTCTGAAGTTCTATCAGACGTAGAGAGTTGTTTGACCCCTCATTTTAAAGAGAATTTCATAAAATTTAATTTGATATTCAAGTTGACTATGCTTGGTTAAAAAAAGTTAATTTAATTTAATTCAAAAATTTTAAATTAAAAATTTTTTTAAATAGTGTTTTTTAAATTTTTTGAAAAAAATATATGTTTTTTGTAATATTATAAGCTTTAAATTCTAAAAGTTTTAGAGTGGGATCTCAATGGGATCCGCAGTTATGTTAAAAAAACTAATGTTAAACACCAGTTGGGGCTGGTATTTAAAGTTGGCACCTCGCCAACTTAATGACTGTGCTGAAGATAGTATTGTTTTATTCATTTTAAGCATTATTTTTTTATAACTGCTGATCCCATTGAGATCCCACTCTAAAACTTTCAGAATTTAAAGATTATAATATTACAAAAAAACATACATTTTTTTCAATTTTTTTAAAAAACACCATTTAAAAAAATTATTTAAATTTTTTAAATTAAATTAAATTACCTTTTTTTAAACCAAGCATAGTCAACTTGCATATCAAATTAAACCTTATGAAATTCTCTTTAAAATGAGGGGTAAAACAACTCTCTACATCTGATAGAACTTCATAAATTCAAAATTGAAAACATTTATACAAGCCAAAAAATGATGATTTTTCGAAATTAAAAAAAATAATTGTATGAAAATTTATCGAGATAAAAAAATTATAAAAGTATATTCTCATTTATATCATCAGGGAGAACGATTCCTGAAGGTTTCATTAAAATCTGAAATGGTCAGGTTGAATATTGAAAATTTTTGGTTGATTTGACGTGGAATGACCCTTAAATCCCATTCGTACTGGTTTTAGATGAATCAAGATAATTTATCAAAAATTTAAATCTCACTGATTTTAATTTGTTTATTTTTTGTTGAAATGTTTTTAATTTTACACGTCTTCAAAGTGGATTAACCTTAAAGACCCAAATAAAAATATGCAGTCTTTTTTTAATATTGCTTTTATTTTTAAAATATTAAATAGAAATTTTTATAAAATTTATAGTGTTTTGATGAGAGAATGAAGAAAAAAATGTCAAGTTTTCGGTACTTTTGTCTCGTATCTCTAAAGAATATTTTCCATTTTTCCCCCGTATTCCTTAATTGTACTTAATCGTTTCACTTAAGTTAAAATGCGAAATATATTTATAAATATGTTTTTAGGGAAATGAATTTCGAAATGTTACAAACAATTACTAAAAAACTGAATAAGACCTCAGATTTTTCTATACATTTGAATCTAACTGCTCGATGACTATCTCATTGCAACTGTTGGCACTTCACTGTTTGACGTCACATACCACGTCATTTTATCTGCTCACTCAAAATTGTTTCATCATGAGTCAGATGTAGATGTAATCTTGCCGTCAAGGCATTAAGTAAATCACAGCTCCCTGAGCACCACATAAATAAAGTGATACAGTCCATTGTTATTTACTAAGGTTTTTAAGCGCATTTATCAAAACGCAAACATAAAAGTGGTCCGTCGAGCCAGAGAAGCAACTTAAAATTAAAGAAGGATATATATTAAGTGAAAAAAATAGTGAGTGAAAGTTCAAACTATACAGATTTGGATATCGCACGCATGATTTATCTTATCGGATCGGATGTCGTCTGCTCATGAATTAAGGTAGGAGGATTTTGCTTATTCATTACATTGTATAAGTTGTTTAATAAAATGGAGCCTCTGGAAAAGCTAAAAAAGAAATGTGCATCAGTACGAACCGCAACAATGAAATTAATTAGTAAATTGGAACTTTTAATAAAAGATAAAAATAAAGAACCAGATTAATATTCCAAAATTCTGGATCAATTAAATGATAAAGAAGAGTCATTAAAAAGTTTAAATGAAGAAATAGAGACTGCCATAACAATTGCTAAGGATTATGAAAATGACATTAGTAGCAGTGAAGATACCAAGAAAATATTATAAAAACTAAATTTGAAATAAAAAAACAAATTGCGCAGTTAAAAAGAAGCGAAGTTCCAAATGACGAATCAAAATCTACACTTTCCAAATCGCTAAATATTAAACTACCTGAAATTCCCCTTCCAAAATTTTCCGGAAAACCTGAAGAATGGAGTTCATTCAAATTACAATTTAATAATATAATAACGTCAAATGCCCAGTTGTCAGAAGTTCAAAAGCTTCACTATTTATCCGCAGCATTGATAAATGATGCAAAGGTCTTGCAGACAACAGAGGATACTTTTTCATCTTTATTTCAAGCATTAAAGGACAGATATGAAAACGAAAGAGCCACAGTTGAAATACACATAAACTCACTTTTAGAAGCAGAAAAACTGACACAGCCTTCCGCAAAAGATTTGCAAAATCTTGTAGACTATTAACTATTATAAATATAATAGTTATGGGGTTTAATGAAATTAACAAAGTTATCGCGCTTTTAGTGGAAACGTTTAAGCTGATTTTATAACCCCAAAGAAAAATAAAGATAAAATTCAACTAAGCTGAAAAAATGTGTAGTGGCTTGAAAATAGAGATAACATATTTAAAACAACAAAGATATTTATTTTTAATGTTTATAACCAACATATAAATCAATTAAACTTAAAATAAACCATACTCAAAATCAACATTGCATTTACAATTAAACATAAGTAAAAATAACTTAACTCATAATTTGACACCATGACGTGATACTGAAAAAATTTATCAGACTCTCGTTAATTCAATAAGTAAAAATAACTTAACTCATAATTTGACACCATGATGTGATACTGAAAAAATTTATCAGACTCTCGTTAATCGAGGTTATATTCAATTTGGCATATCTGGAACTTGAAAAGATGAAAAACGATTTGCACACTGATTAGAAGATGTCCTTATTCAATTTATGAATAACTTTACTGACTCAGTGACACAGCAAAAATATTCAAAACAGTTCTCCAAGTTCCTTCCATAAAACTATTAAATGAAGACAATTCAATGTTCAAAAACACTGTAGCTGTCAGATGAAAAACAAACTCAACATTTTTAATTCAGAAGCAAAAAGCAAAAAACCTTTAACTGCAATCATTCCCGAAGAAAGCACAAGTTCGTTTACGATTATATTTGATAAACGAAATACTAAACTGCTTGAACTCTGCACAATTGTAAAACTAGTTAAAAGTCTTCAAAAACATTTCCGTATTTAACTTAACACCAAAATACTTTTACTGATAATTATATCATTCCCTAAACAAGAAACAGCCGAATACTTCATTCCGGGACCAAACTAAAATATTGACAAAAGTGAGGGAGAGAGATATCTGACCACCGGTACACGTAACTATATATATTGTGTCATTCTCCTAGACTTATTCATTATGCATGCTCACAACGATCTTCCACCAACTTCTAGAACAACTGCAACCTTGCTTTATGTAAATCTATTGTTCTGATGTTAGCTCCTGACACACTCCGTGACCACGTCACACAACAACGCCATCTCTTGGCATCTAAGCCAGCCATGCTGTAAGAAACTGAAATCGATTGAGCATATCGTATGATCTAATGGGAAAAGACTACCGCGAGTTACGAAGACACGTATGGTAAACAGTCAAACGGAAAACGATGTAATGCTTTAAAGTAAAAACTAAATATATATTTCCATTTAAGACAAGTAAAACACAACCGGATTCCCCAGATAAGTAAGTTTAACTATTAATATAAATATGTATTTTTATGAAAGTTTTTGAATAAAAATGCTATTTAATTTAACAACTTTAAACATGAAATTAGATTTAATTATTAAAGTAAAAATATATTTATGAAAGCCTTTTTGAATAAAAATATTGTTTAATAAATTAAAATAAAACAAATATAAATATAATTTAATATACTTAAAATATATTATAATTTAAGATACTTTTAAACTTTCAAAATAAACAAGAATTACATTTCATTAAAGATATGTGTAGAATGATGAGACATTTGATTTAGAAATAAGGGACTTTATTTCTGGCCATGTAGCCTTAATTTTTCTAACGTGTGCCCCCCCCCCCCTCTCATCACTTCTACACTAACAATCATTCCCACCTGTAAATCACTAACTACTACAACCAAAGAAATCAAAAATAATATATAGGAGGATATAGCTTCGTCATTCAGTATAATTCTTACAACAGTAACCAATCAAAAAAAAAAAAAAAAAAAAAAAAAAAAAAAGCTGAACCTAGAAAACAAACAAAAAAAATACACAAGTCCAAAACCAATACATTTCATAACAACATTAAACATTTTAACATTAATAATATATATATAGCATAGGGGGGTAGGTCACAGTAAATATCTACCAATTTACCAGAAAGACATCAGGATTACAAGCCTACACCCTCATTACACCTTTGTGTAAAAACCAATGTTTCAATATTCAGAGTTAGCTCATTAAAATCTAACGCATGAAGCTACTCATTGAAAACAAAAGTCTTAATAGATTCAAACTCTAAAACCCTAATGCTACAAAACTGGAATTATACTTTTATCCAATTGTCGCTTCAAATGTATACATTAAAGCTAGTCAAGGATTCCTCTAGCTATATATAAGAATAGCCTCCCCCCCCCCCCCCCCATACTATACAACAAAAGCTAAATTCTGAAAAAAACAATTTAAACTGAAGAAAGCATACATATCATAGCAAACATATCTCCTTGGCATCTGACAATATCATTTCTCCTTCAAATTATTGTCGACAATTTCTATTATGCATGCATGATTACAGTTGTTTCACTTCAAAAAAAAATATCTCAGATGCCTGGAGAAAAACTAAAATTAAAAACATATCAAATAAACATTTTAAATATCACAAAATATAAATTATAAAAAAAAAAATTAAAGTTTCAATAATTTTTAATAAAACTGACTTTGTCTAGTGGATATCCATCAATTTACTAGAACAAAGTATATGTAAAAAAAAATTTCTTCTAACATTAACACCGAATCAAGAGGTCAATTAGAGAAACATTAAAAGTCAACTTTTACATCTTTTACTTCTTTAAAGAAACTACAGCTGTGATATAGCCAGTATTCATTTTAAAAATATTGCATCTTATTCTATAGCCAATTTTATGCAAATTTAAAATAAACTTAATTAAAAATATAAATAAAAACATGCAGTTAAAACCAGATTATCTCCATCACAACAATTTTGTCATTTAATGTAAACAAACAAAAAAAATTTTTCAAAGATAATCAATTTAACTTTAACAAATTTCTATTTCAAATTCATATCCTTACTATGAATTTAATCATCAAATAAAAAAAAATTCAAACATTTAAAATTCTCAATTTTTAACCTTTTAATTATCAACATTTTAAACTTTTAACAACAAAATTTAACCTTTTTACTTTAATTTAATACAATTATTCTCTTAATACAGTCGAACCTCGTTAACACAAAATTGCTTAACACGAAATAATTCTCAGGTCCTGTTAGATGAGTCTGAAAATCAATGTTAATTAATTCGTTTAACACGAAATAGAATTTCGGAAAATCCCGCTTAAGGCAAATTTTTTTTTTTTCGCTTCAAAGTCAAAATATGATTCCTTATGCAATGTTTTCGTTATTTCAAACTTAAATATCAAATACTCTTATTAAAAGTGGAATTTTCTCATGGTTTGAAAACGATTTAAAGTGAAAAAGGGTTTCAGAAAATCCTGAAATACTGAATTCCTGAATAATTCCTGCTTTTCTTTGATCTCTGATATGCGCAAGTGTTCCCACATTAACCATATGAGTAATAGATTAGTCACAATGAAAGTTTGGGGAAGGGATTTCTTTTTTTGAAAGTGACTGTTTCATTACTCGGTTGACTGTATTGACAGTAACATAAACTATAAACCTGCGTCCGAATTCAATTCGCAATCTGTGAGTGAAAGAAGTGATAATCTCTACTTCACTACCTGACTAACATAATGGAAGCGCTGTTCACAGTTGCTCTGTAGAATTCTGTGAAAGATGAGTCGAAAACAGCAAGCAGTATCTTTAGGAACCAAGCAAAAAAATTAAACGAAGTTAGCGATAAAGTGCTGAAAAAATCACAAAATGCGGCGAAGTATGGGATACCTACAATTCTTCTACAATTGGTCCTCTCTACAATTTTAAAGAATCGCGAAAAGATTGAAGCGGTTTATGCAGTGAGTTAATTCAAACCAGTAAGAAAACGAATGTGTAGAAGAAAGAATGAATAAATTGAAATTGCTCTCTTGCGGTGGATAAAAGAGACAATAAGCCAAAACATTGTTTTAACTTTTGCAGTTTTGCAAGATGAAGCAGAGACTTTTGCTGATGCTCTCGGTGAGAGCGATTTCATATTTTCTAACGGATGACTGACAAGATTTAAATAGCGTCATAGACTTGTCTGCAGAAAGATATGTAGCCAAACTCGGTAAATTCTTTCTTAGACATTGTTTTTTCTGAGTACATTTGCATAGATGAAGATGTGCTGACTTCGGATGTGACGACAGACAAAGAAATAATTGCTGAAAAATAAAGATGACAACATTGAAGTGTCAGACAAGGAAGAAGAAATTGACACAGAACGGAAAAGTATAGCATCAATAAATGAATCTACCGCAGCATTGAAAACTGTACAACGTTTCCTTATGGATCCAGAGGATAGTTCCCGAGCTTTGGACAAATTAGATTAGGTCCATACGTTCCTAAAAAAGTACTCTACAAAAATTTAAGCCAAAGTCAATAACGGACTATTTAAAAATATGATTAGCATGTAAATAAAATTATTGCCTAAAAAACTATAGTTATTTTGTTAATGAAATTTACTATTTCTTATTAATTTATAATTTTTTAAGCAGGGATATATTTGTAGGTTAATTTATTTAGTTTTTGTATCTAACATAGATGGCGCCACTATATAGGTGAAAACTGGGAAATTTAGTTAGTAGCCAGTGGCCGGTAGACTTAGTTTGATTAGTGGCCACTTTTTAAAGTTAGTGGCCACTATTATGTTTCAAACTTTCTTGACATCTAGATAAATTATAATCGTTGTATATAAACATATTTTTCTATAAGAGTTTTATATCTTCTATTGTATGAGTATAAGTGTATTTCGCATGATTAAACAGTATCTCTTGAAGAAAAATAATCTAACTGGTGAGCATGTGGCAGGAGTCGAAATATTGAAGATACTGAAATGGCCTTAAAATATGCTTGTATCCGGTGGGAAAAAAGGAATAAATTACTTGAAATGCATGTGGAATCAAAGCTGATTAATATGTTTTGCAGAATAAAACTGTATTTCTTGAAAAAATAATCCAACTAAAGAGCAATCATAACATGCAGGTAAGAGCACATGAGAAAAAGCCGAAATATTGAAAATACAGCTAAGTCATTGAAATCTGTTTGCATCTGGTAAGAAAAAGAATTAACCAGTTCTATAATTAGATGTAATCAATGTACAGATGCATATTTCCATGAAAAATGGTGTATTTCACTTGGCAATCGATAACAGATTTTTTAATCGCCACTTGGCGAGTGGCGACTAGGGTGGCGATCGATGGCTGATTTTTTAATCGCCACGTGGCGAGTGGCGACCGCTAATTTTCACCTTTTTCCACTATTATGACGGTTAACACGAAATTTCGGATAACACAAAAAAAATTCCCAGTCCCTTCAATTTCGTGTTAACGAGGTTTGACTGTATAACATCCATCATATACAAATTAACTAAAAAAAAAGAAAAATCAAATGATTTCATAAAAATTAATTTCATCATAAAAAAATTAACTTTAATTAAAACTCTTATTATTAAAAAAATCTAAAAAACAAAACAAAAATAAACAGTCTATTAAAGATGCAGTCCATAGCTAAATATTATACAGGAACCAGTATACAGACGTCTCCCATTGTCCTCTTGGCACAATCACTACACTTGCAGTATCTTGAAAACAATTTTAAAAGCCGATGCAATTTAAAAACAAAGTCCTTAATAAACACACTTATTCAAATGACTTGGGAGGGGAATCTAGCCATCTCTCCAAAAAAATACATCACCAGTTAAGCTAGGATTATCAAAAGCACAATTTGATGCTTTACTGACAAGAACCAGCCCAGGACGCGAACCACTGCGCCCTAAGCCTATCTATGAAGATTCATCTAATCTCATAACACTTTGTAGACTTTCCGACAATGATCACACTACACTTGACAGAGCTTTTCCAGACTTAAACTTGTCATGGTACTCCCCCTCCCTCCTCTGCTGTAACCTATCAGAAAATTTGCTGTGAATTTCAGGTTTTTTTTTTTTTACTCAGAATTGCCCTTGGTTTTTTATGTAATTTATAATATATGAAAGTAAGTGTTATTTTTAAAATTTATATATATATATATATATATATATTAATGATTATATTTAAGTTATTGAGTCAATCATTAATCTATTCTAAATGAATTATAAAATAACTTTTTATTCTTACGTAAATACACTTTTAAAAAAATTCTGCCTTTAAACTGCGAAGAATCTCCTATTTTTTCTCTTGCTAAATTTGGCAGCTCTGTAGGTAGTTGTAGTTAACTACATTTTCGATAAAGTAGTTGTAGTTCGCTACAATAAATAAATGGTTTTACCGACCCCTGCCCTAGGGTAATGAACCAGTTGTTAAATTATGTGAATCCCACAACTGCATACAACTTGAGATAATTTGAAAAGAAACAGCAAAATCCTTAGGTTTTATATATATATATATATATATATATATATATAAAGTGCTATAATAAAAAATTATGGGTCGAATTCAAAAATCTTTTGAAACTCTGAAATCCCAGCCCACTTTAAGCAAGGATGCATACTTTTCAGATCCAAATATTCTAACATTGATTGATAATTTCTGTAAAATGTTGACAGTGGAATAATTATTTCATGAAAACTCAGAGTACTAAATTGGTGTCTAATTATAGTAATAGCTATTTCATTTGTCACCAAAAACGTCCACAGGGAAATATGACGCATGATCCTGTAAATATTAATTTCATGTTTGTTTTAGTCAGTATAATTGTTAAAAGTTACATGATTTTTTTTTTTTTTTTTTTTAGTTTGGTATCTGTTGCGATTGTAAGTTGAACTATGGCAGGTGACTTCTCAGAAACTATATTTTATGATGACTTAGTGAATGCTTCCAGTGAAATTGAAACTGTTTTAAAAATACATACAAGTAAAAGCAACCTTTTAAAAGAATCTCCTGAAATTGAAAGTGCTGTTTTAAAGGAAGATGCAAGAAAAGGGGATTGTACTTGTGAATATTGCTCTAAAACTTTTTCGTATAAGCATACTCTTCAAGACCACATTTTAACACACACTGGAGAAAAGCCACATGTTTGTGATGTTTGTAACAAATGTTTCACTCACAAGAGCAGTTTAGCAACTCATGAACTTATTCACAAAGGTCTGAAACCACATGCCTGTGATATATGTGGTAGAAGATTTACCGATAAAAGTACTCTAAGAAAGCATTATTTGATTCATTCTGGTAAAAAACCTCATACTTGTGAAATTTGTCAAAGGAGTTTTGTTCAGAAAATTACTCTGAAAAAACATTATTTAACACATACAGGTGAAAAACCACATGAATGTGATGTCTGCTCAAAGAGATTTGCTCAAAGATCTACTCTTGAACAACATTCTTTAACTCATGCACGTATTGACAAATGTCTGAAACCACATGCGTGCGATATATGTGGTAGAAAATTTACTTCTAAAAGTTATCTAAGAGAGCATTATTTGATTCACACTCGAGAGAAGCCACATGTTTGTGATGTTTGTAAGAAATGTTTCACTAAGAGCAGCAGCTTAGTAACTCATGCTCTTATTCACAAAGGTCTGAAACCACATGCGTGTGATATATGTGGTGCAAAATATCGTTCTAAAAGTTCTCTAAGAAAGCATTATTTGATTCACACTGGAGAAAAGCCATATGTTTGTGATGTTTGTAAGAAATGTTTCACTAAGAGCAGCAGCTTAGTAACTCATGCACTTATTCACAAAGGTCTGAAACCACATGCCTGTGATATATGTGATAGAAGATTTACCGATAAAAGTACTCTAAGAAAGCATTATTTGATTCATTCTGGTAAAAAACCTCATACTTGTGAAGTTTGTAAAAGAAGTTTTGTTGTAAAAGGTACGTTGAAAAAACATTATTTAACACATACAGGTGAGAAACCACATGAATGTGATGTCTGCTCAAAGAGATTTGCTCAAAGATCTACTCTTGAACAACATTCTTTAACTCATGCACTTATTGACAAATGTCTGAAACCACATGCGTGCGATATATGTGGTAGAAAATTTACTTCTAAAAGTTATCTAAGAGAGCATTATTTGATTCACACTCGAGAGAAGCCACATGTTTGTGATGTTTGTAAGAAATGTTTCACTAAGAGCAGCAGCTTAGTAACTCATGCTCTTATTCACAAAGGTCTGAAACCACATGCGTGTGATATATGTGGTGCAAAATATCGTTCTAAAAGTTATCTAAGAAAGCATTATTTGATTCACACTGGAGAAAAGCCATATGTTTGTGATGTTTGTAAGAAATGTTTCACTAAGAGCAGCAGCTTAGTAACTCATGCACTTATTCACAAAGGTCTGAAACCACATGCCTGTGATATATGTGATAGAAGATTTACCGATAAAACTACTCTAAGAAAGCATTATTTGATTCATTCTGGTAAAAAACCTCATACTTGTGAAGTTTGTAAAAGAAGTTTTGTTGTAAAAAGTACGTTGAAAAAACATTATTTAACACATACAGGTGAGAAACCACATGAATGTACTGTCTGCTCAAAAAAATTTACTCAAAAATTTTCTCTTCAAAGACATTATTTAATTCATAACCGTGATAGATCAACTAAGAACAGGATGTCAGTTTTGTAACAAAGCATTTCCTTCAGGGTATTTAAAGCAGACAAAGCCGCAAACCATATTCTAACACATATTGGAGAAAAGCCACATGTTTGTGATGTTTGTAAGAAATGTTTCACTAAGAGCAGCAGTTTAGTAACTCATGCACTTATACACCAAGGTCTGAAACCGCATGCCTGTGATTTATGTGGTAGAAGATTTATTGATAAAAAGGCAAAAAGGCTCTTAAAAAGGCATTTGATTCATTCTGGTAAAAAACTCATACTTGTAAAATTTGTCAAAGAAGTTTTGCTGACTGGTTGATTCCATCTATGAAAGTGGAAAGCAAAATTGCAGGGGCCGTGCTAAGAATTTCAAAATGCTAGCCATTAGCCAAGTTAAAAAATTACTAGCCATATTTATCTATTATATTAGCCAAAAGTGTACATAGACACTTTTAGCTGGCACAGATGGCAGTGTGCCAGCCAAGTTCGTCTGACATACTATTGTGTTATATTACACGAACCATTTCGAGCTGTTTTTGCTAAATTTCGACACTTTACTACTGAAAATCTATTTGATCTATGTACTTGTACTTTTAGATGTATAATAAGGCCCCCTTAATTATCCAGAATCCAAAATTTTATAAATAACGCATAATTAGTTTCCACGATAATGATACAGTACTAAGGGGTTGTTCTACTACAACCCCTTAAATCTGCAAAATTAAAACCAGGGGTTGTGCGGATTTTAGAATTTTGCAGATTACTGGTCACTGTTTTGTGTACATTTGTAAACAGTAATTTGAATTTAATAACGCACTTGAAATTACAATGAATGCTTACAATAAAGTAAAATAAAAACAATTAAGAAAATTTAATTTTTTTTTTAATATTAAAAGTGAAGGTCAAGTAAATAATTAATAATGCATAACTAAATACAGGGTCGGACTGGGCCAGGGGAAAGGGTGCAGACCTTGGATTTTCAGAGGGTGCGAAAATGTTAAATAACTCATGTCAATCTTACTTATTTTTTCTGTGTTTTACTTGACAAGAGATAACACATTCGCATAGCACTAAGTAAGAAAATTGTTTAATATTATTGGGTTGACCGGAAAGTTCGTGCCGGTTGGGAAAATCAATTCGTACCGGAAAATTCAACCCGTTAATTATTATACATTTGAATCGAATTTAATGTCTAATACTTAAATGGTAGAATTTTCCGGTACTATTTGATTTTCCCAACCGGCACGAACTTTCCGTACAACCCAATAATATTATTGAGTCTAGAAAGACGACTTCGCTATATTCCTCGTGTATGTTTGATGTTCCATCAAATCTTTACAATGCTACACAATTTTCCAAAACATGTTATGTAATGTTCAAAAACGCTAGAAAGTTGAAAATAGTAGTTGAACACATTGTAGTAGATTGACTATATAGGTTACGGCTTTCCTACTTTAGCTTTTTTGTCAGTAGAAGATGCCTTACAAAGTCATGGGAAAAAAGTGATCACCCTTACTAATTATCCTGCAAATAAGATATAAAAAAACATAGGTACCAATTTATTGGGAATAATATCTACTATTAAATTCTATTCATAAATTTTGTTTCGGGGATTGTTTACATATTAAAAAAAATGCACGAACCATGATTTTTCAAATGGTAAAACCTACTTTTGACACTCTCTTTGAGTTCCCTGGATCAAGGTAACGTGGGAATATACTTCTCTTAAATCTCCATAGCCTTATAAAAGAAAATGTGTTAGGGGTTTGTCTAAAAATTTCGAAAAATAAAATTAAAATCCTACAAGAAAAAGTAATGAAAACATTCATTTAGACACCAGTAAATTATACAGGAATTTTAAATTTATAATTAACTTTCTTTCTATAAAAGTAAATACAGCAAAATGTTTCAGGTAATATATTACGATTTATTTTTTGTGGATCTTTTGAAAACAGAAGAAGGTTTTCTATATCTCGAAAACTAATTATTCAAATGAGATGTAAACTTACACACTAGTGATTTTTTTTATACAAAAATTAATGCAATTCATGATTTATAATTTTTTAATGTGAATTTATTAATAACTTTAAAAAAAATGTCTTTGAATACAATAAAAGCCTGGAATATGTTTAGGTCAATTAAGTGTATTTCATTAAAAAATTAATAAAAATTCAATCGGATGATTTTTATAAGTTTGTCAAATGTATTTAACATTAGCATCCTCAAACTTTAAACTCTTCTAATTCTATGAATATTTAAGATAAATACTATAAACTATACCTTTCCGCCAGCTGTCTCGATCCAAGGAACTCAAATGGGGTTAAAAAATGCGTGTTATGGTTTTAAATTCAAAGTTGGTATAATATTTAATATGTAGACGACTCCTGAAACATTATTTGTGCATAGCATTAATTAGTAGACATTGTTTCCAATCGATTGATACCTATAATTTTTTTTACAAATATTTTTACAGGAATTAGTAGGAGGGGATCGCTTTTTTTTTGTCCAGGACTTTAAATTAACACTTTAGTCTAGCTTGATTTTTTTTTGTCCAGGAGTGTAAATTAACACATTAGTCCAACTTGGTATATCCATAGTCGTGTCCATTAACAACAACAAAAATAACATTGCTTTACTTTTTTAGCAATTTCAGATTTTATTACAAGCTTAACGATATATATATGTATATTACCGTCATCTTTCTGTGAGTTACGACTCTTCCCTTTTATATATATATATATTTTTTTTTTTACTCAAGCAAGACAGAATTATTGGGATATCATTAGTTCATTGTTTTCTAGCTTCGTTAGCCAACGATTGAGTTTGGCAGTCTTGCGATTGGCAGTTTGGCGATTGACATTGGCCAAAGATTTTTCTATTAGTTGGACCAACAGCTAACACTGCGTCTGAGTCAACGTTTGGCTGATCTTTGGTCTAAAGATATGAGTTGCCATTTGACCAACAGTCATGTTTACTGGAAAAAAACTGCGCTAATAATAACAATAAAATATGATAATAATTGACCTTATTTTAATTAGAAACTTCAACTAATTTGTCGATTTTTTTAGGCAAAAATTAATTATGCTTCTAGAATTACTGATTAAAATTGCTAAATATTTGTTTTTTCTTTAGCAAAGTAGTATATTTAAATGGGATCTCTGCAGGTGTCTACCTCATCACACACACACAGAAAAAGATTTAATATGCAAACTTCGTTCAAAAAATATTTATATCTAAAACAAAAATGTACTTTCCGTATGGAAATGGAAATAGAAATTCTGAAGTTAAAACTCATGCTTGATTTTTATTTTATTTCATTTATTTATTTATTTATTTATATATTTTTGGAAAAAGTACCACACATTATAGCAGTATTTGAATGTTGAACTTATATGATGAATGTATGATGTATTACTGTTTGTATGTAAATGCGGAAAGAACACTTACTTGTGAAAATAATATTAGACTTGAAGCATTTGACCTAAGGAGAGACAGGAAGAGGTATTTTATCTGCTTTAAAAATTACTTTATGCATCCGTTAAATAAAGAATTGATATCGCACTATAAAAAAGTTTCTACTGAAAAGATAGATCGGAAATAGCTATTAGTAGTCTTAAATCACTGAAATAATTGAGTAAATTTACTTTTTTCAGAACACTCTTACCATGATTTGCAAATTTTTTATCACAATTAGAGATCAAGGGAAATATTTAAGTTTCCATAATTGAAATAAATCCCCCGGGGATTGCAATCCTGTAAGCTACAGGATTTTGCAGTCAGCGTTTTTTTTTTTTTTTTTTTTAACCTACAATAGTTTCTGAATAGTAATCATCGCTTTATTAAATGATCGATTTTTCTGTGATGAAATAAAGTAATTTTTTATTGAAAATACATACCAGAATTTTCTATTAGTTATTTAATTACAGAAATGCTGTTATTAAATATATCTAAGATTACTATCCGAAAAATATAATAGGTTTTTTTAATTAAAAAAAAAAAAAAACGCTGGCCGCGGGAATCTGCAGCTTGTAGAATTGCAATCCAGAAATGTGATCGAGGTTGTATTCCTCGAAAAGAAAGAGTATGTTTTCCAGTCAACAACAAAATCCACACAAAACGTTTTGGTTTTCTAATATTTATCTCTTTCTTTTATCAAACTGTTTTTCGAAAAGCATACTTTCGATTATAGGGACATTCAGGGCCGGCTTTAAAGGGGCGCAAGTTCGGTGACCAATGTTGAATTCAGGCGGTGGCCCGGGGGGGACATCATCCCTCTGAGCCTGGAAATGTCTCCCCCCCCCCCCCCCCCCGGAAGATTTGAGATTTTATGCTTTCAATGGGCAAAAAGTGGAATTCCCCCCCCCCCCCCCCCCTGGAGCTACAGAAATCCCTCCCGGACAAAAGTGTCTGAATTCAACACTGTGGGTGACCGCCCTGGGTTGACCGCCTAATAGCTAAGGGACGGAAAAATTCCAAAATATTTAGCCTAAATGTAAGACCTAAAACATATTATTTTAAGAACCAATGAAAAAATTTCTCGCAGGGCGCGGGAGTAATACCTGGGCGTAGTATCCACAGCGCGTCAGGGCTTTTAAAACTTTCCCTATGAACAAGATCTTAAATAGTACGCAAGAAGATTCCTCAATAGTATGCAAACACGTCTGCTTTGGTTTCCTATTCAGGAAATTCCTTCGATGTATCTTCAATTTCTTCATGATAATAAAAATCTCTCTCTTTTGACATTTGTCTTAATTGATGATTATTCGTAAGAAAATTATCCAAATTTAGTACAATAATCAGAATGTATGCTTATAGCCAGGGGAAAACATTGCAGTGGCTTAGGGGCGCAAAATTTTCCCTGGCTGAGGGTGCACTGGCCCTCGGGCCGATGGGCCAGTCCGAGCCTGACTAAATATGCATAATGATGAGATAATTTTTTTTTTTTAATTATTCAGTGAAATTCTTATAACAAAGTTTTATTTCATGTTTAGCCATACTTAATAACCAAAAGCTTATTAATACATAAATATATTATGTAAAAAGAAAGTGACTGCCACTGATATCAGCGCTGTCTTGAAAATTTTCAGAAATAAATTTGTTTCCTTCATGAGAAAACATGACTTCAATCATACTAACCAGAATCCCATACTAAAATGTGTAGGGGAAACATGGGAGGTTTGACCATAGGGGAGGTTTGACCCACCCTATCTTTTTCATATTTAAACATTTATTCAGCTGATGCATATCAGATGGCAGCATGGCATCAAGCAAAATAACATATTGTTTCTGTCTGTTTGCCATTTACAAGCAGAAACAAGGAAAAATCACATGCAATATCATTTTCAGCTAGAAATTATTTTTTTGCTGTTGCAAGCTCTTTTCTCCTGTGCCATCTGTCATTAACATGTAAGTAAATATCAATGCAACAATCATTTGAAGTCTTTTATATGTTACATTTTTTTTTAACTTAGGTTATTTTTATATGTATAAGTATATACATTACATACATACAGGTATTCATATCATATCATATCATATGCCATTCATTCAAAAATAAATTTTTGGAACTACATTATTATCGAAAGTTGAGTCTGGCAACTTATTCAGGCATGAAAGTTTTTCCACATTTTTCAGGTTGTTTTTAAGATTGATGCAAAACTGTTCAGAAATCATGACCTAACAATTTATGCCATGCACATATGTGAACACATTAATATTGTGATAATTTTAATTAATGTAGAATTCAGCTTTTTTTTTTTTTTTTTTTTTTTTTTTGCCCATCTTGGGTTTGCACCTGATTTTTGTGGTCACTAAGATATAGGGACTGTACTACATCTGTTCCTGAGACAGAAATAATGAAAAAAAAAAAAAAATTAACAGATACAACCAAAGAAATTTTGGCACAACTAAGCAACATTTGTAGTAACATAAATAAATGTCTAAAACTAGGGTGAAAATGATAGGGCTACCATAGCTGGCCGTATGCCCAATATTGGCGAGGGCATCATCTTATTTCAATAATTAGTATACTGCATAAATCTATAACAAAAAGTTTCTGTTAAAAATATGATACATTTTTGACTAGTGTTGTTTTATTTAAGTGTAGTGAACCAAAGGTGAGTGTAGTTTCCTATATATGCACCACCACCAATGAAATGAACACGATTTTTCAGCAATGGCTTTATCAATTATAATGTAATTTTCCACAAACATAGAACTTAGTAAGACAGAGATAATTTTTTTAATTCATTCCAACTCCGACAGACAGACACACACACAAACATCTTTCTTTTATTAATTTAATTATTGTTATGCTTGATATTAACATTGATTGATAATTTCTGTAAAATGTTGACAGTGGAATAATTATTTCATGAAAACTGGGGGTACTAAATTGCTATCTAATTATAGTAATAGCTATTTCATTTGTCACCAAAAAAGCCCATAAGGAAATATGACATGTAATCTTGATAAATATTAATTTTATGTTTGTTTTAATCAGTATAATTTTTAAAAGTTACATTATTATTATTATTTTTTTTTTCAGTTTGGTATCTGTTGTGATTGCAAGTTGAAGTATGGCAGATGACTTCTCAGAAACTATATTTTATGATGACTTAGTGAATGCTTCCTGTGAAATTGAAACAGTTTTAAAAATACATACAAGAAAAAGCAAGCTATTAAAAGAATCTTCTGAAATTGAAAGTGCTGTTTTAAAGGTAGATGCAAGAAAAGGGGATTATATTTGTGAATATTGCTCTAAAACTTTTTCGTATAAGAATACTCTTCAAAACCACATTTTAACACACACTGGAGAAAAGCCACATGTTTGTGATGTTTGTAACAAATGTTTCACTCAGAGCAGCAGTTTAGTAACTCATGCACTTATTCATAAAGGTCTGAAACCACATGCCTGTGATATATGTGATAGAAGATTTACCGATAAAAGTACTCTAAGAAAGCATTATTTGATTCATTCTGGTAAAAAACCTCATACTTGTGAAGTTTGTCAAAAAAGTTTTGTTCAAAAAAGTACGCTGAAAAAACATTATTTAACACATACAGGTGAAAAACCATATGAATGTACTATATGCTCAAGAAAATTTGCTCAAAGATTTTGTCTTCAAAAACATTCTTTAACTCATGTCCATGATAGATCAGATCTTTGTCAGTTTTGTAACAAAGCTTTTCCTTCAGCAAGTACACTGCGTAGACATGAATTGACTCATACAGCTGAAACTATGTACTGTGATATATGCAGTAAAGGTTTCAAGGATATCGGAAATTTAAAACGGCATAAAGCAGCCATGCACCTTCCTAAAAAGCTCCATTTTTGTGAAATATGCCATATAAGTTTTAAAGGTAAACAGAGGTTTGAACAACACTGTTCCACACATAATACAAATGAAATTTTAAAATGTGATAAATCAACTTTTAAAGCACAAATTCTCAAAGAGCAGCATTCTGCTAGCCATTCATTGAAAAAGACATTAAAGTGTAATTTTTGTAATCAAGTATTTACACATATGCAAAGCTTAAAGACGCATCTTTTCACACATGATTCTGATTTACATTTCCTTTGTGAAAAGTGTGGAAAATCATTTAATGACAGCAGAGAATATGAAATTCATGTAGAAAATCACAGTGATGAAACTTCCTGTGGAAGTAATATTTCCAAAGAAAGCATTGTTTCATCAAAAGAGTAATTAAAATAGCACAAAAATATTATTGATGTAAGAACTCGCTTTATTGACAGAACATTCTCTATTCCATTATAACTCCAAAGATTGTATATGTGAAAAATGGATATTTTTGAATTATAGCTGCTCCCACGATTATGCCAAGTTGCAGTCAATTTCACCAGGCTCATGAAACACACACATATAATAGAGATATAAAAATAAATACCATTGCATTCAATAGTATAATATTTTATGTTAATAAGAATATATTACAATGTTTCATTACAAATTCATTCTAACCTTTCATAACAATTTCTTACAATGCTTCACAAGAATAACAACTTTTTAAATTTTTAACACTACTCTCATGTAACTATTTCAATCAACTCTTGCATTTTCACCCTATATAGTTCTTGCTTGTACTATTTTATGGATGTAAATTCCTCTGCCTAACAGTACATAAACCTTGAATCAGTTACAAACAGTATTCTCCAACCAATTTCCAACACTGACTTTTTTTTTACAACTTTTTACATTGCATCACCATATAGCTTTATCATTTGTAACATACAGTGTAACTTCTGGTAATCTGTTTCTAATTCTTAATGAAATATCAATTGAAAAAAGATAACTCATGACATAATCAAAACTCTTACCTGTATCTTCAATCCATAGGTCTGATGTGATTTTTCTGGTTTTAATTAATTATTATTTTTAATCCAACAAGGTGTGAATTAATCATCATTTCAAGACCACAGACACAAATAATAATCTACTAGGCTTGACTATAAATTAATAACTTGAATATCATGGCCATTTTCACATAGTTGTTTGTTTGGTAAAGCCCTCAGTTTTGAAAAAATGAGAATGCATCTATCTCAGTACTAGGTAAATAAAAAAACATCTCCATGCTTATAAACTATAAATACATGCAATTAAAGAAAAAACAATGCAACATACAATTAAAAAAATTAATTTGAAAAATGTTGTGCAACATCAACAGAAAATCAATATGGCAATAGCATAAACACATGCTGTTTCTTTAGGACTGCAAGCCTAATACAATATTTTAAAATCTAACTTGGCAATATATCTCTACCACTTGGCGATTCTTTCGTGGGGGAGGGGGATGCTATAACAAAGAAGCTCTGAAAAATATAGTGTCATCTGTGATAGTGAAAATGATCTTTCAAGTCACATATACAGTGTTGCAAACCTTTGTAATACTAATGTCTATTTGAATCTCAAAAAATGTGTAACTTTAAGGTGTCAAGTGTAGTCACTAAATTTATAAACATGCTCAAAGTAGTAAAATTTTAAAAATGAAAATATTAAAATGAACTTTTATTTATGAAACTCATTAAAGTATCAAATATTAAGATTTCACGCAGCACAAAGAAAAATTGCAATAATAAAAATGCATGGCTTATACAAATATGCAAATCTCCATTATTATTTTTTTTTTTCTCATTTCAAATCCTCTTGTGAGTTGAATAAAGTGTCCATTTTTATTTAACATCACAAAATAAAAATTTTGGCCAAAATATCAATTAAATATTTTTACTTAAAATATTTCATACAGTATACAAAAAGCCTTGCACAATACACATTTCAAATCATAATAAAATTTATAATGAGCAATTTATACAAGTTGAAAAAGAAGTAAAAAACATACAATAAGACAAGAGGATCTCTCGTTAAAAAACAACTTAAAAAAGTGTAGTTTACAGTAACAGTGATGCAAATGCTGTGCCTGAAATGACCGAGTATCACCGCTAAATTTTAGTAGTATTTACCACCTTACTTGATAAAAGATTTTCTGAAGTTTAATAAGACAAAGAATATTATTAAAATTTAATGATGAGAATTGGCCATTTGTGGCACGGTGCTTGCATCCTTGCAGTAACCAGTGTGTAGTAGAATCAGAGCAATGTGTAGTTTCTACACCTCTCTGGTTGTTGTTGATCAGACTGCTAATTGACCCTTTTTTTTTTCACATGTCTTAAAATTTTTAAAATATAAAATTTCAACACAAAATGCACTTGCAAATTAAAGAGGAAATGAATATTTAAAAGCAAAATAAATTTCTTACAGTAGATGCAAGTCTATACAACTTTAATATTGTAGAGATTTTTGAAACTCTTGTAATTTTCTGTCAGTGTTTCTTTTTAAAAATATTTTTTATTATTTTGCTATGCATGTAAATAATAAATGCTGAAAAATGTATTTGCTTCATGTTATGCCTTTTTTTTTTTTAAACCTTTATAAAGCTATTTAGTAATTAAAAAAAAAAAAGATTGAAAAAATTTAATTTGTATAACTAATTGAATTGTTTTTTTTTCCAACTACATATCTTAACAGGACATTTTTCAGAAATATGTGCTAATCATATCTCATATTAACCTATGTGGATATAGGGCACCTCGCTCGAAGCTGTCCTTGAAGTAACCAGGGGTGCAGAAAATGTTTTTACTCCCAACATTTCCCCCAATCCATATGAAAATTTCCCCAAAATGTTGCGATATGTTATAGGCTTACATAGGCTTCTGTATTACCGTAGATATAGTAAATTTTGCAACATACAAGTCGCATCTTTAAAAACCTATAGACTGAACTTGCAACATGCCTAGTTATTGGAAAGGTAAATTAAGTTAATGCAATATAAGTTTTAATGTAATTCTTATGCCTAATATTTATTAATAAATACACAGTTGTAATCAACAAATACAATGTTTTTGATTACCTTTTCTGATAAATTGTCAATTATTGAGAAACTGCAATCTTCCACTCTCTTTGTGGATGTTGTCAATCATTTTTGATGTTTTGTAGATCTTGAGTCTGTTTCTTGAAGAAAATCTAGTAAAATGATAATTTCCACCATGAAAATGTCTGTTTAAGGATGCTTTTAATAGTTCTGTAGCTTTATGCACTGGTGGCCATTCCATGATATAAACACTTCATGAAAGAGATTATCTGATTTTAGGGTTCTGTTACAAATGTGTTTTCCAATAATAGAGCCAACAGATCCACAAACACAGTCACTGTAAATTTTCAAGCAGTTTTCAAGGAGCTAAAGTATTTCTGGTACCGCTGTCTTGATCTAGAAGTGATAGTTTCTTTTCAGAATTTAGGATTATTTTATTAAATTAAGTTTTTAGAATAATTTTCTACCAAGTTGTCCATAGATTAAAAATATTTTTCTCATTATTAAATTTAAATTATTTTCTATTTTTGCTCACCCATTCAGTGAGAGCTTGTAGTGAGTTTTCCACCAGTGATGGGTGTGTGATCTTCTTGATTTGATTCTCTTTCTAAAGTTTTCTCTTTCCTGATTTTTTTTTTTTTTTTTTTTGTCTGAAAATTATCTTTTAAAATTTTTTTCTAAGGTAATTCATAAGAAAAGAACTTAGAAATTTCGATTATTGCAATTGCATAATTACTCCAGAACATCAGCATTTTTCTACTCCAAAAATAAATTTCGACTTTTTTGTCCCATGTATAAAGTTGACCTCCCTCCCCTACTTTGAAGCAGATTATTTTTCCAAAATTTCTCGACTTATACGTGAGTATATACGGTACATATTATTCTCAGATCGATTTTGTGAAAGTCACCATACGGTTCTTTGTATTTGTAGGGAAACATTTTTCTATCTCGGGGAATTATGTAATTCATTGTTAAAAGTGAAATCAATTGTATATTTTTCTGAAAAATTTCCCCCAATCCTAGATCGCCGGATCGAACATATTCTGCACCCCTGGAAGTAACCAATTTCTAACAGTTCGTTGTGTCATTGTGGTACCAACTGCTGCAGACGCAATACGATGTGCCACAGCCGTACGCCAAATATGGCAGTCTTCCCTCTCAGTAGTGCCATGTGGCTGCCTGGAACCCAGTCTTCTTGAGGCAGTACCATCCCTTGACCACTGCTCCCAACAATCATGCACAGTGGATACATTCCGGCCAAGTCTTTCTGCAATATCGTGGAAAGAAAATCCACCTTCTCGTAGCCCTATTATGCAACCTCGGTGAGCTGTTGATAATGGCTTCTTCGTCTTCTTAAAGGCATTCTTGGCTAACATCAACTCAGTACGTCAAATTTCGAAGATAAATAACACTCACGAACTTTATAGCACGCATTTAAAGCAAACCTGATTTGCAAGTTGTGAGTGGTGCTACTAGCACCACACTTATGCACGAAGCGCGAAATTTGAATCAATGTCATCTTTCAGATGTATAAACATGTCTGCCAAATTTTGTTTATCTAACACAAGTCTTTCTTGGTGTTGGGATTTTTTTTCCCGTCAGTGTATATCTATATATTTAAAACGCTAAGCGATTTTTTTCGACAATCCGTGAGAACAAACTACTGCATCAAATTACACCATTCTTTTTTTAAATGAAAGATATTTGGACACAGATTTGTTATTGTGCATTCGTTTGTTCGAAAATTTAATTAATTAGCCGTAATTATCAATTAAACTTTTACTGCTGCTTATGATGTCATAAAGTCGACAACTCCCACTGTTGCAAGGCATAGAGTTTATTCTGTAAACTCTGTGGTTCGCCAATCTTTTGACATTAGCTAACATCAACTAGGTAATATTTTAACATCTATATATTTAAAACGCTAATTTTTTTTTCGATAGTCCATGAGAACAAACTGCTGCATCAAATTACATCAGTCTTTTTTTTAATGAAAGATATTTGGACACAGATTTGTTATCGTACATTCATTTGTTCGAAAATTTTATTAATTAGCCGTAATTTTAGTTTCAAATTTTACTTCTGCTATGATGTCATAACGTCAATCGCCAGAGGATGCTGCAACTTTTCATAAAATTGAAGTCTGACTCTGACCGTAACTTCAAGCTATCTGGGCAAGGTAGAATTGTAAACAAAGATCGAATACATTATAAAAATATCAATGTCACCAATTTATTTACTTTTAACATTTGCTGAAACATTAAAACTAATACAAAAAGATTAAAATATATTAAATTACTCATAAATTTGTTTTTAAACGTTTTTAAACGTTAATAAATTTTATTTATTAAATAAAAAATACCCTTACATGGAACAGAAGCTACAGACGGACAGGGATTTGCGTGATTTATTTTTTGCGCTATTTTGGAGAGAAAATCCAATTTTCCCACATTATTTTTATTAAACACATGCAATTAATTGTATTAATTAATTAATTTTAAATTATTTTATTTTATTTATTTACACATGTATTCAATTTTATTAACACCAAGTTGCCATACAAAGCAAAAATCGCCATTTTGGTGCAAAAAAAAAAAAACCACGATGCGACTGCAACATTTGCGCCGATTTAATCAAAATTGTTTGGGTGTACCGCATATTGGAAAATTAATTAAATCCATGATTATTGTTTCTTTCGGAGATTAAAAATAAGAAAATTTAATTCTTAACGAAATACAATTATTTGGTCGGAAATTTTTTCTTAGTTCGGGCTTAGTTAATATTCTGGTACTTCTCCATTATCCCATCGACCACTTTCCATATAAAAACTATCACCAAATTATTCGCCAAACTGTAGCGTCTAATAAACAAATGGAAGAAGTTTTGCCATTAGAATCTCAGAAAAAAAAAGAAATAAATTTGGAAAAGCCCAATTCACTAAAGTATCATTTATCAGTAACTTTAAACAGTAAAATTTACAATATATTAATGAAAATAGAAACAAAAATAACCTTGGAAATTTATTTAATTAAATTATTTTTCTTAATTATCTCTCTCGACTGCTGGATAAATGTTTGTGACGTCAGTTAAAATTGATCTATTGTATGTAACTGCGCATCGCAACATTTTTTCAATGCTTTTTCGCTTTTAATATCATGTTGTCGAAGATGTAATTTATATTTTAATTAATGATTTAAAATAAAAAATTTGTAAAACATCAATAAAAATACATTAAACGTCGAATTAAACATCACTTGATGAGATAACAAGCACGTGTAATGCATTTGACGTAAAGTGAGTTTGACGCCACAATAATACATTTTTGGCGTTAAAATCCTATAGTTTGGCGATGGTTATTTTCTTAATGGAAAGTGGTCGACCGGATAACGGAGAAGTATCTAAATTCATATAAATCGTATGAAATTGAAGGCCATATGTATTTAATGTGTTTAAAAATACGATTAATGTTTCTCAAACTTTGAAGCTGAAAAACAAGCGAGTACGAGGTATTATTACGTATTACGTAGGTCGCGGTACGAGCCACCATCTGGACAGGGTATACGGCGGATGCCATTTTTTCAGTGCAATTAAATACAAAATATATTTTTATTTGTATACATGGTGGTTAAGCTTAAAAGCAACGTATATAAAGTACGTGTGAAAAGTTTGCGCCTGTGAAAATGACGCTATGCTTATCTTGAAATGCATTTTTACGTTGATAAATCTAAAGAGAAAAATTTATAGGATTATGTCAACATGACGTAATTTTAAATGATTTTTAAATTCTTCATTATGAAGAGTAGAATGTATAACGATTGTGACAACAAACGGTGCTATAGCTTTTGTTTTTATCGTGCTTGCATCACTTCTAAATACAATTTCAATTTATACATCATCAATTATAAAAATGTTAACTTTAGAATGAAATTTATTTGAAAACTGCCGCTCAATTTAACAACATTTTAAACAATTTTCAAGCATGAATTATTTTTCAAATCTATCTCAACAATGGCTGCCAGTTTGCTTCAGTAATATAAAATAGCACCTGGGAAAGTTGCCACAATTAGAAATTGATTTCCCTAACCAACATAAAAAGTGAAGAAAATAATAATAAAAAAAAAACCTTTGATAAATCATAAAATTAGATTAACCATAAGATAGAGCATTTTGGCGCTAAACTGAAATCTTTCAAACAAAAAAAAACGATTTTCAATTTATGTTCAACATTAAATTGATATCATGTTGAATTCATGTTGATGTATGTGTTGCATCAGAATATGCTTGGAATTGTATTTTATTACTATTTTAGAGATCCGTATCACTGTATAAGAGGGAAAAGAGCACGACTGTGGAAAAGGGATAACCATGATTATGAAAAGGGACCGAAAAAAACATACAAATAAATTATACTTGAAAACATCAAAAATCTGCATCATCTGCAGATTGTATATTATTATTGTAAAAAAATTTCTCCATCTTTACATAAAAATTGATTAGCTTAAAACAATGGATGCATTTTAGAAAATATGGATTTGAAACGAACAATGATTAAAGAGGACATTTTAAAACTTTTTAGTATTTAAACATTTTAAATCTATTTTAACGTCGAATTTCGACGGTGCCTTTGAACAGATGCAATGCATATGCACATAGAAGTTCACTCGGTTGCATTATCACAGGGAGAGAGATGTGTGCTTTATTTACTGAATATGATATGGATGTAGGAATATACTATTTGTATGATACTTCATAGGTCCATGAAATTTTCTTTTTGTAGTGGTGAATATGGCGGTAATGTCGAACTTATTTGCATTAAACAGTTGTTTACGGATTGTTTGTTTGGAGTTTGCATCGGAAATGGTACTGTATTTCACTGGGGCAATAACTTTTAAAATAAAATATTTAAAAGACTTTTTCATACGTACCCCTTATTAAATAATAAATAAGTTTATTTTACTGATATTGTAATTGTTATAGTATTTTTTCGTCAAGTTTTGACGGGTTCCATCTAGTATATGTAAATTACTGTGTGAATGAACAGATATAAAGAAAATTTGAATATTTTCAACATGTGGCAACAAAATTATACAATTTTGTAAATTAAATAAAAGAGGAACTGATTTTTTTTTTTTTTTAATAGCTAAGTTACTTAATTGTTCTTGCCTTATGCTTGATTGCAAATAATGTTAATTAGTTTTAGCACGAAGAAAGTTTTCTTCATTAATAATAAATAGAATAGATAACTTGAAAAAATTGAAATTGTTTATCTCAGAAACTGTATAAGTGTGCAGAATATCATATTTTAGCTTGGTGAGGCAGTTTTTCTTAAATATCTCAAAAGTATATATTTTCTTTAAAAAAAATTCTAAACTATAAAGAACAGCTCTCCACATCAAATGGTAAAGTAATTTATTCTTTAGGAGAGGGAGAAGAGTAAAAAAAAAAATATTTTCCCCTTAACAGTTATGAGGTTTTTGCACTAAAATATATTTAATCTCTGTATTTTCATTTGTTTTAGCATTTTTATTAATTAAATAATCTGGGTTAAACAAATTAGCAAAACTGAACTTTTCAGTAAACCTGAACTTAATTTTGGTCAGTTACAAAATTTAAATTAAACTCAAATTTTGCAAAAAAGGTTTCAGATACCTCTGAACTTCCAACATGCCAGGTAAAGGTAAAAAAATGTTAGTGGAATGTTTTTTTTTACTGTATAGAAAACTAGCTTAATGAAAAAAGTTGTGAACTGGTGAAATATTTTCTAAAATTCAAAAACTATAAACAATCTTGAGGTTTCTGGGAAAAACACAAAAAGAGAAATTCCACGATTCTTCATAGTCAGAGTCTATTCTTCTTTCAATTTCACATGTCAGTCAACTCAGAATCACGTTATAGAATTCAACATAGTCTAAGGTGTATACGGATAGTTTCTGAAGATCAGTTAATTTCTTCCTGTTGCTTGGGACTTTCCCAAAAATGTAGGCTTTCATTGTTGATGATTCAGGAGTTTGAGTGGTCTTTTCCAAAGAAAATGTTGACATGGCTATACCACTGATAAATGCCTTAGCTTTCACTTTTGTAGGTAAACCATGCCTGAAGATAAAATGTTTTGTACATTGAAGATAAAATGTTTGTTTTGCATTTTCTAAAATATTTACTTAGGTATCTTATTTACCTTATGAAAAATTGAAGATATGTTGAAGAATTCTGAAGTGTTGGAAAGTGTTTCATAATCTATGCTTGATGCATGGTTTTACTTTTTTGTTTCATTTGCAATTGCTTTATTTACAGATTTATTCATTGTTTGCATTTAGAGGGTTTTTTTTTTTAAGCAATTTTCCAAATTATAAAATTAGACAACTCAATATAATTAACTCTCAATAAAACTTTATACAATTAATACATTGAGAGTGTGTTGGAGAATAAGTAAACAAATCTATTGGTGAATATAATGTGTCAACAGGAATTTTATATCTCAATATTGTAAGAATAGTAAATAAAATTTATGCAGTGTATAAATATGTTACATACAATAGTAGCTCCTGGTTATATCGCTGGTTCAGATATATAGCTTTGTTTTTTTTGCCTTTTAATAAATTAAATGATTAAAATTAATTGAATCACATTTATTATGTAACTATATTTAAATGTTGATTGTATTACATATATCTCTCTTAATTTTGCTAAGAAAATTATATGTATATAAATTAACATTTTGATATGTTTCTTGCAAAATATTTTCTTGCATGTTATTTTTTTAAATGTTATTAATGTCCTTGGCTATGCCATATTTATTTTTTTTGTATACCAACAGACATGATATGATATAACAAGGGATTACTGTATTATTTAATTCGTGTCCCCAATTTCAAGAGTGGATTGAATCATTTGACAAAGTCTAAAAGTAGCGAATGCTTTTGAAAAGTAGTTTGCAGTTGCTACATTTTAAAACAAGTAGTTGTACAAAAAAAGTAGTTTCCCAACCAATGGTCATATGTTATATTACTCATTCAAGAGTCACAGTATTCTATATTTTGACTACCATTAATTTTAAACAATAATTGTAGTAGACTTCTATTGCAAATGCTAAAGAAATCTATCACAAAGATTATCAATTGACAATAGTGGTTATCATCAAAATATAGGATACTTGAAAGCTGTTGCTTGTTGATTTGCTTATTAAAATAGATTTTAAATTTATATATACATTAAAAACTTACAACATACACTGTTATAAGTTAATAAAATTAATTTTGTAATGTATAAAAAAAATACTATTACACCTCAAAATACCCAATTAAACTAACCTGGGTTGGGCTTTAAAAAGCAGGGTTTTTTTCCAGCCATGATAATGACAGATATTATTAAAACTTAAGCTTTTAAATTTTCTCAAACATAATTAAAAAGAAAAAAAATCTGAAAATACCCAAGTGCCCCTTTATAAAAATAAATAAATAAAGTCCAGAATAGTCTCTTAGCCCATATTGGGGTTGTATTTGGGTTTGTATATTTTTTTACTTGCTTATTTCTCTCTTAATTATTTATTCTCTCTGTACACTTTGATATATTGAAAAGGATGTATGTTCTGCACAAAATACATAAAAGGGGGGGGGCAAATATGCCACACTAACACAATTAAAATTTTCACTCAAAATACTAATACTAAACTACAGGATTTAATTTTAGCAAAACAAATTTAGGACACAAACATACACACCTTCCAACACTTGAATATTCCTAAACAATCCCAATACACAATTTGGTACTTTGCAGACTCCATACTAAGATGTAACGGTAATTCCACAGTGATGATTAACCACATGATAAAAAAGGGGAAAGGGTAAAAACAAACTTAATATAAAGTCATACAAAATACCAAATTTTTTAAAAGCAGTGATGGTATAATAAGTGTATAATATGCCGCAAAAATATCAATTTTGTAACTCTCTTCTAATTGCATACTATTTTTTCAGACATGATTTTGGTATCAAATAAGGGGATCACTGGCATCCCCTTCTTTTTAACACTTTCCAACCTAGTTGAAAAGTGTTTATGACTTCGGTTTGTCTGCCATCTGGCCCTGCTTTAACTCGTGTAAATATACTTGGATTGCCCTAAAATTTTTGCATGTTATTGTCAATTAATACAGCGCGTTCCTTATTGCAAATGAAGTGTGTAGCACTTAGTTTTTTTTACAGGGATACTCAAAAGAATTCTGTTATATTACAGTCAATGGGTAATAATTGTTTCAAGTGCATTTTGATGATATTATACCATTTGAAACATGATGAAATTGATGTATTGTATAATTATGAAGTGCATTAAAATATGCTTTTTTGTAGAATATGGTGTGCAAAACATTTATTATTCATTTATAGGGTCAAACAAAAGAATTCTGTTACATACATTTGTTCTATGGGGAAAAATCGTTTGCAGTGTAATTTAATGATGTTTCAGTATTTCAAACATAATGAAAATTATATGCATTACTGAGGTACACTATAAACTGCTCGCTTAAATGTATAGTGTGTATTGCATTTATCATTCATTTACAGGGACACACAAAAGATACTGGTTACAGTATATGTGCGATAATTACTGTCTATGTGGGATATATGTGTCTATGTGCATTTTCAAGTTTGTTTTGCATTTTTAAGTTTAACTACATTTTCTCATATTACGTAGTGTGTACACCGTGTCCCAAAAGTTTAGACAATCAATAAAATTTGCATTAACATAAAAAGTAATAAGGTACAATTAAAATTCGTGAGATAGGTAATAAATAAAAGCAGTTTTGCTGATATACACATATAAATTATGATCAAAGGTTTGAAATTATAAAATATACATTAAATTATATAAAAATGTGCTGTCCCAAAAGTATAGACACAATATAGCATTCCATGTTTTCTTTTACATTTTAGTTCACAAAATAAAATATTTTTATATTCGTCTGCTTCTATAAATGCAGAATAATTTTTCCCTTTAATTGAAATATCGTCTGCTGTATTTTTAGCATAATAATTTATTGAAATTTTGTAGAATCAAATGAGTTCAATGAATTGTTTTGTTGGTGATTCGGAAAAGACCTTTCCTGCGTATTCTGATAAAAATGCCACTTTCTAAAGAAATTTCTAAAGATTAAATTATTAAGATTTTACATTTAAAAGCGCAAGGACAAAATCCTGTACAAATATCGAGAAGAATAAAAAGATCCTTGAGCAGTATTTATAGAGTTATGAGATCAGGTGGAACATGAAATACTAGAAAGCGAGTCGGAAGACCAAGGAAAACAATGTTACGTGATGATAGAATATTATTAAAAATGGCTCCAGTTGATAATTTATCTGTGCGTGAAATTGCATCAATTTTAAAAATTTCAAAAAGTACTGTACACAGAAGAATTAAAGCTTCAACTAATATAGTTTACAGGAGAATGAAAGCAAAACCTTGATTAAAGCAGAGACATAAAGATGCACGTCTAAAGTGGGCTAGAAAGCATATGCCACGCAGTGAAAAATGGATTTCTGTCATCTCCACTGATGAAAAGAAATGGAATTTAGACGGCCCTTATGGTCATAAATTTTACTGGCAAGACCTAAGAAAAGAAACCAAGAACTGTTTCAGCAGGCAACAAGGCGGAGGATCCGTAATGACATGAGGAGGGTTTTCTTTCAACGGACAAACATTTCTAGGATTTATGGACAGAAAATGAAATCAGAGGATTATCAGGACATTTTACGTTCCAATTTAATGTCAATTATTGATTTGCGAGCAGGACTGGGCTGTGTTTTGCAACAAGATGGGGCATCCATCCATACCTGCACATCATCGAAAACATGGTTTAGACAAAACAATATGACACTATTAGACTGGCCAGAACTTAGTCCAGATTTAAATCGCATGGAGAACATATGGGAGATCTTATCTCATAAAATATATGAAAATAGAAAGCAATAGACATGTGTAAAGGACTTAAAAATTGCAATTGACAAAGCGTCGTATGAAATACCTCCTTCTGTAATGCAATGTTTAGTTAATTCTATGGAACAACGTGTATTTGATGTTATAAAGTGTCCTGACAATACAATTAAATATTAGAAGTATGTTTTTAGTTACTTTTATAAATGTAAAACCAAAAAAATTACAGGTGTCTATACTTTTGGGACAGCACATTGTTATATAATTTAATGTATATTTTATAATTTCAAACCTTTGATCATAATTTATATGTGTATATCAGCAAAACTGCTTTTATTTATTACCTATCTCACGAATTTTAATTGTACCTTATCACTTTTTATGTTAGTGCAAATTTTATTGATTGTCTAAACTTTTGGGACACGGTGTATAAATTTGGTTGATCATATACAGGGCTACACAAAGGAATTCGTAAATATTACAGACTATGGGAGTGAATTGCTTAAAGGTAGTTTTTGATTGTGTTATACATTTCCCTGTTGAACTATATTTGGTAGACTAATATAAGTTTGTGGAATATAAATAAATTCATATACAGGGCTACGCAAAGAACAAAATAAGTTTTTTTTTTTACGGTTGGTAATTGCTGGAAGTGAGTGTTAGTTGCGTTATGCAATTTTTTACCTGAATCAAATTTTAGCTTAATATATGGTGTGTACAAAAGTGTTTAGATGATATACAGGGCTGTACAAAAGATTTCGAGTGCATTTCCATCGATTGGCAAAAATTGCTAAATGTAAATTTTCTAACTACACTAAATTTCATCATGCTATGTATTATATATCCAAAACTACAGATCATATGCAGGGCTGCATAAAATAATTAGACTACTTTTTTTACAATGGAAGGTAATTTCAAAAACTATATTTTTCAATAACTGTTTACTTACATATCTTCTTTCACCTTATTTAACGGTGAATTTTCATTACAGTTTTCTGGATGTGTTGGAAAGTGTTTCATAATCTATGCTTGACGCATGATTTTACATTCGTGTTTTTACAGAATTGGCTAGTGTTAATATCAAATTTAAGGCAAAATCCCCAAATAAAGCTGAAAGAACAAAATTTACCACATCATAATAAACACAAAATAATTTAGAATTAAGGTAATGCACATCTATCACAAATCTATTAAGTACAGTAAAAAAGCATGGAAGAGATTAACTCTTCCTGGCTAGTTCACTTTTTTTTTTACATCAAAGTTTATTCAATTTTAAATTCTTTTATATTTTTTCTTCTTTCACTGGACTAATGCCATTCATAGATAAAAGAAACATTACCAAAATGGATAAATTTCTTAAGCATCTTGACATAAATGGATAAATTAATTCTAGCTCAAGCCATTGATGTTGAAATTATTTTCTATGTTCAATTCATTAAATTGGCTGTTATGTTCTTTAAATTGATATGATACAAATTATTTACCTATTTAATTTGACTTATTCATCTATTTATTTACCCATATGTTTATTTTATTATTATTTAACAGGCAAAAATATGGAGGTCCTAAGGGTGTTCAGTTTGATGAGTATCCATTAAAACATGATTCAGTATTTTCTAACTCAGAGACAAACAATAGTGACTAGTGCTACTGTATCTCTTAGAGGTGCCCTACAGAGTGATTTCTGCCTGGATCATCCACTTCGCTAAACATCCCACCACTAAACATTGTCCATTTTCACATTATATCACTCACGCTGTGGCATGCTGCTTAAGCCAACATGAGATAGAAAATTCAACTTTGCCATGCTCCTATCATGCTATTGTTAAAACAGGTATTCGCTTTTGTGTCTCAGCACCTTAGAACTCAGGTACCAGTCTTTTTTGGGTGGACAGAGTTCAAATTTTATGCTGCCCTCGCCAAGGGGCAGTTGTCAAATTTACACTCAACTTCTTTTTTATTCAATAAAAGTCCCATATCCACATACTATCTTCGGTAAAAGCTCACTGCCTTACACTCAGTAGACCACGTAGATTTTACAAACTTCTTGCATTCAGACCAGAGATTCACCTCCCAGGTGCCCCCATTGGCTAGACCTTCGCCTGCTCCTATCCCCACCCTTACTTCCTTTCTGATTCCACATGCCAAGAGATTTCAAGGACTTTCTATGAGACAACTCTCTTTTTACGTTTTGTGCCAAAATGTCACATACACATCAACTGTATTTTCCTTGACCTCGGGGATGTTCAGCTGTGGAATTTCTAGAACAAAACATCCCATGGGAAAGGGTGCACTTAACACAAAAGGACTACTTTAAGACATAATTCCTGTGACAGAGATCTGCACAGGTTTTATGACTAAAATAAGGGCTAAGCCATAAAACAAATCGTAGACAGATTTAAGAGTGCTGGTATTATGCCTCTTGGTTAAAGCACTAATAAAATGTCGGAAAATGCTTTGTCACATTTCACCTACTTTCCCAGGCAATAAAAAAAATATAACTAGATCATGCATGTTGATTTTGGGGTCTGATTAAAAATTGCATTTCTTAACCCAAGAAAGAAAATCTAAATTTGAAAGTTTAATGGGTGCAAAAAAATTTGAATATTTTAAAATAAAAGGGCAACATTTTAATTAATTAAACTTTTGAAGGAAAAGCAGGATTTATTTAGCAACAAATATTAAATACTGACTAACAATCATAATACCTAGTGTGTCTTGCATACTTCTCATGTACTACATGTCAGGCCTGACAATAGATTTCACTTAAAGGGAGGAAAAACACAATATAAATGGAGAACTTTTCATTTCTTTTCCCCCAAAGACTAACATTTATTTACTATACTTTCTTATGCATGCAAAATGCATAAAATGGATATAATTTTTTATGTGTAAATTTAAAAAGGCTTCAAGCAAAAAAGGGAACAGTAAGCACAAGGTTGATGATCTCTTGTGTGAAAAAAAAAAGAGAGGGTGCTGCGATACATTAAGATAACAAAATTGATATTTTATTCCGGCTGTAAGTTTCTTCAGAGATTAATTTCCATAATGTGCTACAATAATAGATATCTTAATACTTTTATTAAAATTTTTAATGTAGATTTTTGGTGATTTTGAAGGGTGGGATTGAGGTAAGGGGATCAAGTCTTGACATCCCATCTAGATCCAACTTTAAAGGAAGGATTGCAGTAAAAAAAATCAAGCATGTAGTTAAAATGTTTTGTGTTTAAAATTGTTTTCCTAGTTGAGACTGCTAATTTTCTTACATTTGAATTATGACTGATTAACATTTCTGCAAATAAATGTGTGAATTATTACTGTGGTTGAAAGGTAACTTTCTTCTTCTCTCTTTTTTTTTTTTTTTTTTTTTTTTGTTAAAACATAATGAACATACTATAATAATAACATAGTCAAGTCTGTTTTTTAAAGGAAAAGCAGGCCACCCTAAATTAGCTCTAGAAAAAATTATTTTAACAGAATTGTGCTTTAAGATATATCAAGAATGAAGGAATATGAAACAAAATTTTAATTGTTATGAGTTTTATGATCATTTTCATGAAATGCAAGAAGTCTCTAGATTAAAAGTAATTTTCTTTTTTAAAAAACTACATATCCTCCTGATTTTAAATCTTAACAAAACTCTAATAATGTATATGTCTGTTCATTTGTTTATTAGGCATTTTTTAGGAATTACTTTTAACATCTTAAAAAATGATAATAAATAAGAAAATACACATATTCATACTTTTCTTTATCTAGTTTAAGGGTCTTTTATGTGTGTGCAACATCATTTTTAAATGTCTTTCTCATGTTTGTAAGAATATATGAATTATTCCATTTAAAAATTTGTAAAATGGGTAAAAATTAATAAAAATTTATTTATCACATTATACAGACATTAAATAGTTATATATAAAAATACATATAAATAAATACAATGGTATAACACAAAATCTATGACACATAGTAATATATTAAAGAAGCAATTCTGAAATTTGATCATGATCGAAAAACTAGTTAGTTAAAAGACCAAATGAATTGATCTGGAATTTCATAAATTTTAAAAGTACATTTAAGAGAAGTTTTTGAATAACATTTTAATGACAGAAATATTTAAATGACTATGAATTCTCTATTAAGAGGAATTGTTTAAGAGTAAAATATGCTAATAATAAAATACAATTATTCAATTATAAACATTAATTACATTAATTTCATTCATAATATTTTAAGATTTATTTTAGAGTGAAACAAATTATAAAGTAAAATTTTAGTATAACTGGAATGATTTATGTTCTAAAACAAGAATGAAATGCAAACAGCTTATAATAAAGCTTAAGGGAACTTAGATAAAATAAATTAAGTAATCATAACCAGAAGAAAATGAATAACTGATTTAAAATTAAGCAGTATTTTTAAAATCATACAAAATAAGTAAAGTAGTAAAAACCAAACAGTGAAAGATTTAAAAAAAAAAAAAAAAAAAAAAAAAAAACAATGGCACTCTGGGAGTGCCAACAGAAGTGAAAACTTGAACAATTATGTGTGTATTTTTTGAATCGTCAGGAAACGTTTTATTGTGCAGGAAGTACTTTTAAATGAAGTGTTTTTTTAATTCATTATTATAAACTACTACTACAAAAATTATATTACAATTTTCATTTAATGCGCTATTGTACATGAAAAATAATGCATATTATTTCACATACAAAAATTGCAATCTATTGCTTAAAACGTAAATTTACAAATACATGAAATATGAAATTTAATTAATTGGTATTCTTTGAAATGAATATCAATGAAACTTATGAATTTTCATCCACAATTTAAACAACTCTCAATACATTCATCATTTCTTCCATGAAATTTTAGTTTCACATCTTTTGTAATAACATTTATCTGCAAAATAGGGTTCCCGCTTCCTATCACTCCAAAAATAACTTCTTTGCTGCTTGTCTTGTTTACGGTATTCGTGAACATTATGCTTTTTTCTATCTTCATACTGCGCGTATTGTTTGCGGTATCTATAATTTCTATCAACAAACTTTTCTTTTCTATAAAATGATTTCTCTTCATTTCCGTATCAGTAACCACATTTCTTAAACTTTCGTGAAATATTTCATTTTTTCTTTTTATATTACTTCCATCTATTTCTTTTATCGCGCTCGTTAAATTATAATATTTTCCGTGTTTTGTTATTTCCTTTTCATCTTTTGATTTGGTCTCGCGAGTTGAGTCACTTTTATCTGTTTTCACCGCGCGTGCTAAATTTATCTTGAAATTATTTTCTGAATTATTTTTATTCATAATACCAATCTTTTCGTTTTCTGCACGTGAACCATTTCCTTTTGATACTTTCGCTTCATTGTATGAATTGGCAACATAATTTAATTTTTTATCGGAATTATTTACAATTTTAAGACAACCTACTTGAAAAGTATTGCGCTCACCAACAATTTTAATTCCCTCTTCATCTATCGCCAACTTTAGTTTGCTTTTGCTGATCACGTCTTGCCCTGTTACAATATCGTATGCGAGAGATTTTGAAACATAAAATTTTGTTTATATAAGAAAACCATCAACACGTATTTCATACACAAAATATCCAATTAGATTTACAGTTTCTCCGCCAATGTCAGTTAATAAGATATCAACAGAAGGCAAATTTGACGACCCAATATTGACATAACATTTGTAAATGAATAAAGAAATATAGCTGTCTGTATCAAGCAATAGATTTGCTTCTTTGCCTTTGATATTAATTATTTTACCCATTCCATTAGGTTTTTGACTTATTTCTGATTCGAATTGTAGCAATGTTAGCTTTTTCCTGTACATCGGAATGAGAATTGTGATTTTGGCGATTATAATTTCGATAGTTTTCGATTATAATTTCGATAGTTTTCGGTAGAGTCTTGACTGAACTCATTAGTTTGACCGTTATTGCTATTATTACACTGAGACGCTATGGCCTTGAGAGTTACATCTAAAACACCTAATTTGGTATTGGGTATGAAAGAAAGATTGTGAATTTTCATTTTTACTTACTTTGGGTTTTTTATCTTCAAAGTGGTGTAATTCTATTAATGGTTTTAACATTACGTCTCGCTGCATCATAATCGTCTAGTTTACTTACCAATACGTCTACATTTTTAATTTTTGGAAGATCATCAATAAAATTATCTTTCATTTCTATAGGTAACCTTTTATTAATTTGATCTACTGCTATTAATTCTTTTAAGGATTCAAAATCAGATACTTTAAGACTGCTAATCCATTTTTCCAAATAATTTCTTAATTCAAATGCTAAATTGCGCCAAGTGGCTGAAGATTCATTTTTATGTGACATTAATTTCTGCCTAAATTCTTCTGGCGTCATTTTGAAGCGTTTAAGAAGTAAATCTTTTACGTAATCGTAATTGTTCGCCAATGTTTCTGGCTCTCTAGCTATAATATTGGCGATTTTTAACGGAATTAAACTTAACAAATGTGTGACCCAATTTTCTTTTATTATATTCATTCGAGAAATTTGTCTTTCAAATAATGCTAAATAGAGACTAATATCACTTTTGCTGTCAAAGTGAGATATTAATTTAAGCAAATCTGGTTGCTTACCTGAACCAGCTATTGCAGGATCATCACCAAATATACAGAGGTGTCGGTAACAGTAACGGTAACAGTGTCGCGAATTCAATGGTTTTTTCCCATCTCAAAAAATGCCCAACGCGCCTAAAGAAGTTTTCACTTCAAAAAAAAAAAAAAAGGAAGAGGATAATGCCTAGACAAAATACACTACTACTCTAAATTAAGTAATCATAGCAAGAAACAGATTTAAAATGTTAATATAATTAAATAGGCATTTTTAAAATCATATAAAATAGTTAAGACAGTAAAAAAAAATTATGCACAGCATATTGACATTGTTTTATTATAAAATTATCTTTAATAAAAAAATAAAATAAAATAAAACATCCATGCAAGAAACTTTACTTTTTCATACTACATGTTATTTTTGTTTTCTACATCCTTGAAATCCTTTATTAGCCTTTCAAATACTTTTCATAGGTTGTTCAAGCCTTGAGTCAGTGATGTGAAATAAGCAGACTTAAGGGAAGCCAGACTGAAATTTTTTTTTGTTATATGTTCTGTTGTAATTTTATTCAATATATTATGTGAAATTAACTCCTTAGGTAAAATGATGAAAAATCACAGAATTTTAATGTGTATATCTGTCAGATGAAAGTTTTTAACCTACTGAATTAAATTAGTCAAACTTCACCCTTAATTAAAATGAAATCAGTTATCTACTATCATGGCAATAAACAAATGAATCATCCACAGTCTTGATTGAACATAAAATTTTAGATAATTACTTGCCAATTTGATAAAAATATAAAAGGTTCATCTACTATATATATAAAACACAAACGGAAATTTCGTTCCGTTCCTTTATAACTCGAGTTCCACTGAACGGATTTTGATGGAACTTGCACTGTTCGATAGATAATTTTTTAGGGAAGGTTTTAGTATATAACATATTGTTCTACGTACATTAGTTACAGAATCATGATAGAAAGTTCTGTTATTTTGCCTGAAAAGGTTACCATTGCTAATATTTTGGCGACTATTATTGTTGCAGAAAGAAATGAAAAGCCTATACATCTCGAAAAATAAAAGAAAAACTGTTGCTAATTTTATTAAAAAAAAGAAGGAGAAAGAAAAGAAAAAAAAGTGTTTTGATGAGAGAATATTATAAACAGAAAATATTTAATTTAAACATGATTGGGAATGTTCGTAATGCTTAAAAAATTATTCAAGGGGCGAGATTTCAATATTGAAACAAAATTTGGTGTTTTATCTTTTGTTTTTGGCGATTTTGATTTTACTTTTGACCCCAAACAATTTTATTTTAAACCAAAAGGTGTTTTTTTTTTGTTGCAGAAAGAATTAAAATGGCTATACATCTGGAAAAATAAAAGAAAACTGTTACTAATTTTATTTAAAACTAGTCGGATGTGCCAATCCCAAAACTTTCTTCTATCTCAGTCATGTTAATACTTCAAAATTCGCTATCACATCACCAATAAAATCAATATTTTTCGTCATTCTGTTGTACGTCAGCTACTTGCGAATCGTCGGGTTACAGAGATGCGAACAATCGATGTATACTAAACTATGAAGAGTCCTTCTGGCCTGAACCGACAGGAACAGATAGCCTCCCTATTCCTTGGTTTTACGATTTTAGCTAATTTTACTGGAAAACACGAAGGTAAAATGCGTGGAACCTAAATAAAGAAGATTCAATCCTAGTTCTCGTCAACATTGAATTTGAATGAGAATATCGCCAAATTAGTCCTCTACAGCCAAGTTTGCTCCATTTATGGCAACTTATTTTGGTCGCCAAATTTGGCGATATTCCGCCAACTGTCGCCAAGTTTGGCGAGAATTTGACGTTGGCGAATATAAAGATATAGTGATAAGCATATAATAGGATTAATGGTTACAACAATGAAAGAAAATTTGCCGAAACCCTGTTAACTAAAACTCATAAATTAAACCCGTTTAGGGATGAATTCTGCTGTCTTGTTTGAAAATGTCAGCCACCCTAAAATTTCAAACCGCTATATCTCAGCCATTTTTTAAGATAGAGGCAAAACAAAAATTGCTCCGGATTCTCCGGATCAAGGCCGAACATTTAACGAAAAAAAGTTTTAGGATTTCTAATCTTTTTGAATTTGAAAACTTTAAAGGGCTATCACAGAGCCCCCTTTTGTCGAAATATCCCCAAATTCTAATAGAACCTGCTTGCCATAGCCAAAAACATACAAAAAAAATGTGGTTCAATTTGAAGCATAACTTCATACACTTTTCGATGATACAATAGTGAAAATGGAACAAAAATATCGATCACAGCACCCCCTTTCGTCAAAATATCCCCAAATTCTGACAGAACCTGCTTGCCATAGCCAAAAACATAGAAAAAAAATGTGGTTCAATTTGAAGCATAACTTCATACACTTTTAGATGGTACAATAGTGAAAATGGAACAAAATATCGATCACAGCACCCCCTTTCGTCGAAATATCCCCAAATTCTAATAGAACCTGCTTGCCATAGCCAAAAACATAGAAAAAAAATGAGGTTCAATTTGAAGCATAACTTCATACACTTTTTGGTGATACAATGAAGACACACAGACGGACAGACAGACATTTTGTAAAAACATGTTTTTCGGAATGTCTGACCTTTAAAACGTGTAAATCCGTCGGAAAAAATTTCGATTACAATACTTTCTTCTATTACAGATAGAAGAAAGTAAAACGGAAAGAAAAGAAAAAATGAAAACCGTTTTGATGAGAGATTTTAAACCAAAATGCAGCTTTTTTTTTTTTTTTTGGGGGGGGGGGGGGGGGGGAGTTGGTTAGCCGGGCGCCAGTGATAGATATATACATGTATATATACACACACATATATATTACACATATATCTACACAAATAGAGTAATATATATATATATATATATATATATATATATATAGTACATACATACATACATATATATACACTTATATGTATGAATACATACATATGTGTATGTAATACATATATATTTATATATGTACATATATCACAGGCGCCCGGCTAACCGAAAAGTACTTTTTTTTTTATTCAAATGCAAACTATATTAATGGTAATATACTTCTACCTTATACATGAAATTTCGTTCTGGCTGCTTATAAAGCATAATTTCTGTCTCCACCGCCGATCGCCGATTGGGATTTTTACGCTTTCTGATTATTTATAAAAGCAAACGCTTCTTAAGTCATTTCCGGTATTTTTAGAGGATTATGAAGATATAAGAACATATAATATAATAAATTAATATATATATTATTAGATTATATAGAAATACAGTCGAACCTCGTTAACACGAAATCGCTTAACACGAAATAATTTTCCGTTCCCTTAAGATAAGTCTGAAAATCAATGTTAATTAATTCGTTTAACACGAAATAGAATTTCGGAAAATCCCGCTTAAGCCGAAATTTTTTTTTTCGCTTCAAAGTCAAAACATGATTTCTTATGCAATGTTTTCGATATTTCAAACTTAAATGTCACATACTCTTATTAAAAGTGGAATTTTCTTCTCATGGTTTGAAAACGATTTAAAGTGAAAGAGGGTTTCAGAAAATTATGAAATACTGAATTCCTGAATAATCCCTGCTTTTCTTTGATCTCTGATATGCGCAAGTGTTCCCACATTAACGATATGAGCAATAGATTAGTCGCAATGAAGTTTGGGGAAGGAATTTCTTTTTTTTTTAAAGTGGTTGTTCCATTACTTAGTTGACTGTATTGACAGTAACAAACTATAAACCGGGGGTCTGAATTCTCCTATCTGCGTGAGTAAAAGAAGTGACAATCTCTACTTCACTACCTGACTAACATAATGGAAATGCTGTTTACAGTTGCTCTGTAGAATTTTGTGAAAGGTGAGTCGAAAACAACCAGCAGTATCTTTAGAAACCAAGCAAAAAAATTAAACGAAGTTAGCGATAAAGTGCTGAAAAAAATCACAAAATGCGCTGAAGTATGGGATACCTGCAATTCTTCTACAATTTTATGGTGTGAGTTAATTCAAACCAGTAAGAAAATGAATGTGTAGAAGAAAGAATGAATAAATTGAAATTGCTCTCTTGCGGTGGATAAAAGAGGCAATAAGCCAGAACATTGTTTTAACTTTTGCAGTTTTGCAAGATGAAGCAGAGGCTTTTTATGATGCTCTCGGATGACTGACAAGATTTAAATAGTGTCATAGACTTGTTTGCAGAAAGATATGTAGCCAAAATCAGCAAATTCTTTCTTAGACATTGTTTTTTCCCGAGTACATTTGCATAGATGAAGATGTGCTGACTTCGGATGTGACTACAGATGAAGAAATAATTGCTGAAAAATAAAGATGACAACATTGAAGTGTCAGACGAGGAAGAAGAAATTGACACAGAACAGAAAAGTTTAGTGTCAATAAATGAATCTACCGCAGCATTGAAAACTGTACAACGTTTCCTTATGGATCAAGAGGAGCTTTGGACAAATTAGATTAGGTCCATACGTTCCTAAAAAAAGTACTCTACAAAAATTGAAGCCAAAGTGAATAACGGACTATTTAAAAATATGATTAGCATGTAAATAAAATTAATGTTGCCTAAAAAACGATAATTAATTTGTTAATGAAATTTACTATTTCTTATTAATTTATGATTTTTTGAGCAGGGATATATTTGCAGGTTAATTTATTAGTTATTATATCTAACATAGATGGCGCCACTATTATGACGGTTAACACGAAAAAAATTCCCAGTCCCTTCAATTTCGTGTTAACGAGGTTCGACTGTATTAGATTATATAGAGATTAGACTATATAGAAATTAATTAGATTATATTATAATATTTGTTATATTACAGTTATAAATTAATTAGATTATATAGAAATTAATAGATATTATATAAGAAACCAAGTTCAACCGGAAATGACTTAAGAAGCATTCGGTTTAACAACTAATCAGAAAACATGATAATCGCAATCGTCTATCTGCGGTGGACAGGGAAATTATGCACTTATAACTCGAGTTCTGCTGAATAGATTTTCGTCGAACTTAAACTGTAAGATAATTTTTCAGGGAAGGTTTTATAGTATAACATATCGTTTTACGTTGATTAGTTATAGAATTATTATGGAAAGTTCTATAATCTGATCAATCCGATTATGAAAGATTAGCCTTTTTAAAAGATTTTGCCGAATGGATTTTGATGGAACCTACACTGTTAAATAATTTTCTAGGGAAAGTTTTATTATAAAACATATCATTTTACGTTGCTTAGTTCTAGAATTATAGGGGGAAATTTGAAAATCGGGTCACCATTTTCTTATCAAATATTAGCCTTTTCAATATTTGATTTAGATTATGAAAGATTAGCCTTCTGAAAAAGTTCTACTGGACGGATTTTGATGAGAATTGCATTATTAGTTAGTTAGATGCTATTTCAGGAATGGTTATAATGTACTACATATTGTTCTACGTTGTTTAGTCAAACAGTTATGTGTGAAGGTTATATAGTCAGGTGAACCCGATTCCGAAAGATTAGCCTTTTTGAAAGTTTTTACTGGGTGTATTTTTTGGAACTTGCATTAAGTAGATAATTTGTAAGGATGGTTATTTCATATCGTTCTGTTAGTTTTAGAATTATGTGGAAAAGTTCTATAATCAGATGAACCCGATTATCAAAGATCAGCCTTTATAAAAACTTCTACTGAATGGATTTTGTTAGTTAATTTGTTTGCATTGTTAGTTCGATAATTTTTAGTGGTGGTTTTAGTATATTGCATATAGTTTTATCATTCTTTAGCAAACCCTAACTGTAAATGACCAAATAAAAGAGCTGGTCCTGAATAGCTAAAATTTTGACTGCACATTAGAAAATATAATAACGCAATGCCGTCATTTTTCAGTAATGTGGAAGGATATTCCAGGTAAATATACAGATTGCTTTCAAATACAAGGTCAAATTAAACGATATATTTCGTTTGATTCAAGGTTCATTTGTAGAAACCGACCAGTGCAGCAGGCGTAGCTTGCTAGTTTAATATAAAACTTGCATGCATATCATTCATATGCCAATATAAATAAATGCAGTTATTTTATCAATTTAGTTTTATTTTCAGAAATTTTACTTATCTGCTAGTGTAATAGCTGATTTTTTTTTTTTTTTTTTTTTTTTTTTTGCAGAATTCTATAAGCATTATAAATGTAACTAATATAACGTTAGAGGAAGTAATATGCAAGGGGTAGCAAATTCAAGGTTGTACACAGGTGTTTATTTGGATAGTGGCGAGCCTGGTAATAGATAAGTTGGAGGAGAAAAATATAAAAAAATAACTTATTTTTCCTCCTTTACTAATTATCTGGAGAAAAATATAATAACCTTATTATATCACATACTTATTTCTAAAGTGACATAAGTCAAAAAACGTGATTTTTGGGATATTAGTATAAGTGAATCACAAACATATTTCCCCATCTGTCATTGAATGCATATCTAAATATCTTTAAAAATGACCAAATTAGAACATTTATCATTTTTTTCTTATGATATTGTACAGCCTTATTTTCTACATATCTTCAGGTAATTGGGTGGGATGTGGTTCCTATGAAAGTAAAATAGCTGTTTCTAACACTCTATATAATAATTTTGCATTATTTAACAATCCATTTTAAATGAAAAATAATTTATTTTCATACTGGAAAAAGGTTTTCACCCCTTTTTGAAAAACTTCATTTTTCAAGTTATGTCACTTTAAAAATAAGCCTACACTTTTATTTTTATCATTATTTTTTTTTCATTCACAATTTCAAATTCTAAATTACATACTCATTAATACACAAATGAAGGCTTTGAGATGAGTTTAAAAAAAATAAGAATATTAAATATAGATATTTTTAAATCAAACAAAATACAAGGACGTGAGTTTCAAAACTCGCCTTATCCAAAATTTAAAAAATCGTGTTTTCTGTATAAATCTATTCCGTTAGTAAATTTGCACCAAAAAAACACTTCAATCCGCAAAAAAACTAGTTTTAGCATACATTTCTGCCATTGTAAAATCTATGGAAGAAGTTACAGGTTTTTCGCGATTTCCCAAAATTTGATTTTCTGGACGAGTTTTGAAACTCACGTCATCATAAAACAGTAAATGAGGACAAACAACAATAACAGTTTTGATACACATAATGTGGTTAGTCCAAAATTGTTTTTATATTCAAATAATTCATTTCAAGTTACAGAAATCAATAATAAACAGATGGAAGTAGTTATAAAAATAAAATTTGAATAATTAATTAGGTACTAAAATCAAGCAATATAATAAAAAGATATTGGAAGAACAAACAATTGGGCAAAATGTTCATTGTTATATACATATATATATATATATATAATTTACTTAATTTCATAAACAAAATCACTCATTAATACATGATTAAAAATTAATTAAAAGAATAAATATGTTTAAATAAGGATTCTTAAGAATCAAACAAAATTAAATGGAACTGATTATTGATCCAGATCATCTTTATATGAATATGATTATAAGAGATATGTAAAAGGCTGATTGAATATTAAATATATCCATATACAACTCATGCAGGGGGCCCATAAATGTAATCTACATTAAAAAATTTTTGAATGCCTGAGTACAAATGATTATTGGTTCAACTAAATTCAAAAATGTTTTTTATCAGAACAACTTAAAAGATTTTTTAAATAAGTTTATTTGTTGACATTATGAATATAATATAAGAAACTGAAAGAAATATAGTCAACTTCCCTATATTCACACTTGGACAGCTAAAAATACTAGTTAATCTGCAGACCAGGAGCCTAAACGTCAGCTCTCAAGTCATTATTTTTTAATCTCACGCATAATATTTAGCATCTTACAATCCTCAATTTATATTTTTTATATTACATACATATTTATAGGCATATAAAATACTTCGAAGGTTTCAGAAATTAGAAGCGTTAAATTAAACACAGTTCATGCAATGATATTCTGAAATTCTTATGAACTTTTTAGATAAAAGAAATACATTTCTTCAGGGGGGCCCTCCCTTTATCTTATTAAATTTATATTCGCGATTTCCTATTGATTGTGTGAATGATTACAGTATATATTTGATTTTGTTCTACATTGTGGTTTTATTACAAGGAGCAACAGTTTGGAAAATAATTTCATGTTATCCTAATACCCAAATAGCAATATTTACTTCGCTGCCAACCACAAAACATCTGCGTCTGATGGATAAGTTAAATAATATCTCATGTACGAAAGCAACTTATGGAAATGTAAACTAAATCTACTACATTTCACTTATATATATTTTAGAAATCTAGTATTATTACAATTTTTATTTCGGTAAAACAGTTTTGATGGTCATTCTATAATATCTATATGCAAGATCTTATCTAAGTACATCCTGATCTACTTGATGGCAATAACATACCAAAATCCCCTCAAAATAGGCATATTTGAAAACTTTTAAACCTATTGGGTAATCATTCATAATTGTGTCCGCTGCCAATTCACTAAATAGCATTGGCGCTATAAAGTATTTTTTGTGATAGCTTTTTATGTTCTCAATTTCCAGTAATTGTAATATTTCAGGATTCGACGATATGTATGGATGTGTTTTACTACTTTTATTTCTTTAGATTAATCACTTCATTGTATGAGAGATCTTATCCTATTTTTAAAAGAGTATTAACTTTTCAACGACAAAATATTCACATCTCTTCCAGAAAATGAATAATATTTCATGTAAGAATTATACTTATATAAATGTAAACTCATACTACGAGACATGAATCCAAAATACACGTTCAATAATGATTCTATAGTAGTTAAAAGATAACTTGAATCAAAATAAATTCTCATTTATGTCAATAAAATACTAAAATCAAGCAGAAAACATTTTATTTCGCTAATAAAATTTATAAATAAAATTGCAGCAAAATAGTGAGAGTTATTTGAATTTTATTATTTTGATATTCTTTGAAATATGGTTGCTAGGTTACAGTTTAATTAAAGAGGAAAATGAAAATAAATACAGAAATGCACCATAGGAAAGCATTATGACCTAAAAAGTCTATTTTTCGAACAAATGAACCAAATAGACTAAAAACTATACAGCTAATGCCAGGTACCTCACCGGGTATATCAACCAAAAATCAACCTAATCGGATCATTTTTGTGACAGTTATTACGAAAAAGACAGACGGAAACCCAGTGGCGTAGCTACAAATCCAGCGCCCTGGAGCAAGTACGATTGGTGCGCCCTCTTCTCTACCTGAAAAAGTTTCCCTAAATGTAATTTTAGGTAAAACTGTAAAAGCGAAATCGGCTTATAAAAACATCTTGTCATAAACGGATCACTTTTATGATGCAAATAGAAGGAATGCCATACAATTACATTTGATAAAACTAAAACCTGTCTAAAACGGAATTTCTTTCAGTCGCTTGTGGTTCCGTCTTAGCAGGCTTCATACTAACATATTATCTCTTTGCTGTAAAACATAACTTGCAATGCACATGTGAGTGTCCTTAGTTGAACTTTTAAATATTTTTTACAAATTCAAAAGTGTAAAATATAAGATTTAGAATGGACACCTATTATCTGAAATAAAAATTTTATACAATAAAATCTGCTAAAACAAAATCGCAAAACATTAGAGAAAAATTCTGTTTTAGTCAGGTTTTCGTATTAGCAGGTATAATCATATAGAGAACAAGAAAAAATTCTGTCAAAGACAGGAGTAGCAGCTCTCACGGGTTATATTTTTAGAAAGGTTTATTTCGTTCCTTTGTAATTTTGCGCCCTCATGGTTCTTGCGCCTGGAGCAATATGCTCCACGGTAGCTACGCCCCTGCGGAAACCAAAAACTTTTCGGATCTCTACAGTGATCCTGAACTGATGTTTCAGCAATTAATTAGGTTGAATTTAGTTATATTCGCCAAGAAAACCACACTCAATACAGTTTAAAATCTTATATAATTCATTATTTTGAGCAACTTGTTTGGATAATGCAAAAATCTCAATTGCAATATCTTATACATTTATTTTCTGACAAAATACATAATGCCGAATTTTTCCTGCTTGGCAGACATAGATATCAAGAAAGAATGCAATTTGAAGTTATTAATTTTCTCTTATCAGTAATTAATACAGGGCAAACCCTGGTGGAAGGACATTTCACTAAAAGATTTCAGGTTTTAAGTTTTTCAATGGACTAGGAGTAAAATTTTCCTCCACCTCACTGAACTCCATAATGTGCCCCTGGAGCTTCAGAAATCCATCCCAGAGAAAATTGTCTGAATTCAACTTTGTCTGTTATCCAGAGGCCCCACCAGTGGCTGAGAGGTTCTGCTCTCGAAGCTGGTAGACGGGAGGTGCTGGGTTCGTTCCCAATCGTGCCCATCAGCCTAATCGTTCGGAGTTTTCGTGGTTTTCTTCGAGCCGTGGATTTATCCATGCGTAAATACGGGTTAGGTTCCCTTAGAAAGACCCCCACGAAGGGCACTCCCCCCGGGCCTATATCCCAAGAGTAGATAATTGGCCGTCAATAATCAACCCAACCCAACCCTGTTATCCAGAGTAAATTGAGCTTCAGTAGACTTTTAAGTATTGTGTTTGGTCAATGCTTAACAACATAACAGCAATGATGTGTTTAAATCAATAAAAGGAACAGTATTTCTTTAACTTCTGTGAAAACAAATTAAAGCTCAGTTTAAGGATTTCTAGAAGTGAATATTGCAGGTTTGTTTTATGGAAAACATGATTCTCTTTAGGATAAATATATTATTTCTGTTCTTTGAACTGGCTTGTAGTGTAATACTTCCTTGATTTTGTTTGACATCTAAGTTTTAGTTAATTTGAATTTTGGATAGCTCAAAGATTTTATATCTCTCCCTTGGCATTTGAAATAAAGTCTTGTGTACTGAAAATATTTTTATTATTTACATGGTTTAAATAAATTATGGGCAATAGGAGTTTGGTATGTTTTTTTTCACAATAAAGTCTTTTTTCTTTTTGATGTTAAATTCTAAACATCGACTGTGCATGCATTAACAGTACTAAATGAAAAAAAATCTATACATTAATTAAGATTTTTACTCACATTTATAGTTTAAAAATCATGAGTATCTTAAATGTACTCAAGTAAAAAAAAAAAATGGAAACAATGATGAGCAATTATACAGATACATTGCTTTAATACCATTTAACACGTGGCTGGACACACTATGGGAATCTGCAAAATTGAAATAATATGATCAAACCTCATTTTATTTTCACCTAACATACCCATACAAAAATTATTTTATATGCAGGATAATACTATGAGTGAGTTAAAGTAATTTTTTTAATGAAAAATCAAGAAACACTATAGGTAGAATGACTCTATACCAAAGTTTGATTGCATAAAAAATGAGTTCAACATCAAGCAATAAAAAGATGAGGAAGATATAAAAGTGGTTTTACCATAATGCTTCAATACTTAAATAGATTAAATATAAAATGTAAAAGAGCAGTATTTTCATATACAGGTATTCCAGAGCAACAGAAAATATGCTGCCCCCCACCCTCCCACCTGAGGATTGTATATTTCAGAAATCAATTTATAAAATTAAAAATAAATAAATACAAAAATCAAGATTATCATTTTTTCACTTTTGATATACAATAAAAAGAAGTGTAGTAAAAAAATTACTCTGTACACTATATTTAACTAATAAATTAACAATTACATAAAGAAATGATGCTTCAGAAATAAACTACATAGTCTAACACAAATAAAAAATATATTTGTACATAATATAAACATGTATCTAATTAACTTTATAAAGTAAAATAATTTACACATAAGTCCTGTATCTATACAGAAAACACTAAATGGCTAAGAAAAAGTTTTTATAGTACATATATATAGATATGATAACCCATAAGGAAGTGCCCCATAAGTCCTGAAATAATTCATTCATATGAGTAGATTCTATCTGCCAACTCCATGGGAACATCTTAGAAGTTATTTCATGACCAACATAAAGTAAAATGGGATTCATTCCTAAAAGTAAAGTGTGTTAATAGGTGATTAAACTAATAATAAATAACAATACTAAATTTTCTTCCACTATTATTTACCTAATTAAAAATACTTTTTCCCTCCCTCACTTCTCCAAATTAATTTTTCATTATGTCTAGATAAAAATTAAGGTAACAGATATAACCTACTTAAAACTAAAAGTAACATAATCCGCAATTAAATACAACATTAACATTACAAATGAGATACAGTAGTAAAATTATATTAATGAAGAAAAATCTTGATTGCAATTATGAAAAACATCATAGAGAGATTAAAACAACCTATACAGGATTCTTACTCATTTTTAAAAAGAAAATTCTCTGATTTGTTTTCTAGATTTAATAATTTTTCCATATCAATAACCAACAATGAAGTTCAGCAAACAGATTGCTGACCAACATTAATTTTAAAAATAGACCAGGTTTTCCCCTGAATATCTGAACAGTTTTCCAGGTTTTATCAGAATTATATACTTTTTCCTGCAATATATGAGCAAGGATGTGGTGAAAGATATACTGTGGTATATGCCATATAACTTCTGGATTTTTTATAGAAAGTACTAGGGGGTCTACCCCCTGCGAGCTACGCTCGCCAACCCCCGCTCAGACTTCGAGGCCTCTAAAAACATGACAGCGTGCTTTATTTTTAAAATATTGGTAAATCTGTAATTGGGTTGCCATGCTTTTAACGTTTTAATGGGGCATTTTTTGATTATCATGGCCTCATACACATCTGTTGCGACAACTGACGACTTTTTTCGGGATTGATAAGTAAAATCAATCACAACTTGAAAACCAACTTGTATAAAATGGTTAGGTTTAAATTGTGGCTACTTCTCGGACTTTTATAACAACGATCTGTATTCTATTCTTCCTTTGCGTTTAAGGATGAGAAAAATTCCATCTGCTTGTGAATAACATTAAGAACCACGGTATTGAAAAGTACTATGTTATAGACATTTTCAGTAACAGGTTATAATTTTCTCTCTATTTTAGTGCACCATCATGCATATTTTCATGTTATTTTAAAGTTTTTTAAATATGTAAATTATTTATTTTAATTAATATGTATATACGAATTTTCTAATAATTATTTATCATACAAAATTAATTAAATATTTTATGCATGCATGCCTTCATTTATTCGGCATCAATTGATGAGATATTTAAACAAATTTGCTATCCGCGATAATTTTACACCTTGTTATGTCACTTGAATATTGTCCATAAGAAAATTGTTAATATACATAGATTTGTTGCCAAAAGTTATGAAAACAAACCCAATGAACTTTTGGTGCTTTTATATTATAGGGGTCTTGACGCTTTTTTAAAAAGCTTGGCGGAAAAAACCAAGCAGGATATTTTATTCTCCTTCCGTTCAGTTGGGAAATTCTTATTTTATATATCCATTTCAAATATCCGAATTAGTGATTTTATAAATTCGTTTAATTAAATTTTACAAAAAAATAACAAAATGATACCAATAAGTAATAATAATTACTATTAATTCCTTTTCCCCCCTTTCTTTTGCGCTTACATAAATGACGTTATTTGGACGAATTTATTCAAAATATTTTCAGTTTATAAATTATATTAAATGCTGACAGACGATTGAATCCTGACGATAGAAATGTGATTTTTTTTTTCAAATTTTCCTGAAAAACATAGTTTAATCACAATCTTGTCATCATTATCGATTGAAATAAAAGATAAATTTCAATTTCAATATTGAAAATGACGAATAAAAAGAAATCAATAATCCCTATCGGGATCCTTTTCAATTTTTTTCCCTTTTTTGTCACAAAAAAACTGAGTAATTAGTTGCCATCATTACAGAAATGTCATTAAAATTAGAAAAAAATTAATATCTCGAAAACTAATTCCAATTTCAAAATTCTATTACCAGTTTTGACATCCGCGGATTTTTATGGACAATTGGTATTAATTTCACCATCAAGCGTTTAATATTTTATTAAAAATAGCCCTGAAACATAATCAGTCGTTTAATCAGTCATTTCATAAATTCGTTTCATAAAATCGTTTCATAAATTCGTTTCATTAGGATTTTATATATATAGGGTAGATGTATACCTTCTACAGTTATAGCATATACTCTCTAGTGTACATCCTCTGCCTATTAACATATACCATCTTTTTTTTTTTTTTTTCCCCTTCAACTACACCATGAGTCCTGCCATATGACAAAGAAGAAAATATGTGAATAACTGAGGAAACAATATAAAATGAAGAAATAAATATGAAAAAGATTAAGAACTGTATAAGGGGAAAAAAGGAGGGGGAGGAGTATATTTTATTTGAGAAAAAAAAAACATGCATCCATAAGTGATTTTTCCTTTCCAGGTCAATTTTCTAGATTTAATAGCAAACAATATAATTTTATACTTAGTTAACTGCTTACCATATTAATAAAATTGAATTCAAAAAGTATTTATGCATATGAGAAACTAAAATAAAACATTCTGTACAGGTTGCATTTTAATTTTTTTATTCTTTTTTAATTTTTGTATTTCCTACTACAAATACTTTTGCCCAAAATAAATAAATATATTATAATTTAAATTTGCCTTAGTAGGAAAATTTTTTAATCATTTTCCTCACAAATGATTCTTTGAATTAGCATAATTAAAATGCTCTTCAAGACTGTGTTAAAAAAATGATTTATGCCATAATGGATGTTTAAGCAATATGACTCAAAATAAAATTTAATAATAAAAAAAAAAACATTCCATTTTACCATTTAAATTAGGAACCTCATAGGAGACTAAGGTGAGTGGGTTAAACAAGAATTACTTGATCGAATGTCAATACTTAATATTCATACATTAATCTAATCTAACAGATACATAATAGCAAGTACAAATCAGTTACATATACAATAACATTTCCCTATTATATAAAAGATTTTAACACTTTTAAAATGGTAAAAATATTTTATGAAATAAGGATTAATGTTGAGAAATATAACAAAGATTTAAAATTCAAATCAAAAGAATATATGTAAAGGTTGATCTCCACTTTGAAGATTCTGTATTGTAAATCACTGTTTCATCTTAAAAATCAAATTAATTAATTAATTAATTAAAAATATATATAGTTCAGTTTTTAAATATAAAAGAATACCAGAATGCAAGATGCAACTGTCCCAATTGATGCCAACCCATAAAAATTATTATAATGTACAAAGAGATACAACAGATATAGATCTTAAGCAATCATTATGGTTTTTAAGGTGAATGATTATTGAAAATTGCTGAAAAAATATTTTCACAGGTTGAAATTTATGGTAAAAAACATAACAATTACTGAAAATGCATATTTGCTGGCAACTCAAACAATGCACCAATATTATAATTACAGAAACTATAACAATATTTTTAAAACTCATGCAAGTAAGTGACAATTTAGTTAGTTAAAGCATTGAAAAGTTTTCCCTTTAAGTCTATCCTAATAATATTATAAATCTGATTATGTGCAAATGTTAGGCTGAAGCCAGCGTCAAAATGAAGCATTTAATTATCCTGTATCTTTGCATATAAGTTGATTATAACCCTCAAATGAATATAGGCTGGTTTTGGTTTATTTTATTTCAATATTTTTCTTAAAAATTAAAAATTTCATTATTTTCATACAGAATAAATGGACATTTTTTCGTATATTTTAAAATGGTTGGTTGGTTTGGCCCAAAGGGTTTTGCAGCTTTTTTTAAAATGGTTAAATTTATTTTACCGTTGCTAATACTTTAAACTTGCCAATATAAAATAAAACCCCTGAGTAATAATTTTTAATCAACAATTTATTTTCAAGTGAAAATTTTCCACGTGAAAAATGAAAAGGAAATGAATTATTTAAGAATTAAACAGAATATGAAATGATGTCATATTAGAAATAAAACGTGTGTTTTCAAATATTTGATAATAATACAAAGTGCACAAATACGAGTAAGTATGGAAAGCAAGCGAATATGATGTCATATATAGAAAAATAAAACAGATTTGTTTTGATGTTGAAATAAAATGATCTTGGGTTATCAAATTATTTGTGATTAATTTCTCTTTTTTTTTTCTTTTTCTTTTTCACATGAAAGGAATTATTTTAAATGTACGTAATATATGTATTTTAAATGTATGTGTTGTAAATTAAAGTTCTGTGTTTTAAATGAAATGAGTGAAAGATTTATATTTTTAATGAATTCAATACGAATGATGGAATAGGTTGGGGATTTATCGTCTGCACACGGCTAACATAAAGATACCATATTTTTAATTTAAATTTTAAAAAGTGAAAAAAAAATATTGGATGGCAAATGTCAATGATATGCATCGCAAAATTATCCGTATCGAAAATCAGAAAATCTTAATAAAAATAACTATATTTTTTAAAAGAAAGTTGCTTTTCTCATAAAAGCTAAAGATTTAATATGATTGTGTCGAAGTAACAGCATTTTTCCTCTATCATTTTCCCACAATCGAAACACATTTGTAAATCGTCGTTTCGAACGGAATTTAATTTTACATTTCTTTTAGTTTTAAAATAGGAAAAACTTTGTTGTCTTTTTTAAATATAGCTTTTTTTAAAGTTGTTTCATAATAGATTTTTGTAAAGTCTTGTAGGATAAGAAAAATTGCATGGATTTTAAAGCAATGTTTAAGTAAAATTACAATATTTTTTAAACTTAAAAAACAACAATGTTATCGAAAAGAAAATCGATTTTACCAACAAATTCGCGTAATGCAAAAGCAAAGAAGAAATCAAAAAGTAATGAATATTTTCTTCCAGCCGAATTGTGTAAACTTGAACAAGCCAATCGTGCCAATTCATAACATTATAAACGTGAAAGCGCGTTCTATATAGTAGAATTTTTTTTACATATAGGTAAAACATTTCCGAGAATAGGAAGGTTAGGGGTCTGTAATTAAGTCCATAGTCAATTTGCTTTTTTTTTTTTTTTTTTTTTAATTCTGCTAGTGTTGTTTTTTGTTTTACGAAGAGGAATTTCACGATTTTACTCGATTTTCACGATTTTACTTGGTCCTCCTTTTTTCATTAGTTGCAGTTTCATTTTCGCGATTGTATATATTATTTGGCATGAAATTTCACTTTTTTAAGACTGAGTTATGTCAAGGCCCCTATAGCAAAGAAATACCGTATGGTCTCCTATAAAATATGATAAAGCTTTGATTAATTATATATGTTGTTAATTATCAAGTGAAATGTTTTACTAAATTAATGCATTTATTCTTTTTTTAATGTTACGTGAACGAAGTCACGGGTAACAGCTAGTTCTCAAATATTTTGTTCACTCTTAATAAGTGATTTTGAACCACCTCTCAACTATAATTATGAAATCCTTTTCATTTCCCACCTGTAGAAAATTTATATATATATATATATATATATATATATATATGTTTGTATTACATATTAATAAAAGAAACATGTTTGTGTGACTGTGTGTGTACAATGACTAGGGAAATCTATTGAACATAGAGATCTGCAAATTTGGTTCGTGATACATGAGTACAGGTCCAAATGCACTTGGCCTCAAATTTTTAAATTTTTTATGCAATTTTTAGCATATTACTTTTTTTTTTACATTACTAAAAAATCTAGTTTTAATCTTTTAGTCTAATACATTTTAAAAACAAAAAATTAAAAAATCTGGAAGTAAGTGAAAAAAAAATCTGCATAGAACTGTAATATTTATTTATTTATTTATTTTATTTTATTTTTTTTTATTTTTTTTGGGGGGGGGGGGGGAAGCTTAGATTATACTTTTTTGATTTCATGTTTTTAATGACTGAATTTTATTTTATATTTAATGGAATTGATAAGTAAAATCAACAAAAATACAAAATAAACAATACAAAATTGGTATAGTATAAAAAGGGAAAAAAACATGATAGAAGCAAAAATGAAATTTCAATTAATTTTATCAATTTAAGATAGTGAAAATGATGATAATATTGGATTCGTTTCAAATTCAAATCAGTGAATCTTTTTTCTATAATAGTAATACAATATTATGATAGCTGATTGCTAGTTGTTTACCACATTTTTGTATTTCTATGCCCTAAAAATTGATTTAAAACATCAGTGTTTGTAATGATATCATAAAGATATGTTGCTTTATTTTATTATTTATTTATTTATTCAAAATCTGTTTATTGACACATCTGAAACTCTCTATGTACACATTTAAACCTATTTTGTCATTGTAGCAGAAGTTACTAGGGTTTACATTTCAAATTAGTTATTTAATTTCCTCAAAGACTTTTTTTCAATTATTTTTTTCTTGAATTAAAACATTATTAACATATATATAATTTAAGAAATCAACTGAAAGTCATTGTTTACCTGCATAGTAAAATGGTGCTCCAGTCCACAGTTTTTTATCATCGATCACAAAGTAACAAATTGACATCAATGCAAAAGCCAAACTACCCGTAGCCATAATAAAAGAGACAGACCTAAAGTAGATTTCAAATAGACTTTTAAAATAACCAACAACTATTAAATTAATTTTTAAAATATAACACATGACATTAAATATACATGCATTATTCCTACAAAAGCTTATTTTATGATTTTACTATTATAATAAATTTATAAATAAAAACAAAGACAGAAAACAAAAAATTATGCATAACTGTACCATAAATTTTTATTCACAGGTATGTAACCACCATTTTTTGAGCATAAGCATAAGATGGCTGCAATAGTACCCTGAAAAAAAGTTTTTAAAATGTCTATTAAGCATACTAATTTAATCAATTGTTATCTTATTTACATTATATATATATATATACAATATATGTAAAAAAGGTTGTATATTACATATATATACAAAAAAATTCAGTCAGTTATATTAAGATTTTACAAATATGTATATCTATACTATATTATAAAGAGAGAACGCTTGACTGACTAATCAATGCCCAGCTGAAACGACTAAGTCAGGATCACGAAATTTGGAGAGTAGATTACTAATATGACCTAGGCAAGCAATAAGAAAGGATTTTTGAAAATTCCAGCGATTTTAGAAATTTACCCCTAACAAGCACAGGTACTATAGTCTGTGGCGGCGAATTTTGATCTTTATAGCTCATTCGATTCATCTTATTGAGCTAAGTAATTTGCTACCTCGCATATCGGCTATTGAGTTTTGATAATGACAGGTTGCCGGGTCAAAGTTTAAAATTTCGTTCATTGAAAACCAGTTGCCGTCAAAGAAATAAGTAAGATTTAAATTTATTTATGGTTCTTACACTGACAAGCATTGATGATAGTCAATTTCTGACACAATGTTCACTCCAAAGAAGTGAGCAAAACAAAAATATTTCTCATAGTGCACACAACGAGCCAAGGCTTCTCCAGCGGACTCGACGAATACATTCAAAACAACTCTGCTTTCTTTCTGGAATTTTAAAACAGTAGTCTGTAGGGGTGAAGTAGTTCTCGTCTTTATCAATGTATCCTCCTTTGGCAAATCCATACTTGAACATAGGAATGAACTTAACTGTTACAAACTGATAATGTGTCAATGATTGAAGCTTTATGACATTGTTCCTAGTCATGAGGGAAATATTTAATTTGTTGGCTAAAATGTAATCTTGAATAAATTTTACAAAGACTTTCCAAGGACAAAAACACATTAAATCCAGCGGTTGAATGAGATTAGTTGAATTTGCAGGCATACACTTCAGAATAATTTGCATGTCTTCCATCTGTGAAGCAGGGTTCGAAAATAGACTTTTCACATCATGCATGAGAACGACCTTTTTTACTCCCCTTCTCACTTCGGGCACAAAGACGTTGTTGTACCACTCTTTTGATAGAGGAATAGTTAATTTTCCTATCCTGTTAAATCTTCCTGATGTAGCAATTGTTTGGCTTCAAAAGAGGTACAAGAGGTTTAGTAGAAAATCGATTTCTTTCTTGAAGACAGATAAAAAGAATAGCAAAGAGAATACCATTCATTGAAACTGTATGCTACATGGTGTATGAATGAGTCATGACACTTTTGGATTTAATCAAAACAAGGACAACTTGGATGCCTTTGAAAGTCAGGTAACGTACACAGATATAATATTGTCGAACTATTATTACAAAATTACATCATAAATCATTTTACGTAATTTCAGAATCTTAAATATGCATCATCAAAAATGGGTTGCCAAATAAATGACGTACTTAGTTGTTTATAAAATGCGTTTCTTAAATATCTGATAAAATGAATTACGCCTAAATTATTATTCAGAACGAAAAAATATAGAGAATAAAAGATGAATGAAAAAAGGAAATTATAAACAATTAAAAGAAAAGAAAGAAAGATAATAGAAAGATAATTAAATAATTAAACGAATCTTGAGTTATTTCCTTTAAAAAAAATTGTAAATTAACAAGGTAAAAAAATCCCAGATAATTTTCCTTTAGAAAATTTTTTAATTATCAAAAAAAGTAAAAAATTTAATGATAATTACTCTCGATTTTTAATAACAGCATAATTATACCTTTTTTTTTTTTTTTTAAAGTAAAAATGATATATTTCATTCATGACAGACACTAAAATTTTTATTTAAAAAATAACATCATAATCCTATGAATCTATCATGATTTGCTTTTAGAAAATTCAATGTATTCGCTGTATAATTTCTAATTACTTTTGTCGTTTTATTTTTTAATGCCATCAGTTTGATCATTTTACTGATTTTGATGTCATTCAAAATATCACATAAAAAATAAAATAAATATTCTCATAAATAAGGCTTTAAAAATTTTATAAAATCTAGTCGCCAGTAAAAAATAATTACCCCCCCTCACACACACAAAAGTTTTTTTTATCAATTAATCAAGAATAAATAAGAAGCATAGTTTAGCATTTATTAGTTACATAGTTTAGGATAGTACATAATTTAATTTTATAGATTTACTTCAAATGAATTACTTATAATCGCTTACATATTCTTATTCGTTAAAATGAACTTGATAGATTAATAAATTTTAATTCTGAATAGACAAATCTGATTTTAAACTTACAAAAAAAAAAAAAAACTTAAGCATTTTTCAGCATTGTATGCAATTTTAGGTGCCACAAAAGGCTGGATTAACACTATTTCTTACTGTTTTAATTGACCCCCCTCCCCTTCTTCCACATCCTAATCATGTGACATGCTAGCTGGTTAAAGCAGCAAAGAATGGTGTTTTCTGTGCCTGAGATGGAAAATGCCTTTTAAACTTTGTTCTTCCATTAAAAATACGAGAGAAGAGGAACATCAAAGGTTGCCATGCATGAGTAAGGGTTGGAGAGAGAAAAAAAGAGCATTTGTGCTCATTTCATAGGTCAATTTTCGTACCAAAAAAAAAAAAAAAAAAAGAGAAAAGAGAAAATGCTAGATTAAGCAGCTTGGTCGCCAGTGGCGACCGTATTTGTCAAGCCCTATATATATATATATATATATATATATATATATATATATATATAGGATGGAATATACATAGTTTGAAGCACTTTTTATTTATTTAAAAAAACATAGATGGCAGCACTATACATTACCAAATCATTTTAGCTATTAATACTTAATTAGGCTAAAGAGGGCACCTATGTTCTGTTGTATTTTTGGCTAGATAATAATTATACATTCTTTCAAATAACTGTTTTTATTTCAAAAAATATAAATAGTTATTATTATTTGGGTTTTTTAATTCTAATCATTTTTTTCCCTAATATTTATGGATTTTCTCTCATCTATAAATGATTCACTGAACTGTGGTGATTGATATAACTTTTTTCCTATGTCATGTACTCAAATCAAATGCAGATAAGATGATGTTTCTTTGCTGTGTGACATAAAATGCATGGTTTGTGAGTGATTTTGTTCTATTATTAATTATTTTTCCTCAATTTTTTCTTTTGTTTCCTTCTATTGGTGCAATTTATTGGCAATATATACATTCTTGGCAAATATGCCTGTATATTATATGAAATATTACATTTCCGTTTGACATATGACATGTGCTGTCAACTGATGATTACACTAGGGCTGGACGATATCAGAAATTTAATATCGCAATATATCAACAAGTTAATATTGATATTCCTGATATATCGCGATACTAATTTAAAGGGGGGGGGGGGGGAGAGCAAGAGCATTTGCTATTTTAAGATAAATGATATGGTATCAACAATTTAAACACAAAACCTAGTTGAATGCAACGAATTAAAATTTTTATATATATTTGCTCATAGAACATAATTTTTATTTTCTACGTTTTTTAAAACAAAATATTTTAATACTAATTGTTTAATACAGTGGTGGACATAATTATAAGACACCTACCTAATTTGACATACAGTGAAAGAAATGATTCAGCGCTTAAAAATACTTTATCAAATACGACAAAAACATAAATTTATTCTGTTATCACACGTAATTGTTTTACAGAAATTATATTTTTATGGGATTTAATAAAAAAAAATTAAAATACCATGGACAAAATTATAAGACACTTTAATTTTAATTAAAACATTTTAATTAAAACACCAGCTTTTTTTCGAAATACTCAAGTTTTCTGCACGGTGTTATGATGTCAGCAGTTAACTAAAACAGACGATAACCGACTTCACGCATTTATAAACATGCCACAAGGTACAGAATACCCTAGCACATTTTATATCATTCTTTAGGTCTTCGACACATGAACTGTCTCCCATTTTGGTAAACCTCATGAGCTAAGATCCCCCACAAGTTTTCGATGGGATTTAAGTCTGGGGAGCGAGAAGGCCACGGAAGAACATTGATACTTTGCTCTGAAAGCTATTTTTTGTTACGTGTGATGTATGAATGGACGCGTTATCGTGCTGGAAAGTGTAGTTTTCGCCACAAAGAAGTTCACCGTATATGGCTAGTTGATCTTTAAGAAGATTCTTATACTTTTCGGAATTCATTCTTGAATGCGCAAAAACGATATCAGTTTTCCCTTGAGCCGAAAAACCAGCCCAAATCATTACTGAGCCTTCACCCATTTGGCGGCTCATTTGTACATCAGGAGACTTCCGTAAATCATGCCAGAAATAGTGAAACCCGCCAGGATTATCCAGGTTAAACTTTTTTTCATCAGAAAATAACACAGAGTACCATTTGGAGGTCCAGGCCATAGTTTCTTTAGCGAAGTTTAAACGGTCTATTTTGTGCCGCCTTAGAAACGGTGGTTTTTTCTTCAATTTTTTAAATTTTAAATAGGAAGCATTATGCAACACCCTGCGAATGGCTCTCCTTGAACAATTCAGTTTCAATGCATTTTTTATGCCTGTAGTGGTCATCTTATTCTGTGTAGCGAGCGAAAACACATGGCGTCTGTCTCTCGAGGACAAGCAAGGAGTACGTCCAGATCTTTTAATCACCGATCCATTACTTCCTCTTTTCAAAACATTTGAAATTGCACATCTGGAGCATTTAACAACTTTTGAAATATTATTAACTGAAGCACCAGTTCCATTTAATCTCCAAATTTCGCGAATTTCACTTTCTTTTAATTCTGTACCTCGTGGCATGTTTGTAAATGCGTGAAGTCGGTTATCGTCTGACTTTAGTTAACTGCTGACGTCATAACAGCGTACAGAAAATTTGCATATTTCGAAAAAAAAAAAGCAAGTGTTTTAATTAAAATGTTAGGGTGTCTTATAATTTTGTCCATGGTATTTTAATTTTTTTTATTAAACTCTATAAAAATATGATTTCTGTAAAACAATTACGTGTGATAACAGAATAAATTTATGTTTTTGTCGTATTTGATAAAGCATTTTAAAGTTCTGAATCTTTTCATTCACTGTATGTCAAATTAGGTAGGTGTCTTATAATTATGTCCACCACTGTAACTATTTGCATTACCATTACTTTCATAAAGCTTTTCTTTAAAGGTAGTATATCTCCTATTCTTATCATTTTATTCTATTAATACATACTTTTTTTTAAGTTTCATTTTCATCATTATGATATGATTAATATATGATTAAAAAGCACAATTAATAAAATGAAATTCAAAGTTGTCCACATAAAAATGTATAGAATTTTCGTTTCAAGGAATTTAATTATTTGTTTAATAACACCAAACTTTGTTTTACTTGGTTTTACAGTTTGGGGGGGGGGGGGGGGCTGAGTCTGATTTCGTTTATTCTGTACACGTAATGGGTCCGGGCTAAACCACCCATACATCACGATCCTTTCGTCATATATCCTTCGTTTAATCTTGGCATAAAGAAATCAGTCCATCCTCAAAAACTTCATTTTATCAATTATCATTATCGTTTCTTATTTTTAATTTAGCAAAGGATTACTTGGATGACTAAAAATATGAATTTAAGAAATTAAAAAGATATCGCATATTTTGAGAAACTTACGATTTACTACAAAATTTAATCATGGCAACCATGTAATTTTTGTTTCATTTTTTTGCGTTAATTATTATCTAACATTGTTTAAATTATTTAATGTATCTCTCATTGCAAAAAAAAAAAGTATTCTTTGCTGAATAACTGATAGACATCCGTTCAGAAATTTAATTTACTAATAAAATCCACTTGAATAAGCAATAAGTTAAATTTCGATAATCTAGTGAAATTCAGTGTAAAAATTTTCAATGTATTTAAAGTACCTTTTTTATGAACGGGGCAACCAAAACAGACCGAATCTATCCAATTCGATACACTCATTTTAAGCTGAGATATAAATTACTTCCGAATCCAAGAAACCGCACTCTTTAAATAAAGCATTATCAATACTACGCAATAATCAACGCTCATCTTTTTTGTCATGACATATCAGAAGCTCAGAGTTATCGGAATAAGTCTGGACCAATCACAGCAGCCACACAAGGACCGAGCGATTATTGTTATTCAGTAAGCGAAAGTGTTATTCAGTATTTATCTGTAACGAACAGTAGAATTTGTGGTTTTTAAAGACTGGATGTATTGGGATATATTGGAATATTTCTTACTTTGATATATGATAGATAGATAATCAGCGGAGGTAATTTTCCGTTTTTGATGAAGCAGGATAGTGAATAAATAGATGGATCAAATGAAAAAAGGATTGAAGGACATATTGGTACGGGATATTTGTCGCTGTTTTTCGGGGTTCGATTTCGCGGTGATCGTAAAACAAAACATGAATATTATTGTTATTGGGATATATCGGCTGATTCAGAGTTTAAATATTGTTATTGCGATATTTAAAAAATATCAATATTTGGCCGATATATTGATAAATAATCCAGCCCTAGATTACACATGGTCATATGTCTTTTTCCGAATTCCATTTTTATTTCATTGATATCTAAATTCCATTTCTTATTCAAATTGCGATTGATTTTTCTTGCATCTTTTATCAATTTATTATTTTCTGCTTTTATATTAACTTATAATGTATGTATTACTATGTCATCTCTAATTTGGTGTTTCAGTAATTTGTTTTTTGAATTAATTAATTATTTATTAACTTAAAATATTATTTATTCACTTAATTTATGCCATCTTTAAATTGGTGTTTGGGTTTAAAATTCGATAAAAATCCACCTCCCCCTTTTTTTTTATGTCAATTCCATTTTATTATCAGTTTATATCTAAATTTCATTTTATTCTGCTGGAATCTTTTATTATTTTCTAATTTTATTTAAAACTATTATGTATGTTTGGCTGTGAGCAGTCTCTGAATTGGAACTTCAGTTTTGATGTTTGACTTGGTTAATTATTTATAAACTATATAGCAGGGCTGTCCAACATGGTGCCCGTGGGCACCATGTCGTTTGGAGGAGTTCTTGGCGCCCTTTCAAATATTTTCTGTTACTAGATTTTTAAAAATTAAAAAATAAATAAAAGTCTATTTTAAAAGATGTTTCTTTAAAATCACCAGTGTTCCACGCGATTTTTTATTACAGGCATTGTTAAAATTTTTGCTCTTTTCTCTAACACATTTTTTGAGATAAGCCTCTCTAAGAAAAATATAATTCTTAATTTACTATGATTTTTTTTTTCAGTAATTTTTTTTCACACCGAGCCCAACATAGCAGATTGCCTTATGGCTCATACTGTGTATCATATAAGACGTCTGCATACCGCTACCCATTTACCAAGGTAGTCAGTTTCACCTCCTTTTTTATTGAAAAATTGCGAATTCATTCCCCGAAATTCCGAATAGTAATTTTGGCTTTACTTAATGGCAGACATTTCTGGATTACTAAAAGTAAAAATACTTCTTTCGGAATTTCTGTTGGAGGCCAAAGTGGAAACCCTGCCCCCTACTATAGTGAAGTAATGTTGTTCTATGTGAGTATCGGCGCCCTTCATGGTTTGCCTCTTGTTAGAATAAGTAATTACTAGTAATTTAAAAGGAGCAGATTAGCAAACGCAAATGGAGCATAGTTATTTTCTGAACTCTGTGGTTCGCCAATCTTTTGACATTAGCTAATATCAACTAGGTAATACTTTAACATTGTAATATTAAATCTTAAAAAACTTACTTAAAATTAGCTAAAATATAATCATAATAAAATATCTAAACATAAACATATCAATATGAATAACAAATCTCACGTAAAATATTGCAATTTAAATTACTCCAATTGAAAGAAGATTTGGAGAGTTATCCCTGATGCCCAGCTAACAGAAAAGTACCAATTTTATTTTATTTATTTACACACATATTCAATTTTATTATAAAACACCAGGTTGCCATACAAAGCAAAAATCGTCATTTAGGCACTAAAAATTAACCCCAGTTACAGCGCCTAGAATACATTATGTTTATAGAATGACATACATACACACACACACACACACACACACACACATATATATATATATATATATATATATACTTCACTGGCGCCCGGCTAACCAAAAAGTACCCCAAATTATTCGCCAAACTGTAGCGACCAAAAAACAAACCGAAGAATGTTGCCATTAAATCTCAAAAATAAAAAAAATAATAAAATAATAATTAGGAAAAGCCCCAATTACTAAAGTATCATTTATCAGTAACTTTAAACAATAAAATTTACAATATATTAATGAAAACAGAATAAAAAATAATCTTGGATATTTATTTATTTATATTATTTCTCTTAATTATCCCTTTCGACTGTTGGATAAATGTTTGTAACGTCAGTTGAACTTTACCGATTGTACGAAACTACGAATCACAACATTTTTTCAATGCTTTTTCTATTTTAATATCATGGTATTTTTCGTGGTGTTCCCAAAAGGAAGCAAAAAGATGAGGGGTTGTTTCAAATATAGAATGAGAGACACTTCATTCTTATTATGTCAACTTTGATAAGCTAGTACATTTGGATACAACCCCTCATCTTTTTGCTTCCTTTTGGGAACAGCGAAATTCGAGCTTATTCTATCGACGATTACTATCAGAATTTTCAAGCTATGTTTTTGAGACTTTCATAAAAGTTGGTCTGTACATTTAGCTAATATATTATGCACAGTATATGATGATTGAATTCGCGCATGCGCAGTGAAACATTTTTTAGTAAACCTGCTCATTTTTCATACAATTTTTATTATTTTTTAATTTTGATTGCAGGGTATTGTGTATAATTTTGTTTGTCATATTTTCTGAAAAAAACTTGTTTTTATATTAAAAACTCTGCAAATTATAAGCAAAAAACTTGGTAAAATTTGGGACTGTTTTTATAAAAGCCTGAATTTCTCTTCGAGTATGTAGATTTCATCGTTCATTTACAAGGCCACACAAAGGAATTCGATTACCGTTCTGACAATGAACAATATTTTGATGAAAGTGCGTTTTCCATTGTTTCATGGGTTTTTAAATTAAACTGATTTTTCGCATATTGCTTGGTGTGTATAAATTCTACAGATTATATATAGGATTGCACAAAAGATCTCAAGTATATTACCGCTCATTGACGGAAATTGACGAATGGGACATTTTAGCTGTGTTATGTGTTTCCTAACTGAACTAAATTTGAACACACTATGTAGTATATATACAAATCTATTGATCATATACAGGGCCGCACACAAAAATTCCGATATTTTTTCAGATTATTACTGAAATCGGGTTTTATATACATTAAGCTTCTTCTAGCTTGTTTCTTACCCATCATACAAATGAACCCAAATTATTACAATAATCCACTTAATCATAATCTACAGTTTGAATGCTTTTGCAATATTAGTTTTTACAGGGTTATCCAAAATGTATTCGTTTTTCGTCAATTTGTTGACGGCCCCTTATGGGGTTTCGGGAAAAAATCTTCGTGGAAGTACAGTAGAAAGCCACTAATTTGCAAAGCTTGGTTCCAAGTGTTGTGCAGATTGGAGGCTTTTTGCGGATTACAGGCCATGTCTAATTAATCTTTGTTTACATTTTTTTAAATTCATATTTTGGACAAATTTAGATTGCTAATACTAAAATATAAATAAATTACACATTTTAATATATAAAGTAATAACTATGTAAAAAATAATTTATTATTTTTTAAATTTCTTAAATATGGCATCAATTGTTGTCTGTTTTAAGACATTTGGTTTATAGTGTTGAATTTTATCTTTAAGTAAGAGTTCAAAAGCAATATATATGTATTTTTTTTTTGTGTTTTTCAATTTTATAATTGCGATTTAATGAAAAAATAAATAAATTATAAAATATATTGTCTAAGTAAGGATTTTTTATCATTAAAAAAAAAAATCACAAAAGCTCAAATTGTATTTTACAAGTACTGTATGAAGAAATGAATATATAAAATAATATACTAATTAAATGTGCTTTCATTTTAAACTATAAAGAAGAATGTTATATGATATATAATAGCTATATATAAAGATAAGAAAAATGTTAAAATTGGTGAAAAAAAATTTCAAAATTCAAAATTTTGTCACCATTGAAGCATTTTTCAAGAATTAAATTTCTTTGTTTACATTCATAAATTGATTGTGGATTAGAGGCCTTTGCGGTTTACAGGTTTGCGGATTAGCGGCGCTCTACTGTATATGATGTTTATCATGTTGTTTACACTCCTGAAGTTTCAGGATAATTCCTCATGTATCTTTCAAGATATTTAACAAAACGTCTAAAATCGCAAGTGACCGGTCATCATTGGAAATATAGTGTATGTACCTTGGACAGGAAATAACATCAGACAACAGCATCATGAATGAAATCAACAGAGAATAAGAAATGAATAGAGTGATTTATTGAAAAACAGTATTAGTATGAAGAGTAACATGCCTCTTTACTTGAAAAGAAAGTGTTTAACCAATGTGTTTGCCCTACATTAACTTAATGAGCAGAAACATGGACACTAACAAAATGGATGGTGCAAAGCATACAAACAATGCAGCAAAATATGAAAAGATGTATGCTAGGCAAAACTAGAAGAGATAGAAAAAGAATAAGCTGGATAAGAAATCAGACGAAAGTTTTTGACATTGAGATAATTAAATAATTAAAATAGAAATGGGCTGGGTACATTGCAAGAAAACAAGATCAAGAAGACGATCTCAGGTAAGGTGGAGCGAAGAAATCAGAAAAGTTAATTGGATGACCAAAGCAATAAACAGGGAGCAATGAGAAAATCTGGAGGAATCTACATCCAGCAAATGGTGATGATATATATACACAGTATACTTTCGATAATCTACGCGAGGATTATCCGTGCTCATTCCGGTCTCACAAAAATAAATTTTAAGAGAAACATTTTCACGCTTTTATTATAGATGTAAAATCGATGTTGATGTGAATTAGAATCTTGTCTGGTTTAGCATATAGTATTGTGAAGTGCGTAAAGGTCAAATCAAATGCTCTGGAACCTGTTTGAATGGGTAGGGTTGAATGGATAAGAGGGATCAGAATGCTGTTTTTAAGATAGCCTTTCAGCTGGCCTCTCTCATTTTTGCACGTGTTCCTTCAGTGTCTGCATCTTGTTTATCATCAGTTAGTAGCATGAAACTTTTTACTGGTAAAAATGATTGGTCTGAAACAAAAACGAAACATTTTAAATGTTAAACAAAAATTAGAAATCCCTCAAAACTTTATCATTATCAAGTTTTTGAAGGATTTTTAATTTTTCGTTAATTTGGAGAATCAGCTAGCAAATTAGCAAAGGATTATGAAATTGGAGTACAAACTGTACATGATATAGGGGATGTATGAGACAGAGAGGATTTGATTATGGTGACATTACTGCGGTTCATAAAATATGTGTCGATATAAGACAAGAGATGAACAAACAGGAGAAGCAGCAAAGACGCATTTCAGATTTTTTTACGCAGTAAATGTCAAAAGGAAAATTCCTAGTTTGATGTTATACAGCATGCAAATGTAAGTAATTTTTAGCTCACAGGCTATCAAAGCCTGAGAGCTAATGTGCCCGCCCGTTCTGTACGTATGTACGTAACGCGATAACTCTTGATAGAAATAACCGTTTTGCTTCAAATTTTGTTTTTAGGTTCATTGTGATAAGGCGCTTCCCTGATTAGTTTTGGGGGTTCATTGGTTAAGTATAAAAGGGGGGAGCGGGGGGCTAACCCCCCTTAATTTAGATAAATGGTTTTTCATGCAGAATTATCCCATTTTCTTCAAATTTTGTATATAGGTTCATTTTGATAATGCGCTTCTGAGAATACTTTTGGGGGCTCATTGGTTAAGTATAAAGGGGGAATCCCCCCCCCCCTCAATTTAAGATAAATGAGTTTTCCATGCAGAATTATCCGATTTTCTTCAAATTTTGTATATAGGTTCGTTGTGATAATGTGCTTCTTTGAATAGTTTTGGGGGTTCATTGGTTAAGTATAAAGGGGGAAAGGGGAGGTAATTCCCCCCCCCCCACCTTAATTTAGATAAATGGGTTTTTCATGCAGAATTATCCGATTTTCTTCAAATTTTGTATATATATTCATTGTAATTAGAGGCTTCCCTGATTAGTTTAAGGGGTTCATTAGTTAACTATGAGGAGAGTAACGGGGGGATGACCCCCTTAATATATTGTCGATTTCTTTATTTTTCGAGTGGTTTATTTTAAAATCTTTGAAATAAGAGTATAATATACAATTAGTGTGAATAGCCTGTGAGCTCACTGCCCTCAGTTTAACTGGGCACTTTTCTTTTTATTAATTTTATACTGATGTTGATTTTTTCTTTAAAAAAAAAGTTTCCAGATCATCAGTGTTTTTCTATTGTCTGTGCGACCCTTCCTGCTGATTAACCCAGATAATCGGGAGTGCTGTATATTTTTTAAACAATCATTTAAATAACATGATTTACTTTGTGATGATGTTTAGTGAAACAAAGTTCCATTTCTTGCAGGTTTACTTGTTTGAATACTCTGAAGAATATGTGGTGATAGTTTCAAGAATTTAGTACCTATTAATTAAACTATAATAATTTTTTTTTTCTTTTTCACTATGATGAAGTACTTCCTCTGTGTTGATAAATAAATTTAAAGGATATTTTCCATTTGTATATTTTTCAATTACCATAAAATTTGTGTATACCATAGAAGTTTAACTAGGTGCTCAAGTGTGTTACAGGTTTAGCTAAAAGTTTAAGTGTGCTGCGAGATTTTTTTTTTTTAATTGAAAAACACTTTTCTTTTGATTTAATAACATGTCAATGTGATAAAGACTATAAGTAACATTAAAAAAAATAATCTAGATTAAAAAAAAAGGGGGGGTACAATTAATGAAAGATTTGTTGATTACTTTCATAATACATAAAACAGTTAAATAGTTTTAAATATAATAATTTTTCGATACCTAAAAATCTAAATCATTATATTTATACAATTTTTATTATAACAATATTTATTTTTATAGTATTCTCAGAAGCAAAAATAAATTAATAGAAGGTATTGATTAAATTAAATAATTACTTACTGTCACAAATGACCAAGCCATCCAGCGGATTAAACGACCCTTTGAGTCTTTGTATGCGAGTAGTATTTTCCCAGCCTAAATAACAGCAGAATTAAAGAACCCAATAAAAACACAGAAATTATATTCTATTTATTTTCTTTAATTAAAACCAATAATTCAAGGGAAAAATATAATTTAATATCACAAGAATTATAAAAACAACAAACTGTACCATTATTCACACAAGATTTATTTAAAAATTTGAACAGTTGTTCGAAGAAAAAAAAGTTACCCCTCTGAAAAAGTTATCTGCTTTATTGGAAAATACATGCAGAAAACAGCCTTTTGATTGGGAATTATGTCTTCTATAAGTGCACTTTAAAACTAGTCGTTGGGGGGCCACCGTAATACTTACCCATCATGGATATGCATAATGTAAAATATTAAAATAAAAAATGTGTAAACTACTTATAAAATGCATTGCAATTCGAATAAAATCGTGGCTTGATGACGTCATAAACTTTAAAGGCTCGATTATTGAATTGCTTAAAAGAAATTTCCTTATAACTCCAAAAACAATAATCCTATTAACTAGCGGTTTATTGCATCTGATTAAGCGTCTCATTTCCAATTAAAATATATCTTTGAATTGAAATTTGGATGAAATACAGGGTCATGAAAAATCGAAGAGTGTGGAATATAGGATTACAAATATCTCGGCAACTAATTATCCGATCGACTTCATGCTTTATGCAAAATTAATGTTTTTTTATTGTCTTTTATATTCACTCCTTAAAATAAACAATTTCGAAAATTTTTATACACCTTTTACCAGAACGAATATTTCGAGAGTCCGAAAAAAATAGTTCCGGATAATCGAGGTTACTGAAATTCAATAAGCTTCTTCCCATTATTACATACTAAGTACATACCAAATTTCAAGTTTCTATCTCAATTTTTTCGGGAGATAGAGCGTTTACAGACACGCAGACGGATGGCAAAATTTTTTTTTCTAAAAATATGTTTTTCGGAATCTCCAGTGTCTGAAATGCGTAAATCAGTCTAATTTTTTTTTTTTTTTTCAAAATGATAACAAGACTTACCTTATACTACGTATGATGGGTAAGTAAAAATAAGTTTATAGAGAAATTGTATCAAACTTTGAAATTTTCCGTATGAACACCTAATTTTGACATTCTAATTAGATTCTTTGATAAATTCTACCTCGAGATACCAAATAGGAAGTGATTTGGTCAAATAGTTTAGCAATTATTGTTTTATATTATTATAGGATTATATCAATCATTGCATATAAATCATGAAATTAATATTTGAAACAAATATGCATTGTAACATACAAAAATTTTAATAAAAATCGATTTCTAGAAGCTTTAAATAGATGAATCCAAAATTTCATTTCATCCTGCCAAGTAGTTTTTGACTTATGCAGAATACGAAACTATCTATGATGCTGCTTCTTTTGCAATAAAAAAAAAAATAACTAACATCAGGAATTTAAAACTTTATGTCTACATAATTCCTAAACTACTAACAGAAATGACTTCCCATTTGGTATTTCAAGGTAAAATTTGCCAAAGAATCCAAATATGTTGCCAAAATTAGATGTTCATATTGAAAATTTCAGAGTTTGATACAATTTCTGTATGAAGACCTAAGTTTTGTTTCAAGCATTCATTTTTAAATAAGACATGATTCCCAATTGAATGGCTATTTTCACTTCTTTTTTTCTGTGTGTATTTGCCAATAAAATAGATGGGGGAAGTAACTTTTTTTTTTGACTGACTGTACATTATTGGAACCAGAAAAAGATGCTTTCGCCTAGGGATAGCTTGTACATGCTTGGGCTATAGTTATGGTAATCTAGCCAGTTTTTCTTTAATTTTGCATATTTATTTTGTGGTACTGAAAATTTTACTTTACATTATTGCAGCAAACAAATGTTTAATATTATGGCATGTGTTGACAGTTTAAAAAATTATCAAAAATCAGTTGCAGTTTCTGAACTAACTACTTTATTTAAAAGTAATTTTTTTTTTATTAGACAGTATAAAAATTGAAATTATGATATTTATTTTTAAAAGCAAAGATATATGCAATCAAATTGAAAGCAATACTTGCATGTCATGACATCTAGTGTCACTTTTATGCCAAGCATTAATGACAGATATATTTATGCTTTATAATAAGCCATTTATTACTATTTTCAAAAAAAGAAAAACAACAACAACAAAAACTGATGATAAATTTTCAAAACACAGTGAACTTTATTTAAAAAATGAAATATTATTTTAGATGAAATGTTATGCTCTTTGAAGCAGTACAACTGATTAGTTATATACTGACATAAATACAGCAGCAGAATATTGCAAGGTTCCTACATCTGTAAAAGAAATTGCCTTATTTTTTTCAGGCTTTATGCTAAAGTTATTATTACGACATAGCAGAAACTTTCATTTAATTTAAATATTTTAAAATCCAGATTTTAATTATTCTAAATTTAAATCATTTAATATTTTTAATTTCAATCTTAAATTTATAATTTTCTCATTTTAAAATTTCTTTACAAAACATTATTTCAATCTTAAAACATTATTTCAATCTTAATTATTAATTTTCATATTTCCTTCCTCATTTTAAAATTATCTTTCTTAAATATTATTTCAATCCTAAAGATTAATTTGCATATTCCCCCTCTCAGTTAAAATATTCTTTTAAAACGTAACGCTATTCTATTCAAATATTTTCTTTTCCTCCTCCAAGAAATCTCCCTTTTAAACGTAAAGCAGAAAGCAGCATCACTCACGGGGTCAATGTACGGTAGTGTATTTCTGTTTTGAACTGCGTTGCCAATCCCAAATTTCAAAATAATTTACGTTGTTTTTGTTCTTGTTCTGGAGTTGGAAGATGGGGAATGATATGAGATTTTACCCTCTCGACCATCAATGAGTTTTTTGATTGGCTGAATGTAGGAACGTTCTGTAATTGAGATTGCTAGCCACGCTCGAGGTTTATAAATTTTCTGGTAGCGTCTCTCTCTTCCTCCATTCTCCGTATTGAGTAGACACACCTTTTTGAGTTCGGATTTTTCGGTCTGACCACTGGTCCTACGAGTCCAGTGGTTGGAGCCTTTATACTAGGGGTGCACAACCTGTGGCCCGCGGGCCAAAAGTGGCCCGCGATCGGATTACTGGTGGCCCGTGGATCAATTTTGCCGATCGGAAGCAAAAAAATCACGAATTTCGCCGATCAGGTGCGTAGAAATCGCGAATCTTGCCAAATTTCGCCCATCGGGTGCGTAAAAATCACAAATTTTGCTGAGCGAGTGCATATAAATCGCGAATTTTGCTGAGCGAGTGCATATAAATCGTGAATTTTACTGATCGGGTGCGTATAAATTGTAAATTTCGCCAATCGCCTGCATAAAAATCGTGAATTTTGCTGATCGCCTGCGTAAAAAATCGGGAATTTTGTCGATCAGGTGCGTATAAATCGCGAATTTTGTCGATCGGGTGCATATAAATCGCGAATTTTGTCGATCGGGTGCGTATAAGTCGCGAATTTTGTCGATCGGGTGCGTATAAGTCGCGAATTTTGTCGATCGGGTGCGTGTAAATTGTCAATTTTGCCGATCAGACGTGTAAAAATCGCAGATTTTGACGATTAGGCCCGTAAAAATCATGAATTTTGCTGATCGGGCCCGTAAAAATCACGAATTCTGCCGCTACGGTGCGTATAATTCGCAAATTTTGCCGATCAGGTGCATATAAATCATAAATTTCGTCGATTGTATGCATAAAAATCACGAATTTTGCCAATCGGGCCCATAAAAATCGCGAATTTTGTCGATCGAGCTCGTAAAAATCGCGAATTTTGCCGATCAGACGCTTAAAAATCGCAAATTTTGCTGATCGAGTCCGTAAAAATCTCGAATTTTGTCGATCGGGTGCGTATAAATCGCAAATTTCGCCGAACGTGTGCGTAATAATCGTGAATTTCGTCAATCACTAGGAAAAAACTATGAATATTGTCAATCGTGCATGAAAAAAAATGCAAGTTTTTTCCCATCCTTTCCAATTGAATTGGGTTATGCTGACTAAGGAGGTGGTTGAGTATAGGGAGCTAACCCTCCTTTTAAAATTAGCATTTTTATGAACTTTTAGGCCGGACCCCCACCCCCTCCCCACTTGCCCGAAACAAAATTTTGTTCATCCTATGGATGTGTTGGGTCTCGACAATCCAGTCATTTTAGTGACTGCCCCTCCTCTTATAAAGGTTGTGCACCCCTTTGATATCCACATTTTATGACTGAATATGTTAAGAAGTGCAATTTAGAATAATATATGTTTCTCCTCCTCTCCACCTTCATTCATGAAAGCAGAATTTTTTTTCCGGCACTGGCAATCTTTAAAGCTAAATTTATTCCTTCAAATAAAGTCAAGGAGTATTTTCACTCTTTGAAAATAATCTTAGCTATATTTCTTGTATAAATACAAACGTAAACTGTTGATATATCATTGCCAACAGAACTGAATACGTTGACTGGAAGAAAGGAACCTGGGGGGGAGAGGGGGGCTAAATCTACCCTTTCGAAATTTGTTTTTTTAATCGATCCCCCCCTCCTCGGTCACATCTCCTCAAAACAAAAAATTTCTGATGGTGGCCCTCGACAACCGGTCATTTTTGTAAGTGGCCCTTCGCTTAAAAAGGTTGTGCACCCCTACTTTATACAATAGATTAATAATTTTAAACTAAAGAAAAGTCATTGTAAACAGATTCATATTAATGCCGTTATTTTCGTGCTTGAATTTTAACATGTGTTGAAACAAGAAGAGCAAAAAGAGTCAGCATTTTTAACATAGATGTATTGACAAGAAGGTATACTGTTGTTGCAATGGTCCTGCAAATTATCTGGTTATCCTGTAAACCACTATGCCTCTGGTTTCATGGCTTTCTCTCCAGATTTTAATGTCCCACTGTCAGTAAAGAATCATTTAAATATTAATGACTGAATAATCAGTGATGCGATACATTATCTAGTTGCAATTTGTAACGGAAGGTCTTCAAGAGACAGTAATATGAAATTTCAGATCGTTTCCTTTTACTTGTCATACGGAAATTTGTCTGATTACTTCAACGCTCATCCTTTTTTTTTTTTTTTTGGTAAATTCTTATATATTTATGTAAGATAGACAACATTAACTTTCTTCTTATCAAAGAAACTCTTCATCTAAAATTTTATACATGAGATTCGATACGATGAGTTATGTCAAGTTAGTAACTTCAGATTTATTTGGAAAAAGATTTGGTAATGAATACTTGAATAACATCTGTTTGAATTTAAGTGGCGAATATCTTGTAATAATACCTCATAATGATAATCCTGTTCATATTATAAATTAATGCTGTGTATTAATTAAATTTTTGAAAGAGGTCTCCACAGATTTTGTTTTCATTATTATTATAATGCAATAAAGAACATTTATATTAAGATATTTATTTTGTTTATTTATTATATGTGTACTGTATATATTAAATTTATTACATTATTTTATATATGCCTTTAAAATTAATGAAGTTTGATTGGAAAATAAAGATAAATTAAAATAATAAATAAATATTAAAACGAGAAAAAGAAATAATATTTCATTATTGGAATAATATTTTATATAGTAAGACAGAATAATGAGATATTAAAAATCCTTTATCATTAATATATATATTGAATTCATATTAAATATAAATGATTTTCACAAATATAAAAAATTAAATATTATTTTATAATATAAATTTGGGCACATCTGTATTTTTCTCATAAGTGTTTTCAGAGTAGCTGTGTCTGGTTCAGCTGAGTGTTATTTTATATTTTTTACCATGAATAAAGCAATTTACATTTATTAATTATTCCACAGCGCTTTTTTCCCTTTGTACTACCACTAATATCTTTATTATGATCACTGGCAAAATTTATATTTCTCTCATTTCGGAATTGTAAAATTAAATGTTCAATAATGAATAATGAAAATCATCCTTTAACACTATTCCCAATTAACAGTTCCCCCTTTCTCTTTTTTCTTTTCCCCCTATTTGCAATTAACAGTTATCTTTTTTAAAATCTATTTAATAATGAGCAGATTATTATTGTTTTATGGTAAGTACTTCACCCTCATACATACCAGGCAATCCAACTCGGGCTACCCAGGTTTTAAAGGTCTAATATACTGCCCGATGTACAGAACATAGATACTAAACATGCATAATTGAAAACTCTAATAATTTTTTTATATTTTATATATTTTTTAAATTGCTCATCAAGTATATCAAAAAGCATTTTTGTTACTGTTAGCTACATGTCAGCTGTCAATTGTGAAGCATTTCACTATTTATAGCAACCTTTGTGATTATGATTATTTCAGTGTTTAAACACATAGTTCGATTGCCTATCTGTAAAATTCATGTTTTATTTATTCATTAGTGAAGTTTTAATTTTGTTTGGCAATTTAGTTATAGAATATTACATGGAAATAAACAAATGGTGAATTTTTTTCATTGTTTTAAGTGCAAATGAGTTAATTGTCCATAATTGGGTTACATGCAAATTTAAAAATAATCATGTTTGAAAATTATTTTTAAAACCATAAAAAAACAGCAAATTGAGATACAGTTTTCGAACAAATTGAATTTCAAAGCACATTTTTTTCTATTTCACGGAGTAAAAATTTTAATTGTGCGGTGTTTAAAAGTTTTAAAAATTGCAGTAAAAGCAAAATTTATTGGTCAGGTCATTGTCACCATCAATATGATGTTAGCATTAGTCACGGACATGTTTTTGCTTTATAGTATAGATTTATACTTAAGAAAAATAATCCTTTTAACACCAAGAAATAATTCTATAATTTTGAAAAAAAAGCAAAATATATTATGCAATGTATCTTATTTTCATTAATCAATTTGACTGGTAAAATCTATTAAATACTTAATACATATTCTCGAATAAATTATTGTAATTTCCGCATCTATTATATTTAGATCTATAACTACAGTTTAAGAAAACTGCTTTTTTTAATAAATTTCATGTTATTGCTGTCTAACAAGTTGCATTTTCTTTATTGACTCATTCTTCATTTTTCCTTTAAAAAAAAGAAAGAAAAAATAGCTTCTCAAACCTTTTATAGCTTGTTATATCATTTTTTCATTTATTTCAATATTTTGTGTTTTTCCAATAGAAGACACATAATCATGTGCATATCATTAAAAAATTAAGGATTCTTTGAGTAAATTTTAAAGCTATACTTTATTAATTGAATCTCTTTTAAGCTGTCAAGTGAAACAACAGAAAGGAATATAAAATGCTCAATCTCAAACCATATTTAAAATTGTTTCTCAATTTTTTCATGACTTTGAATGAATATTTTTGCAATTTTTCAGATATTTTACTGATTTTATCTTAACATTTTCTGACTTTCCCAGGATTTTCAGTTATTCTCTGCCTCACAGGAATACTCATATTAAATACTGTTACTTACTATTAAATGTGTTAAAAGCAGATGCTCAGATTTCAACTTAAAAAATTTAAATCTGAAATTTAAAAATTTTATACTTAGACTTATTATACATCAAACTTATTTCATAAAAATTGTTCATTAAAGTATTAGCAAAAATTTAATCAAAAGATTTAATTAAAAGAAATTTCATTTAATTAAAATAAATTTCATTTGGTAATAAAAAGGAAAACTTAATAAGCATGCAATGATTTTATTACCAAACATGAATATTTACCTGTAGACCAAGGAAAACAAGGAAGACAGAAGTCAAATAACCAAGAATACCTTCCGGATCATAAGGTAAAGTTGTATGGTATATTTCCTATAATTAGAATAAGAATATTTATCAACAGATATGTATCAATTTTATCTTAAAACTTAAATGGGTGCTGACATTTCTTTTTAAGTCTGCATTTTTTGAGAGGCAAATGATACATACACAGCAAAGAATGGAAAATGGTGAATATCAATAACTCCCTTTGTGACTCAACAATCTTGATTTGAAAAATATTTACTTAGATATTAGATTACATAATTTCAAGCATGTAAAAAGTAACTTAAAAAAATTATAACATAAAAATTAAAATATATTGACTAAAAGGTACTTTTTTCACATCTGCAAAAAACAGAAAATTACATACTTTTCATAAATATTGTCAATTTTCTAAGACGAAATTGTAAAGTATACAAACTTATCTTTGTAAAAAATCTATTTTTGGACTTCTCCAGCCTTTTTATTTTTACAAAATTTATGAAGTTCATTTTAGTAATAACAATGCAAAACTGCTCAAATGATAAATAAAACTTTGGCACGAAAACTTAACTCAGTATTACTGTTTGTTGAAAATTCTATGAACAATTTATAATAACAGCTGTGTTGGGAGATAGCAGCAATAAATAAAATCACCTTTTAAAGATCACTGTATATGTAACATTGACTTTAGAGTATGTTGCAGATATGTAATGTGATGTGATGATACAAAGTGTTAAGATAGGATATAAGAAGTTATAGTAAAGTAAAATATTAATTAAAAATTAGAACACTGGAGTGATAATAGGCCAGTGTTTCATTATCATATGAAAGCTTTTTACATACAAAATAAATAAGAGTATTCCTAGAGAATTTTTGTGTATAAAAGAATTATTAAACTTATTTTTTGTCAAAATTTACCCAGTATTCTTCAAGTTCTCTTCCAAGGTGGCTAGTGATTTTCAATTTACAAATTCCCTGACTTTTTTCTGAAGTTTTTTCAACTAGACCGTTACAATACATCTTATATACAACACGCCCGATAATAACACATCCCAACCAGCAGTCCGTAATGACGTGTGCGTCATAACAGTAGTTTCAACTGTCCACAAGATTTTCGCTTTTGTAATGGAATCATTTACTAAGAATGATTTCATTCCACTACCTTTTTTTTTCCAAACAAGAAGGCCTACTTTCTGAAACACTAGAACATGAGGTAACCATTAGATCATTATCGATCATGTTCAATTTTTTTTTCAGTATCTGCAGCACAGTTAACAGAAGATAAATGGTCCAATTTTGTGAAAATGAGAACAATGCCAATTTTTTATTTAGGCTTTTTGCTTCAACTTTTTTTTTGTGCTTATGTCCATCCGTGTGGCTTGAAACAGCACGACGGCCCATATTACTCAATTCAAAGGTTTTATTGCAAAGTTTGCATTTGGCAATCTTATTATTACGTGGCACTTCCTCAAACCATGAATTAAAAGAAGGATCAGACAGCCAGTCATCTTGAAAAAAATGGTCTGCTTAGACATATTAGAAATTTTTTTTCCAATTACACTAATCGACACACCCTGTGCTTGTGTTTCTCTGAATCTGAACAGAAACTCAAACAATACAAACTGAATCAGACAATCGGAAGACCGAATGACGATCATATAACTTGACTTTAAATGCGTAGGTAAGGTGGGAGGGAGTCTTTCTCTTTGTGGTCAGGTGTTGCTATGACAATGGCGTGAGGCAACGAAAAGAGATGCAAAGGTGCATCGCTTCTAGTTTGAAAGTTTGGCACTTTAGAGTACGATTTACGGAAATCGATCGGGAAAACATATTTAACAATTTTTTGATATTGCTCGTAAAAATATATTTACTAATTTTGATCCAAATTTTGATTTTCCAAATGTGACGAATTTTTTTTTTCCACTTTTAAAAAATTCCCTGACAATAAATACAGATTCATCAAATATCATTTGTTTAACTATCACAAAGAAAAGTGCCAGATTACTTTAAATAAATTTACAGCGATTTATTTTCATATTTGTTTGCCTTGAGTAATTCATATTAACAAACCAAATTGTAATCAGCTTACTTTATTACTAAAATTACTAAATTAAAGAAAAACTTGTTTCTTTTAGTATACAGTTGGTAACCTATTTAATTTCTGTCACAAACTGAATTCAATTAATTCAATGCAAGGGATAATTTTTGCAGCATTCAGATGTTTACATATTTTTCAATTTCTATTCAAAATTTTGTGAATCTTGATGAAATTTATACAGAGTCATCATCAAAATAAGCTCTTACAAAAAGAAAAAAAACTAAATTGAAGTTCAAAATTTATAGTATATATAATTGAAGATTAAAAATATATAAACAGTGATACATAATCAGTGATGTAGTCATTAAAAAAAAACAAAAACAGAGGGTATACACTATGGGCAGACGAAATACACTAGACAGTATACACTATAGCTTTACTTGAGAAACAGAGGGTATACAGAGATTCTTAAAAAATTAAAGAAGGTATATGGTGTATACCACCTGGCATATGCCAACCCCTACATCCCTGTACATATATATATATATATATATATATATATATATATATAAAAGCATTAATTTTAAATAGGCTACTTAAAAGAAAATACAACTTACTTTAAATGATGGGCGCTGATAAAGATGTTGAGCTCCTAAAATCTCTCGATCAATGTATCCAGCAGCACCACCAGTACATAAAGAATATTTACTTAACTGATGAAGACCACCAGGGCCTAAATATCCCCTAAAAATTATTAAATATCACTAATAAATCAGAATAATATATCAAGCAACATTTATAATAATCTATTTGCTGCAAAATAAAATAACACATGTGAGAATGAACATCAATTATACCAGGTCTACAAGATTTATGCTTGTGAAAAACTTTATACTGGTTTTTATACATTTTTAGAATGCTTATTCCAAAAACGACTTCAATTTTTTACTATCACATACAGTTTTTATGTCATTCGTGTGTGTTTTTTAAGAAATATTAAAATTATTCAATGCTTATTGGGCAGTTTTTAAATTTCCAAGCTCCTGCAGTGGGAAAACTTTACAAGAATATCAAAGTTTTATTTTTATTTACTTATTTATTTTGAGCACAGATTAATTATCAACTAGACTCATCAATGCATGCTAACAATTTCGACCATTTTACTACACAGAGACTGATAGATGGGCCAACATTGTGTGTTATTTTAGCCCACAATATTAATCAAGATCAAGATTGTGGGTAAGTCAAAAATACAAAATTCTGTTCACATAATTTTGTTCAAGAAACTCTATTTACAAAATATATAATTTTATTTTTTAAGCATTTCTAAGAAATGCAAAATGTTAATGCTAGCCTGCAATATTAATCAAGGTCAAGATTGTGGGTAAGTCAAAAATACAAAATTCTGTTCACATAATTTTGTTCAAGAAACTCTATTTACAAAATATACCGTATTTTCTGATAATAACGCTGCAGGTAAATATTTAAATTTTTATTTTAGAGAACTAGTTTAACGTCGCACCGAGAATGACGCCGCATTCATTTTAAAGTACCACAAAAGTAAACTTATCAAGTTTAGAGGTCATAATTTGGGTAATAATAAAATAATACACATAAAATTAAATAATCTTAAAATAACTTACCTTGTAATTAAATCATATACACGACGATCGTCGATGTCATTATAAATAATTTATTTTATAAACAATTAAAATATTTTCAAAATATTACACATTAATTTTCAATGTCAGAAAATTCTTCAAAATCTTCACTCTCAGTGTTCTTCAGTATTGGAATTGGTAGAACCCTCCAATTCTTCATCATCGGAATGACCAGAGATTCTGGGAACTCCATCGGCAGCATTTTGTTAAAAATCAGTTACTATTTCAGATTTATCAAAGGCTCTTTTTATCATATCCTTTAGAATTTTATTCCATGAGTTTAAAACCCACTCACAAACTTCAGAATAGGTTGCTTTCTGCATCCGGCCTCCTTTCGTGAATGTATAATTTTCGGCCGACATCCATGATTCCCAGTAGTGTCGCATATGCGCTTGGTATTATTGCAAGTCTTGATTTTTCTGACACAAGGCATTTTTTGTATCCTCTGAAATGTACGTTTTCATAGAGTCCATAATAAGATGACTCTTTTTCTGAAAAAAGAAATCCGGTCTTTTCCTCCAACATTTCTCGGCCTACTCCTGCATTACGGTCTGGTTCATCCAGCCTTTTTTGTTCGCCAGCACTACTATCCCCTTAGGAAAAGTTTCTTTTGGAATGGTTTTCCTCTTAAATACAACCATCGGAGGCAATTTATAACCTGAGGCTAAGCACGAAAGTACCATGGTAAAACTATTTTTCTCATTCCCAGTTGTAATAATAAGGACAGACTTTACGGCAACAAAATCTGCAGAACGAGACGTGGGCATGTCGAATAATATGAGAACCTTATCCATATTTCCGATGGCTTCAGTGCAAATTTGTCCACCTCTTTTATAAATTTCAAAAAAGATTCTTTTTTTTCTTCCCAGGCATCGGGCAATTTCTGGTCAACAGTTGTCCAGGCTCTCATCGTTAGCTTATTTCTTTTAAAAAATCTACTGCACCACGATGGTAAACCTTTAAAGTCATTGAGACCTTTCTCTGTCGCCAGCTGCTTTGCTTTTATCCTAATCAAAACAGTTGATAAGGAGCTACTGTTTTGTCTCTGATCTTCAATCCATTCTCGAAGCTCTTTTCCGAGATCTGGCCATCGTGCTTTAGGGCCGCGACGCTGTGCTCTTTTTTCTTTTGGTGTTTTCAAGAACATTTCCTCTTGCTTTTGCCATTCACTCAATCATTTTTTATCCACATTCAGCTCTCGTGCTGCGCGTCTATTTCCATTCACCTTCGCTAATCTGATGGTATTTAATTAAAATTTTGCCATAAAACTTCGGCGCTTTGCTGAAAACATGATGAAATCAAGTCAATGCTATGGTACAAAGTTTCACGCATCTGCATCCACGCAACATGCTGTCTGTTCACAATTTAGGCAAAGCAAGGAAAGAATGTGAAGTAAAGGCAAGTTGAGCTGTTTTAAAATTGCAAACATGGAGTAAATAGTTTCCCATGCGCCGGCGAAGAATGAAGAGAGAAAATGGGATAATGAATTAATTTGTTTTTTCTAACCAGATTTACAAATTTTTAAAATAAAAATCGGCAGTAAATTTGTTCTATTTACAAGCCGCACCTAGTTATTGGCTGCAATTTTGTTTTCAAAGAAGAAAAATCTAATTTAACACTGCGGTGTTATTACTGGAAAATACGGTATACAGTTTTATTTTTTAAGCATTACTAAGAAATGCAAAATGTTAATGCTAGCCTACTCTTTGTGCAGGATTTTTTATTATTTTTTTTCCAGCTGCTAATTATAGAAACCACCAAAATTTTTTCCATAATGATCCAATCATTTTTTTAGTAGTTTCAGAACAGCAGACTACCAGTGATTTTGAACACTGCACATAGATATTTATTAAGTGTAGAACTTTAGCCAGTATCAAATTCTACAGGGCTGTATCATAACAAAATATAAAAGCTCCCTATTAAAATCAAATTCTGATAAAAATCATTAGAATGTATTGATAATTTGTTACCAAATAGTAAGTTTCCTTTAAACAACAACATATATTATACAAATCATGAAAAATAAGTAAAATTATTCTCAAAGTAAAAATTACTTTCTATGAAGAATAATAATAAATACAACAGACAGTCTTATCATTTTTCATGTTATGTACATAAAACCAATATACTAATTGAAGAACTAAATTGAAAAATCATTGCTTGACTCCAGCATTGTGTAAACGTATTCTATTTAACCATTTGCGAGCATTTAACATTATTTTCTAGTTTTTCCATTATAAATGCTAATTGAAACACAATCAAACTTTTAAAATGTGTTAATAACAATAACTGTAATTATTTATTATTAATTTTAGTAAGAAACTACAAATAGACTGCATATAAACTAATATTCTGAATAAAAATGCAAACAATTCTTTTAATTTATGAACTTTCTTAAATTTTAATAACCTTGGTCGTATAGCCCTTTCAGATATATCACACTTTTTTCTTGTTTCTCAGCATATGATATATATATAAAAAGGCTGCTGTATCACATAAAAAATAACTTATAACTGATCAAAACTTACTGATATTCTTCCATGCCAAATTTTGTATTTTTATTAAAGGAATAATTTGCAAAAAATTTCTGGAAGTCCCAGGAATACAACCTCGGTTGCTGGCCCTCAAATATGAACTGGAAATACTAGCATTCAGTGAATGTCACCTCTGCAGCTGCAGATTTTGTGTTATTATTATTATTAAAATAGATAAACATTTTAGAAGAGAATCTAATAAGACATGAAAACTTAATGACACCAAAATAAAACAGATGATAGGACATAATTTTGGAAGCATTTTACAGTTTTTTTAGGGTAACATGTACTCACATGGTTAAGAGAATTTCAGAACAATTGTTTTTGAAACTATAATAATGATAATGATTCTAGAAATCCCCTACATAATGCTATCTAAGACTTTTTTTTTTGGGGGGGGGGGGAGTTAAAAGAAAATTTTTCAATACAGTAACACCTTCATAACAGACACTCCCAATTAGCAGACACCTCTATTTAGTAAACACTTTTCAATCCCCTTCACCTATCTATTTGTATGTTTCACCTCTGAATAGCAGACAAATTTCCCAATCCTGAGGTGTCTGCTATTTAGAGGGTTTATTATACATTAAAAATATTGTTTTATTAAATTTACACAGTAAAAAATAAATTTCACAGGGATTGTCAAAACTAATCCATGAGTGTGATTTTAAATATTCAATGTCAAAATAGAGCAGTAAAAACATATTTCTTAAATACTGAAACATTATAAAGAAGTTTATTTTTGTTTCTAAATTATGGGGGGATTTTAAAGATAGCCACTTAAAAATGATAAAAGTCGTGCAATTTAAAAATCTGAAGGAAAAATTTCAATTAATGATATTAATTTTATAAATATTAATTTATGCAAATAATAAAACAATAAATTTCTAATTAACTCTTACCGTGGACAAACTGGAGAATGCACAAGGAATGTTAATAAAATATGGGAAACTAGTAAAGTACACATAATTAACCATTCCACTCCATATGGAGTAATATCCCGGAAAATAGATGATGAAATCTGAAAATATTTTTTAAAAAAATTAATAAGAAGCAAGAACTACTTTCAAATAAAACAATTCAATATATTATTTATTATTACAATTATTTCAAATAATTTGTATGATATAATGAATAATAGTAGCACAGTAGAGGGAGGGGGGGTCAGGGTTAAAACATCCCCACAGATAAATAAGGATACAGTTATTGCTGCTTATATAAATCATAGGTTAATCACATTGGCTGCTTTTATGAATCATGAATCAGTCAAAACCAAAATCAGTATTAGTATTTTTACCTTACTCGGAATCCACCACTTTATTGAATCAAATTCTATTCAAGAAATGTGATTCATTAAAGCAATAATTTATTTATTTTTTATTTTTTAATGAAGAAAATGCATATTAAATGCCTGTGAAATCTAATCGCTTGTTTTAAAAAGTGTTCACATTTTCTGTATAAAGCCTAAGCTATATGAATGATCATCTGGATTTTTTGGTTATATTTGGATTTGGAATTTTCAATTAATTTTACCTTGGGATACTAAATGGGAAGTCATTAGGTCAAACAGTTTAAGAATTATGAAGATTTAAATTAAAAACATCTAATGTTAAATCTATTTGTAATTGTTGCAACATGGGTAATTTTTTAAGAATAACTCAAAAACTGCTTAGCAGTCTGTAATTTTGGATTTGCACGTTTGAAGCTTCCAGAAATTGATTTTTGTTAAAATAATTATAAGATATAATTAATATTTTTTTCGAAAATTTATTTGGATATACTACCTGACTGAATAATTTGCCATTTGGTACTCCGAGGTAAAATTAACTGAAACATCCACACATGATGTTAAAATTAGATATTTGTATTGAAAATTTCAGTTTTGTACAATTTCACTAGGAAGACAAACCCCATAGCTTATTTTTTAAAAGATAAATTGAAAGAAATTCCTAGTGAAATGGCTGTTTCTGTTTTTTATTTATTTATTATTATTATTAAAGTGCATGAGGCATCACTCTCTCTCTCTTTTTCCTCTTTTTTTTTCTGACTTTGTTTATTTTCCTATTGACTATTTATGATAAGTATTGTTAATAGTTGTGACAAACTAATCTATTTAAAAATGGCTATAAAATTCCATTTGTAACTGCACTTTATTTACAGCTGGTCAAAAGAATTAAAACTGGTTAAATGGGAAAAAATATGTTGTGTGTATTTACTCTTTTTTTGATTAAATAAAAAGCAATCTGGTTTTTTACTTTTATCCTTATTTGAGTTACATCAAACTGTTTGGAAACAGATTTTGTTTAATATCCACACATTTGAAACTTTTGAAAATTTGTCAAAAATTATTTCGGTTAGATAAACCCAAGGAAACATCTTATGTTTTCACATCATGCTTATCCATTATTGGCAATAAGCCACAGCGTTAGGTGACAGATTATTTATAGAAGGTGGTTGATGAGGAAAGTAAACAAGTACTGTTTTTTACAACCAAAGTATTACCAATCTAAAAAATAATAAGTAACATTATTTCAAGTAAAAAATTATGATATCTATACATCTAAAAAATATTCTGAAGTGTATAAAATAGATCATAAATTTCTTTATCAAGGAAGTTAAACAATTAATCAAAACATTTATTAAATTATCGCCAACAAAATACATGTGAGAATTATTTTCTCCCACTAAATTAGTAATAAACTATACATTTTCTTCATATTTTACAATGCTAAAAACTGCTCAACATGTTATTAATCTATAAATGTTGTTGATGACAAGGTGTGTTTCATAAATAACAATTTCATATAGCAATCAAATAAAACATATTAAAAAAATAAAAATCATTGCATTTTGAAAATGTTTTTTTAATCAATGGCTTAAAACCACATCATATCTGAATCACCTCATCTCTTTTAATATTTTCTGTGTCTGTATCATTCTCTGTCTGGCCAACTGTGCATGTGAGCGATAGAGAAAGGAGGAAGGGGAAGGGAAGAGAGAGAAGCGGAGAAAAAGAAGTCAGTCAGTCAGTGAGTGAATAAGTATGTATGTGTAAAAATATACTTGCTTCAATAGTTTAATCTCAACTCTCGAATGTTGATTTTTTTCCCTAATAAAAACAACATATTCTATGCAATTTGCATCAATATTCTTTTTAAAGACAATGTTTGTATTATCATTTATAAAAAAAAAATACTGGTAAATTATTTTTTAAAAAAATTATGAGATCATAGGGTAAATTTACTTTAATTTTGTTTCCAGTTGTGTTTTGATTTATACAATTTGAAAATATATATTAATAATTTACACCACCTTATCAGAATTGCATGTTTATATTTAACAGTCTCCTTGACACAATCTTTTTAAATATTTAAATAGAATTACTGTATTTATTTAGATTTTATTTATTTTTATTCTGTTTTTAACACATTTAAATTGGAGATACATAAGTTCTGCAATTTTATTATGAGTATTTGCTTATATTGATAAGATGGATTGATATTAAGAATTCCAAAGAAATTCTACAGGAGCATTAAGTAAAACTAATGATTAACAAGAACGAAAAATCATGCATCAAGCATTGATTATGTAACACTTTCCAATGCTTCCAAAATAATTTTACAAATCATTACCGTTTAATAAACTGAAAGATAACATCTAAGTAAACAATTTGGAAAATGCATAACATATTTAAAAACGTAATTTCAGGAATTTCCAACATATATTTCCAACATATACAATATTCGGAAAAATATCCAAATACTTTTATTCAGCCCTGTATATGATTTATAGATTTGTATATATACTACATTAGGATGCTAAATTTTAGTTTAGTTTGGAAACGCGTAGCACAGTTTAAAATTCTCCTTCTGGAGTTTCTGTCAATAAACGGAAATGTGTTTGCGAACTTTTGTACTGCCCTGTATATGAACTACAGAATTTATACACACCAAGTAATAGACAAAAAGTGAGTTAAATTTAAAATCGCTTTCAGCAACTTAAAACGCACTTCCAGGAAATATTGTTAACAGACAGTAGAGAATTTTTTGTGTATCCCTGTAAATGAACGATGACTGCTATACACACAATATTCTGTAGTAAGCCACTTGTAATGCACCTTAGTGATATATAAAAATTTCAATGCGTTTAAAATAGTGAAACATTATTTAATTAAACCGCAAACGATTTTTCTCCATAGACGTAATGTAACGGAATTCTTTTGACTGTCCCTATAAAATAACTATAAGTGCTATATGCACACCCTATTCCATATTAAGCTTCTTGTAATGCACCTTAGTGATATATATCAATTACAATGTGTTTGTAATTGTGTAACATCATTACAATAAACCGCAAATGATTTTTCCCGATAGACCGTAATGTAACGGAATTCTTTTGAGTGTCCCTGTAAAAAAACTATAAGTGCTACACACTTCAGTTGAAATAGGGAACATGCTGTAGATTAGAGATGAGACGGGCTCAGCCCGAGCCCGACACGGGCTCGATTTTTATGTCAGCCTTCGGGCTCGGGCTCATTCTTTCTGAAACTGACAATTTTATTTATTCTCATATAGAAAAAATAAAAATAACTTTTCCCTTAAAAAATTACATGTTCCATTTCAAGTAATTTTAATGTTATTTTGATCAGAATGAATAGAAGGGGAAAAAGGAAGTCTTATATTTCTTTTGTAGTATAGAATGTTACTTTAAAAGAAAATTTACGATATTTACGACGCGACTGGCGACAGGGTGATATGGTGCCAGCCAATACGAAGTGGCGCGAATAATATTTGTTGCTAGATTTTCTATAGGATGTTTTTTAATTGAAACGTTTATTATTAGTATTATTTTTTTTTTTAGAGAGATCTAATGCGAGATGAATAAATTTTTTTGTTTTTAGTCAATGAGCATTAGCTTAGGTTTGCAAATTTTTAGTCTTTTATTGTGTGCGAGTCATACTCGCTCTTCATATGAAAATAATGTCAGTGATTCTATTTATTATCATGAACTCTGCTCATGCTCAAGCTCTGATCTGCACATTTACGAAGAAACTTTCATTCGTAAGTAGATATAATTGTCATGTATTGTTATTCCGATAGAAAGCAATTGAAGAGTGTTTCCAATTTTCCTGTAAAAACACAGGATCTTTCAGATAACGGTGTCAAATTTTTAATTTAAGCTGGTTTTCAAGGAAACGAAGTTGTTTTAATTAATGAATCAATTATAAGTTATGATATACACCTTTTATAAGAAATATAAAACGTTGTTCGATTCTTCAGCATAGAAATAGTAATTTCTGCAAATTGCATGCATTTATTCATAAAACGCATTTTGTTAATTTGGCCATCAGATTTGCTTGTTGGGAGAGAAAATATGTACATCCTTTTAAGGAAGCATATTTATATTTCATACCAAACTTCTCTTTTGATAAGATTGAATGTAAATTTCCATAAAATTAATTATGTGCACAGGATAAACATTTATTTTCACGTACAAAGTTTTTATAAAATGAGATATTACTTTTAAAACAATTTTTAAATATTACACAATTTTTTTTGGTATCGGGCTCGGGCTCTGATGACACAAAATGCTTCGGCTTGGGCGGGCTCAGATTTAAAAATTATCGGGCTCGGGCTTCGAAAAGAGAGCCCGAACTCATCTCTACTGTAGATGACGACAATTACATATAAAAATTGCAGGGCAATCCGAGCATATTTACGGGAGTTAGAGCATGGACAGACGGCCATACGGCAGACAAACCGAAGTCATAAACACTTTTCAACTACGTTGGAAAGTGTTAAAAATCATTTTTCAAAAGCAAAGTATAACCACACTTGCACCCATGAAGCCTCCATAAATTTATATGTAAAGGAACAAATTTTGCATTTGGTAATAGTAAATGCTGGTTTTGACTGAAAGAAAGAAAAAGTTGCACATCTGTACAGTACATCTTATGACATTTGGTTCTTACAAAACTGAACCCCTGTGGCGCTAGAATCCATTAAGGTTCCCTGGCCCTACAGTGTCCAACTCTGTTTTCTTGACCTTGGGCCCTGAGGTGCTAAACAGCATATGTCCTGGTCAAGTGGTCAACCTAACGCAGAATCATCGTTGTTTAGTTCTCATGCAAGCATGGTACTCATTTTATTGACCTCAAAGGGGTGAAAGGTTGAGTGTATCTTGCCCCAGTCCAGAGTCAAACTCTGGACCGGTAGCATGGCAGTACGACATGCTGACCACTAAACTACAGGGCTCCATTTGGTACATACAAAACATTGAAAAACTCACTTGCACTAAAAAAGGCAACAAATTTGGGCATTGTTTCATTTTTTATATCCTTGGTAATTGTAAAAAAACTTTGTTAATGTTTTTTCTTGAAAGTTTTTACAAGTATACATCAACATCCATCTATAAATGGCATTGTATACATTTATGGTATGTGCTATCTACACCATACCCACATAAAGAAAAACCTGTGAAGATACTTAAAAAATTCAAATATACTCGTGATTGTACAAAGATTTACTCTATGAAAAAAGCTGTTAATAATACAGAATGTAATTAAATATTTCTATTAATAACAAATTAACAAAACAGAAGTAAGACAATATGGTTCAAAATATTTGGATAAAATTTACAACTTAAAGAGTACCTGATCATCTTGTGCAGATGCATAAAAGAGGTGAACTGTAGCAACAATGAAGTATGTGATACCAAACCTTTGAAGAACACCAGGAACACGGAGGTCACTCAGATTAACTCCTTTTAAAGTATAAATAAAATTAATACATTCAAAATTATTATTAAAAAAACAAACTTAAGCAATTGTGAAACAAGCAAATATGAAATGTAATATCATAATACAGAACAAATTTAATTATAAATGGGCACTATTTATAAAATTAGTAGATTTGATCGGTTATGCTGCACAGATTATTATAGGAGAATTTTAACATAGCTACAATTATTATCTTTCAAATAAAATTAAATGTATAATTATTGGATCTTCACACTGTTTGGAAAAAGTCAGATTACATTTATTTATTATGAAAGCATGTGCACATATGCTTAAGGCCATGAATGCTAATGATAAGAAGAGGTAAGAAATGTAAAATGATTACAACTCATGGATTAGATTACAGATTTAATTGTTCATGTACAGATTATGAGAATTCATTTTATTATTATAAAAATAAATAAATAAAATATAGAATTATGGCATAAATTTTTAATATATATATTTTTTTTCTTTTTCAGTAACTACAATTTCAGATTGTTAAGACTCAGATTATAAAGTTTAATTCAGAGCTTTTGCCTATGTGGATAATTTGGTTGAATACAGTCTTTTAATTGCTGTATCATCAATTTAAAATCAAATATATCATACTTTCTGAAGATAATTTTATTTACTGGTACATAACAAATTCTAAACACATCTATAGAATAGCTGCTAAGTAGTTCAGCACTGTCTGATATGGCATGCTATAACACGGACAAGCTTACATATTTATTACCACAACCTTCTGGTACACATGCAATATTCACATTTTTTCTACCATCATTTCAATTTTAATCCAAGCATGCTGCTCACTCTTTAAAAATATCTATTTAAAATTTAGTAGTTAAATTCCATACTACCAAAACATTATAGATGTTCATCTCTACAATATAAAATAAGTTTTCGACAACTGTCAATAAAGCATTCATTGGTGTAAAGGTAGTTATATTAAAACTAAAAGGAGTACCTAGTATGGCTGCTATTCCTGCAGTTGGAAAATGTGACACCATCTATATTCTGGATCAAAACCGAAACTCCCAATTAATAATATTGTTAGCAACACATTTTTTCTCTTCATTCTGCATTTTTCATTATGATAAAATTTTACTTTGAATTCTGGATTAATCTTCATTTTTAATTCTTGTTATTAATCTAGTTAAACTAATTTTTAGTCTGCATTTTAATGAATTAAATATCTTTGAGTCGTAATTGTTTGATTCAGATATTTTTCTTATAACGATAATAAATCAAAAATGTTAATTTGTGGAATGGGATTTTAAAGGCCTTTTTGAAATACTTTTTCTACCATCATTTCAATTTTAATCCAAGCATGCTGCTCTTTAAAAATATCAATTACAGTAGTTAAATTTCATACTGCCAAAATATTATATCTGCTCATCTCTACATTATAATATGAGTATTCGACAACTGTCAATAAAGCATTCGATGGTGCGTACAGCTGCAAGGGTAGTTTCTCTTTAGATATTTTAAAATTATAAGTAGTACTCTACAGCAAATATATGCACATTCACTTTATCAACTGGTAAATATAATTGACAAGTCTGATGATGTAAACTGAACACTGATATGACAATTCATAAAAATTTTTATGAATTTTTGAAATATGAATGAGTTTATTCTCTTTGAACTATTTTTTTTCCTTTGGCCATGAAAAATTCCACACTTTTACAAATCTTATGGTATAAAACTACAATAAACAACAATTTGCTAAAACAAATAAAAATATGGCCATTCGATACTAGATTTACATGTGATATGTAGATTAGAGAAGTCTTATAATGCAAACACCACTCCGATGTCTGATACAAGAATTTGTTAATTTTTTTGAATTTTTGAAATGTGGATGGATTTAGGGGACATCTTATGATGATAAATATAAGATGTATTAGGCATTGTAATCTTAAATATTATGAAACTTTATATATATATGTACATATGTAAACTGAAATAAACTCAATTGTTCAAAAAGAAAATAACAAAATAGCAGAAGACACCTGTCATGTATGACAGGTCACTTGATTCACAATTGGGAACACCAGCATCATGAACAAAGTTTAATTTTTGGGGCTATATTCTGCATTTCAAAGCCTATTTTCATAATTCTTCTTCTACTCTAAGTTCATGACCAGACATCAAGTTAGATAGCCACTTTCTCAGCACTATCAGTTATCACTGCCAAAATACTGGCAATTGGTAGACAATAAAATATTTCTTTTGCAGCAGATGCCAAATATATTTGCTGCAATGTTGATTATGACTATCGTGTATATCAGGGGTTGTCAAACTTTCTTAACCACTGACCCCTTCAAAAATTTCTCAACAGTTTGTTGACTCTCACAACTTTACTACAGTAAAAGCTCTATAATGAACACTCTCAAATAGCAGACACCTCTGTTTACCAAACATTTCTTCAATCCCCAACACCTATATACTTTTATACTTTTATTTCTAACAACTTCTGAACAATGGACAAATTCTGAGGTCCCGAGATGTCCTTTATTAAAAAGTTTCACACTATTTCCTAGTTATAATAAAACATTTAAAAAAAATATGCTTATGTAATTTTAAGATTGTTTATTATTTATATTATATATGTTTAATATAATTATACATAATCAGATGTATTGTGATAATACAGTAGAAGATCTTGGTAACACAATTCTATATAATGCAATTCTCTATATAACACACAACTTTTCAAATGTAAACAATGAATTTTGAAGTTAAGAAGCACTTGCATTCCACATTGTAAAATTACAACTCTCTAGAGGACAAAATTTTATACATTAGTTGATATTTATCTCTTTAATTCAGATATTTTAATGAAAAAATTGCTTTTATTTCGATAAATTTTTTTGAAAAGGAATAATATAATGACTGATTTAGTCCAGGCATATTTGGACCAAGATTAAAGTAAATTTAACAATGTATGAAATGATCTATATTATGCAAAAATTTATAAACTGCACAGTCCCTGGTCCCAAGGAATACAATATAAAATACTCTACTGTATTTTGATATGTTTCAGACTTATTTTACCATGTTTACAAGGTAAGTTTAATGATGTGTTAATTCTGATCTATATAACGCACAACCTCTTGTTTTTTTGTTTGTGTTACAAAGATCTTCAACTGTACTTTTATTAAGCAGGGGTTGATGCAGGTTTTTTTTTCTTGGGGCCTATTTTGTGAAATGTAAAGGTTATTTTTGTGAAATTTATTATATTTTTGTGAAAAATAACATTTTGTAATGAAAGTTGAAATCCAGTTACTCAAATTCGAACCAAGCATTTATTAACAAAAACTTTTTAAAATATTTTTGCTGAAGTTTTCCTCTCTGGTGAACTTGTTTGTTTACAAATTACACATTTTAAAAGTCACAATAATTAATAAATAGCAAGTTTTTATGTAATAGAATTTTGTGAAAGGGCCTTTTTTATTAAAATGAATTTTGTGAAGGGGCCTGTTTTATTATAAAGAATTTTGTGAAGGGATCTATTTTATCAAATTGAATTTTGTGAAGGGGTACATTTTATTAAATTGATTTTTGTGAAGGGGCCTGTTTTATTAATAAAATTTTGTGAAGGAGCCCTAAATAGGCCTCAAATTTTGCCTGGATTGACCCCTGTTAAGTTTCTAAAACTGATTGAGATTGTCAATGTGATGGATGTAGTTGGTGATTCTTGACAAGATTAGGAATGTTAGATTTAAAATTCGTGAGTTCCGACCAAAAATCCTTATAAAATTCAATACCTAAATTATTTTTTTGTTTTGTTAGGATGGAATTAATGTGGCTGAAAAAAAATTCAACCATATATGAGCATACATTATTTTTGTTTAATGTCATTTCAAACTCTGAAGATTGATATCAACCATTTTGGAAATGCTACTGCTACCTCAAGATGTTAGTTGTAATACTCTATCTTCTTGTTTATCAACTTATATAAAAAAAACTGGGCAATGTTGATGAAAATATGTGAAAAGCATAGAGGTTTTGATCAACTGTCAAAAATTTTCATTATTTACTAATTGACATAGGTAACAAAATTTGACTCTTCTACTTCAAATATGTCTATAGTGTACATGAAGAGTCATAACTATATAACTATAGTGTACATAAAGAGGCAGCCACAAGTTTTTTCAACTGAATCAAAATGTGTTACAAAAACATTGGTTTAACACTTTACATTGACAGCTATCAACCTTTTGTATTTGTGCCTCATTATATTATATATTTCATAACAGTTTTTAGTTCGAAAATTAAGCCAGAAATTACAAAATCAACAACATACTTTCGCAGTAAGTATTTAACATGATCCCCAGTGCAAAGAGTATAACTGAACGTTTAACTATTTTGTAGAAAATCTTTTTACGCGAGACAGCTTTTCTTAAGAGTGATCTCATGGACAGAGCCATAGACATTCCCATCATCCACATAAACCTAATGAATATAAAAGTAATATTACAATCTTTAAAAAATAAAAATTCTTTTGTACAACAATGCACTCAGTCAAAATATATATATATATAAGATACCACATTAAGAGAAAAAGTAAACAATCATTAAATTTAGAGTCTGCTTTAAAAAAACAAGATAAAAATAAAAGAAAAAATATGTCAGGACTGACTCAGTTTCTGTGAAAAATTCTGAATTTGTATGAGCCATCATCCACTCACATCAAAAATTGTTTCAACAAACTATGTATAACATTCTACTTAAAATAATAATAACAACAATAGTAATTAAAATGTTTGTAAAATATATATTTCTACTGCAAAAAAATTAGAATTCAAATATATTGACAAATCAAGGTTTTATGAAATGTTTAAAAACTAAACATATATTTAAAGAAAAGATAAAAACAAAAATTTTAAAAATGTTTGTGAATGGTTTATGAGGCATGCAGAGTAGCATATATGAAACATTTTAATAATGCGAAAACAAAGAAAAATGTTTACAAAGCTGCAATGTGAGTTAGTGCTGGCATGTTTTTTACTCAACAGAATGTGTGACTAGTCACAGAATGGTCTAGTAGTGAGTGAAGTCACTATAGGCATGCACACAATATGTGTAAAAGAAGAATATGAATGTTGTATTTCTAACAAACAAATGTAGAAAAAATTTTAATATATGTTTTTGTAACTTTAGGACTCTTTATTTTAACAGGTAAAAATACAGATTTTAGGAACAATTCTTTAATTTTTATTTTTGAAATTAGTAACTCCTGAGATTATTTTGAAATATATTTGATGTCTTAAAAACAAATTGCTAAAACAATCATGCTTATGAGAAATATGTATAATATAATGATACAGGATGATACAAAAAACAATTCAATGTTTAATCCTAATGTACACAAACATGTAATATCAATGAATTTGAAACAGATGTATCAAACAACAGCACTTACGTATTATTTGTATCAGGTCAGATACACAATGGCGGCAATTATACTAATTACAGTAACCATATTTTTTTTCTTTCTACATTGTTACTGCACGTTATATTCTGTATTTTTAAATGTGATGTGAGTTTTAACTTATTTTTCTTCTAATTTCTTTTTATAATCTGCATTTTTAATAATACGTTTGAAGGCTTTCCAAAAAAAAAAAAAAAAAAAAAGAATCAGAAGCTATTTTTTATTTTCAGGAATGTGATACTATCATACCAAAAATACATGAATGTTCTGACTTCCATGAAATGAAATTGTACATTAATAATTATACCTATTATGTGGAGGTGCAATGTAGGTAAATGCAGACAGTGCATTCGAATAAGAAAGAACAATTGGTATGAGGGAAGTAGAATCTCATTCACAAATACATTATAATTTATATATTTCTGCAACAAAGAACTGACTTTCAATAAATTTTGATTTTCACTGAGGCAAATCTAAATTTCATGCTCTTTACCATAGATCTTAGATCAATATTTACAAAGAAGATTTTTGTTTTTTAGCTGTCCAGGTGCTTTTTCTTTAGTTTCATTTTAGTTTTAGCATATTTAAGAATCCTTTTTGCTTAAAATTTTATTAATAAGCCGTAGACATCAATTTAAATATTTAAGAAATAAGAAAACACCATGTTCAACTATGTATTTTTTTGTCAAGGTTTATATAATTCAATAATATCTCACATAAATTTAATTATATCTTAATAATTCTCAAGCAGTGTTAAAATTATTTTGAATCAAAAACAGAAATACACATGTAAAGATGATTGGCAATTGGCAACCATTTTTGGTGATCTATCTTCCTGGCACGGATAATACATAAGTATCAAAACAACTTTATTAACAGTAAATGGCGCTTTTCATTATGTAAAATAGATTATCAGCATCAGTTCTTCTTTTGAAACTACTTTAACCATTCACAGTGTTTTGTGTTATGTAACATGCCAATAGATGTTATGTATTTCACCAAGTGTCATGTACAGAGGGTGTTTAGAGGTATTAGGAATGATTTTGACAATAAAAATAAAATACATAAATTAAAACAATTATTTTTTAATACAGTCGAGCCCCGATTTAACGAATCACGATTTCTCGATTTAACGAATTTTTTTATGGTCCCGACGAAAATGGAACAAGAATACTTCGATTTAACGAATTTATAATCCCGATTTAACGAATAATTTTCTGTGTCAAAAAAAGAAAAATTGAAGAAATTTTCTAATATTTATCAAAAATTTTCAATTTTTCAAACAAAGATTTTTTTTTACCTCTTCACTGATTTTTTTCCCATTATCTTTCTTAGAAAAATATCCTCTTCCCTCTTCACCTGTCAACTTGTGGGTGGCCCCTCTAGGTGGTCCTGACTGGGCTGCTTAAATGCGGAAGAGGACCGGGAGCCTGGCATACGGCATAACACGCAGTTTCGTTTAGCTCGATGGGGGCAGGTATGTGGACAAATCAGAACTTCCGAGCGGTGACCCACGGAGAAAGAGCAGTTTTCCAGACTGTCCCCCACAAACCCGGTTCTCAGGAGAAAGTAGGATAAAACGACAAAGCGAGACACGACCTGTAGCGGAGGAAGGAACCTCGTAAGCTGATCCCCTGTGTCCGGCTTAAGTCAGGAAGGTGGCTAAGGCTAGCTAATGTGATAGGACCACATCTACGATTGTCTTGGGTGAGGACAAACCACTTGCAGCTTCATAGTGTCGCTTGGCCAGTGCACGAGGCGGCATTGTAGCATCTCGTGGTACTGGCAGACGATGGATCATAGACAAGGTCAAGGTCAAACAGCATGGGGAGACGTACCTTTCGGCTTAAACTAGCCCTGCCCAGTGGTGGAGCATAGACAAGAGTCAAGAGTCAGCTGGATGGAGAAGCCTACCAAATGGCTTAAGTACTCACAAGCCCCTTCCAGAAGAGCTGGTCTCTTAATTTTGAACTAATTCCAGATGAGAGACCTGCATCTGGATTGGCAACCCCCAGAGGTAATGCTTATTCTAAACTTGGGTGACATGGGAGCCACGAACAGATTTACGAACAGCCGTGCACCAGCTCCCATTAACGTACATGGTCCCACAGAAGTCGCAGTCGAGAGAGGTTTTCACCCTTCCAAGCACTGACCACGGTCGATGCTGCTTCACTTTCGGTGATATTACGGGAACCGAGCTTATTCGTCTGCGCCACTGCGGAACTGGAGCATAGACAATGGCAAAAGTGGCCGGGTTGACCATTGATCCCTTGCTATCCTGTTGCATCTGAAGTAGTTGAGCGCCGTTTTTAAAATTCGGTCGAGAAAAGGAGGCATCCTATTGACCAGAAGGTAGTTCGCGCCCATCGTATCCACCGTAGTGGCAAGATAGCGGGTATTACTTCTCTGGTAGGGGGTTGGTCCGTTCTCCCACTGCTCTAATAGGGGAATGGTCTGTTCTCCAATTGCTCTTGTAGGGGGATAGTCCATTCTAGCCTATCAACCGAACAAGAGGAACCGGGCCAGAGCCTCGTCAGTTAAAGTGACTGCGTCTAGATCAAAGTCAGGATCCTGGGTCGAAAACCTGTCTGCGTTTCTATGCACAGTTCGGAGCTTTTTTCGCCTATGACGTTTGGATGAGTAGGGGTTTCTCGAAACTAACTTTCAAGCTACGAACTCCTGAGCGGAGGTGCTTCTATGGCGCTCGGGAGGAAGTCTTCCATGGTCTTCCTGAACCGTTAGTGGTGACTGTTATCTCCTTTCACATAGCACGGTTAGGAATTCCTCGACGTTCAGCGATTAAGTGGCCGGGAGGTAAGATGTGCTCAAGTTCGTAGGATCGGGGCTGGGTGGTCTGACCCTGGGCCTAAGAAGGGACATTTCTATGCGTCCAGGGAGGAAGGTTTCCACAGTTCTATGAGATCGTTAATGGTGACTATTATTCCCCTTGGTACTGGTCACATGGCATGGTTAGGAATTCCTCGATGTTCAGGGATTAAGTGGTCGGGAGGTAAGGTGTGTTCAAGTTCGTAGGGTAGGTGCTGGGTGGTCCGACCCTGGAGCCTACAGCATAAGCAGGGACATTTCTATGCGTCCAGGGAGGAAGGTTTCCACGGTTCTATGAGATTGTTAATGGTGACTATTATTCCCCTTGGTACCGGTCACATGGCACAGTTAGGCTTTCCTCGATGTTCAGGGATTAAGTGGTCGGGAGGTAAGGCGTGTTCAAGTTCGTAGGGTAGGTGCTGGGTGGTCCGACTCTGGAACCTACAGTCTAAGCAGGGACATTTCTACGCGTCCAGGAAGTATGTTACCACAGCCCCCCTGCCCTACAAGCAGCGTGTATGACTCCATCCATAGCTGACGGGCTAGTGAATATTTTTGTAGATTTTTCATGGTAAAACAATTGCGTGTCCGGGAAACTCTGAATTATTGTCTAGGGACAGATCACTCTTGTGAGTGTCCATCATAGTCGAAGCCTCTGGAGTACTCGGGTACGTGGGAAATACGTTTTAGTGCTCTACTATCGTGACAACCAGTCGTCAAGTGTTTGGGGTGTCAGGGGTGGGGGTGACGTGCATTAGGCAGTTTTCTCCCATGGAATATGTGCTGGAAACATTACATGAGTGAAAATGATGAAATAATAACTGAAAGAGGGAAATTCCTTCTGATTGTGAATTTTCTGAATAATCTTGTGATGCACATCTATCTACATGCAAAAATTACGGCGAGATAATTATTAGCAGTACTGTTGGATCGAATGAAGAAGATGAAATAAAGATGAAGCTTGCAACATTCAAAGAAGCAGTTAGCAGTTTAAATGCTTTGAAATGGTATTTGGTGGCTCGTGATGTTGATGATACTGTTTCAAATCAATAAAGCTGTTTGGAATACAAAATCTAAACAAAGAAAACAAACATCTATAAAAGATTTATTTTTGAAAAAATAATTTATATTATGAAATCTGAATAAATGAGATTTTTTCTTAATTATGATACTTGAGATTTATAGTAGTACATAAAATAGGATCACTATTTAATACAGTGTATAAAGCAACAACAGTTTAACATATTTATTAAGTTAAGTGAGCATTGTTCTTTTTATTTATAGCCTTTTAAAACTTATTCTGTTGTATAAATAAATTCCTTTGATTCTCCTGATTTAACGAATAATCTTGATTTAACGAACAAAATTCCTAGTCCCGAACGATTCGTTAAATCGGGGTTCGACTGTATGATCTATCTGGTAGCCCTTATTGTGGACTATCATATTGCAGCAGGATTTCCAAGATAGTAGGGCTTTTTGTAAAACTGGAAGTGGAATTTAGTTCCATTCCTCCACCACACATTTCCAGAGTCCACTCAAAGTAATTGGTCAGCGTTTTGCAAGAGCTTGTTTTAATAGTCCAAATGTACAGTAATCCAGTTGTGAAACATCTGGGGACTTGGTTGGAATATGATTAAATGGTATACACTTGATTCCAGTTTCTCTTGTCAATTTTTTGAGAAATGCGACTGTACTTTTGGGTGCATGGCTGCTCACTTTATCCTGGTAGAACTCAACACTTTTAACGTCTGTAGGATAAAGTTTTGGAATTTCTTCTTTAAAAATAGGAATTAGAACATTGTTTGATAATAAGTAGAGTTAATTTTGATATTTTTCTCAACTTTTCTGATCTTTAATTTTCCGTTGTAAGAGATTCCAGCAATCATCATAAATTCTTTAGAGAAACTTTCTTTGCAGTGTTTGAACTAAAGTTGCAAGTCTTTTTGGCCTTTTTTCCCGGTAATAAATCGTTCTTTTTTTATTACTCTCATTTAGATAAATCCACGCTTCATCAATTGCGACAATTTTTTCCCAATTATCAACTGCTAAATGATTTTCATATAACGTAATATGAATAATTCTCTTCAGAAAGAGCACCACTTGCTTCTTTCGCGTGCCATTCCAGTAGCAGACGATATTTTTTCATAGCAACCAATATTTTAGTTATCCTGTTATTACATGCTGCAAGATTTTTTTCCCCTGTTGTTTCTCATTGTTTTTTTAATTTAACATCAAAATCATTCCCAATAAGTGTCCCCTCTGTACTTACACAATGTGAGCTTTGTTTCACAGCTAGAGCAATTAGGTTGTAAATTTCCAACTGGACGAAAATGTCCGGGCCAGGATTCGAACCTGGGATCGCTTGGCTGAAGCCGCCACGCTCTACCACTGAGCTATCCCGGTCGAATCTGGAGGGCATAATTCATCCAGTTAACCTTATTGATCAAAGCATCTGGTCTGATATTTTAATCAGCTCAACAGAAAAGATCGCAGGTAAAGGAACTCCAGTAAACGCTGGATACGTGAATGCTTTGATCAATAAGGTTAACTGGATGAATTATGCCCTCCAGATTCGACCAGGATAGCTCAGTGGTAGAGCGTGGCGGCTTCAGCCAAGCGATCCCAGGTTCGAATCCTGGCCCGGACATTTTTCGTCCAGTTGGAAATTTACAACTTGATTACTTTACCAATTTGAAATAATTGTGTTAAAAATAATCTAGTAGAGCAATTAGGTTTATCAAATGATATCAATATAGTCAGTCTAACTCATGACAATATTACACTAAATATTGTACATATTTTACAAAAGCATAGAAGTATCAAAAAGGTATTAAATGTCAGATTTTTATTAATAAATACTCAAAGATGGAAAGTAAAATGTTATTACATAAAAATGTGGACTTTTATTAGTTAAAGTGGCATCGATATCATATTTGCCACATCACTTCAAATAGTAAATACTTTGTGTGAATACAGAGTATTGTATTATTATATCATAAACGATATATCCAAAATTTTCACTGAAAATGTATAATAATATTTTTTTAAACTATTTTCCCCCTTTTTTACACTACTCAGATAATATGAAATAGTTTTTGGTACAAAGATTTAAAAAAACATGCAGTAAAGAGTTAGAAATAGTCATTCTAATGATTAACAATAAAACCAAATGGTCAATGAAGAATTCAATGATATGCAACAGTATGCCAACATGCAGACATGTCACTTTTCATTAAGATAAAATGGTTGATCATTGTATGAAAAATTGTAAAACCTTTTTTTAAAATCATGTTTTTTTTTTAATCATTATCATCTTTTACATTACAATGTTTTGAAATGCATAACTTTCTATTCTGTTCTTCACTTTTAAGTTTACTGCTTTAATAATATAGTCTAAGAGCTTTCAACGTCAGAAAACACATGATTTTAGCAAGGCTCATTTTTCTATGTATTCTCCCGTTTTCTTGTGTAGTACGCATGCAGACAGTCTGGCTGGCAGGAGATGTTGTGTTTATCTGTGCGGGAGGGGCAATGCAGGTGAAAAAGTGACAAAATTACGTCATTTTAGTATGAATTTTGTTTATAACACTTATTTCTGCTAACTATTCGTGATATTAAGCCATTATTGCCAGACCGTTTCAACGTTGTTAAGACTGTGCCAGACCCTGATTTATAGGTAAAAAAAGGTGTCAAATTCACATCATTTTAACAAAGCTGAAATTTTAGTATGTTATACTTCGGCTATCAGATAAGCCATAATTAATTTGTCTGACTGAAATTCTGTTGCTAAATTACTGCCAGATTCTGATTTAAATCTGGCAGAAAATATGCCTATTAGAAGAGTTGGCAGCTTTTGTAGTGCTTTGGTTATTGTCAATACACAGCCAAGCCATGATTGTTGCCAAAGCAACGTGCTTTCTACAAAAGTGTATATATATATATATATGTGTGTGTGCGTGTGTGTGATGTCAAAATAAAGGCTTAATTTGTTTAATTAATGTATCAATGAATTGTAATATGAAATATTTATCCACAAATTCTTCTAATATTTTTTAAAACAAACATTTATTAATTAGCCGGTTACTTCCATGTAGGGCTAAGTTGCCTTCTGCATCCCTTCTGCTTCACTTGGGAGCCAGAAAGTGCATTTTACATGCAAACAGAAAAATATAAATAAAATACTTTAAACTATATGAAAATAACTAATAAGTATATCAATAAAGCACATAAATAAAGATTTTGCAACATAAATAATATGTTTTTTTTATTAGCCCCTTGACAAAGACACGCTAGGCACTGCCCGTGGGATTGGGAGAGCTTTCAGATAAAATATACAAAAATGAGATAGCATAAGATACATGGCGATCATTGAAAATGGGCAATGTGGTTTCACTCCCATAAATTGTTAATACAGTGATCAACATAATGAGGCCCTGTGTTCTTATCAGCCATATATCGCTAATATAGCGATCCCTATGACGGGACCATGTAAATTTTGCATGCATAAATCATTAAAATGACAATTTTAACAGAGCCCTGTGGGTTTCATGCCTGTAAACTGACTATACAGCAATCACTATAGGCGATCAGTATTTAAATCGAATATCTGTACTTCCAAAAATTGTATTTTGAGAAGACTAGGAAATGTACTATATTTCGTATAAAAATTGAAATCATATCTCTCGCAAAGAAAAGCACAAAACAATTTATAAAATATGAAATTTAAAAAAAGACTTTTCTTTGGAAAAATGTCACGCAAAATATCTAATAAAAAATCAGTCTAAGCTTTCTATTTATCAATTTTATTTTTAATCAGTCTAAGCTTTATATTCGTCTAAGCTTCTATAATTGAGTTCACAGTCGATGTTGGCGATAAAATCGCTGGCTCAAAAATCGATGAAATATGTATTTAACTCCTTTTTTAGTAGAATTGTTATGCTGAATTTCATGCTCCTACCTAAAACTGCTGCTGAGATATGGCAAAATGATCTAAAACTCTCGACTCCCTCCCCCATTTAACTCCCTTAGTGGTTGAATTTCTAAAATCGATGAAATAAGCGTTTAACTATTTCTTTAGTAGATTTGTTATTCTGAATTTCATACTCTTATGTAAAACTGCTGCTAAGATATGGCGAAATGACTTTCGAACCCCCATTTAACCCCCTTAGGGCTAAAATTTCAAAAATCCTTTCTTAGTGGGTGCCTACATTGTGTAAGGAATATATCTTCCAAATTTCATAGTCCTAGGAGCAGCAGTTGAGGCTCGGCGTTGATTCTGAGTCATCAGGATATGTTCTTTTATAAGTATAGAGATTTATGATATTGCCTAAGAAGCGAAAAAAAGTACAAAACTAAAACTCTATGCATAAATTGTCAACCGTTATTTTTATTTAAATTACCTCTTAATTTTTAAGAAATATTATAATTTTTATTAATATTCACTTTTAATTTTAAATAATACAATATATAATATTTTCTCTTAATTTTCTGAATAAACTTATAGTGGCTAGCAAGAAATAGACAATGTCAACTGCTACTTTTCAAGGTCAAACTATCATTTGTGGTTTGGAATAACATCGTTTGCAGCACGGTCTCTGTGTTTTGAAAATGAAATTTAATTGTGATGGCTAATAATGGAAAACCATGTGTTTTTTGTAGCGATAAGCAAGGAAAAAAATATTTTCATTGAAGACACGTAAAATAAGTGTAAGAAATATTTTGAATTAAGCATTTATTTCGACAAATCATATATATATACTTTTACAGAAAGCAAGGATCATTGCTTTGAAAACAATCACGGCTTGGCTGTGTATTGAAAGTAGCCAAAGCACTACAAAAACTGCCAACTCTGCTAATATCTTCTTCTCCGACAGATTTAAATCGGCATCTGGCAGTAATTTAGCAATGGAATTTCAGTCTGGCAAATTAATTATGGCTTATTTGATAGTCAAAGTATAGCATAGTAAAATTTCAGCTTTGCTAAAATGTCGTGAATTTGACACCTTTTTTTTAGCTATAAATCAGGGTCTGGCACGGTCTTAACAACATTGAAACGGTCTGGCAATAATGGCTTAATATCACGAATAGTTAGCAGAAACAAGTGTTATGAACAAAATTCATGCTAAAATGACGTAATTTTGTCACTTTTTCACCTGCATTGCCCCTCCCCTCACAGATAAACACAACGCCTCCTGCCAGCCAGACCGTCCGCATGCGTACTACAAAATAAAAAGGGAGAATATATAGAAAAATCAGCCTTGCTAAAATCAGGTGACAAAACGTTGCTAGCTCTTAGACTAATAACTTCAGTGCCATCCTAAATCTAGACATCACAGACAAATCATTTATTAGAGTTATTCCAAATACACAAAAGCTTCAAACATGCTAACAAAATTTCAAACATGCTATTAAGAACCATTCAATTAGTAAAATAAGTGACTAGACTTGATACTTGATCAGAAATAAGTGATAAAAAAAGTAAGGATTAAAAAATAATTAAAATTTCAATTCCAATAAAATCAATTTGTCCTTTAGAATTTTTGTATTTCCTTCAATCCTTCATTTTAAATACTTTTTTGTAAAAATGAGTTAATATTATTAGCTTGAAAGTTTATTTTTTTTTTAATTTTAAATGTTTCTAATAATTCAATAAAATAATATTTTTATTAGTTAAAACAGTCTGTGCATAAATAAATTTTTAGCTTTAATTCATAGAATGTTCATTAGAATATTTGTCAAATTTCCATAAAATTAGACATACAGTAAACTCTCTATTATCCGCGGAATTCAGTGGCGCGACTATCGTGGATAATTGATTTCGCGAATAATCCACAAAATTTTGAAAAAAGGGAACAAATCAACACAAATATGTACTTGAACAATTTATACACATAATAAATAACACAAGCATACATTTTACAGTTTCTACGCACAATGGGTAACATAAAGATACTTATTACTTCAGGAATAATAAAATTATTCATTACTTACAAACTTGTAGGTTTATTTCTTTAGAAAATCCGTCAAAAGTGTCTGTTTTTTTGTACTGAAACACTTCTTCTTTATTTGCGATTGAAGTTTTTTAAGTACTATTTTATCACAAAGTGACGCGTCATCCTCTTCCTCTAGATATTGGATAAGTCCTTCAACGTGAGCTAAAGCTGCGTCATGGCTCATTTTCTTTTATAACTTATCTTCTTCGTCACTCTCTTCCAAATTCATATCTAACGCTTCTTCAATAATTTGGTCATCAGTTGCATGTTCGAAGCCTGGATCGTCAGCATCACAATTAATCCACTCAATGATATTATCTTCATCGACATTTTCTCCACCAGCAACAGATTTTGCTAAATTCGCTAAATTATGAACGGAAACTTCTTCCTCTTCCTTTTCTGATTCTACTAGAGATTTTTCTATACTTGGCAAAATCTTAAGCCAGGATTTTATTAATGTGGATTTCTGTACCGACTCCCAAGCATTGTTTACATCATAAATGCTATCGAGAATCGTGTAATCTTTGAAAAAGCTTTTAAGATCATCTCCCTCGTCAATTCTTTTTTTCAGTAATTTCGTTCTGTATTTTTTCTTAATTGTAGCGATTACGCCCTGGTCCATAGGCTGGATAAGATCTGTAACATTGGGATGCAAAAATTTTGCAAAAATATTTCCATCTTCTGATTTCAATTGTAGTTCTCCAGGGTGAGATGGGGCGTTGTCAATTAGCAACACAGCTTTTTGGGGTAAATTTTGAGACGCCAGATGTTTCCTAACTTAGGGAATAAACATTTCTTCAAACCATTTTATAAATATTGTTTGATACATCCAACCTTTCTTTGTGTTGAAATAATGTACTGGGAGGTTCTCAGCTCTTGTTCCTTTAAAAGATCTCGGTTTTTCTGATTTTCCAATCACTACTAACTTTAGTTTATGGGATCCTGTAGCATTACTGCAAGGCAATATTGTTAGATGCTCTTTACTGCACTTATGTCCTGGAGCTTGATTTTCGCTTTGAAATGCCAGAGTTCGTGTAGGCAAACATTTCCAGAACAGTCCTGACTCATCGGCGTTGTATACTTGTTCGAAAGAAATTCCTTCTGATTGAAGAAATTGTACAAAATCTTCTTTGAAATTTTCTGCAGCATGTTCGTCGCAACTTAATTTCTCGCCGTAAAGACCTATTTCTCTTATCCCGTGGCGTTGCTTGAATCTTGTCAGCCATCCTGACGATGCATCAAATGATCCTTCTAATCCCAGCATTTCAAAAAATTGTTTTGCTTTTGCAGCAACAATAGGCCCTCAAACAGGTGTTTCCTCACTTCTCATTTGTCTTACCCAACGTAAAAGTGCTGCATCCAGTTCTTCAAAAGTGCTGCTTTTCATACTTTTTCTTTTTTTCATCGATGAAAAGTTGTCTGATGAGGCTGAGAATTGCATCAATTTATCTTTCTGTTTTAAAATGTCCCTAACTGTGCATTCTCCAATTCCATATTGCAAGCTTATTTGTTTTCTTGTAGCACCATTTTCAATTTTTTTAATCAGTTCTAATTTATCTTGAATCGTTAACACAACTCTTTTTCTTTTTTGTGATATTTTTCAAATATTGAAAATGCAAAACTATAAAATTTAAATACAAACGCGAACTTCTGTAAGACACGTGTTCACAGCTCAGCTAAAACAAGCAAACTGATGTGCTTTATAAAAAACGGGAGAAACAAAATCATAACAGGGGGGCGGGGGTGACTTTCAGTACCCGTACATTGTTTATAAACAGGTGTGTGGCCTTGCGACACCCTCAAGATTAGCTGCACCTGCTTTGTGCACATGATTGTTCCACGTTTTCAAATGGAAATCATATTTAGTAAAAAGGATCGAAAACTCATCCTACATCGCAGAAATAAGTTTCTTCTCAAGGATAAGAAAAGAAAAAAAAAAATTTAGACTCGCGGATAATCGGGAGTTTACTGTATTTATAAAATGAATGTAATATATAATTTGGAAATATTTTTCTCTATTTTCATTCAAAATATATTAAGGGTGAAATAATTTCTTAATACACTGTATTTACAAAATTGATCATCTACAGTAAAATTTTACTTATTCAGAAATATATGTTTCTAAAAGCCCTGATAAAAATTACATTTTAAGAACATACATTATGCAAAATATTATAATAACAAAATTGAGCAAATTAATTTATTTTTTTCTTTTTAGTATTTTTTACAGTATTTCTTGTAGTATTTTTTGCATATTTAAAGTATCAGCAATACTGTTAAAGATTCTACTTATAACATAACACACATGCAAAGAATTGTACAGTAAAGGAAGCCAAATGTAAGAAAATCCTACAAGAAAAACAAGCTTTCAAAGACAAACAGAAAATTTGTGTAGAAAAAAAAAGGATTAAATTTAAAGTTTATTTATTTTTTCAAAGTATTATAAATAAATAATATAGTAATCAAAAGAGGCACAAAAAAGAAAAAAAAATTTTTTAATGATGTTATGACACTATCAAAACAGAATAATAAACAATGTGTAGGTCAGGCCAGAAAATTTCACCAAAACACACCAGAAATCAAGGGTAAACACACACTGACAGTTCGTGGATAACAAGTTTTGCATTGCTATGCAATTTGCCAACATATATATAGAAACAATTGATTATTCTTTGCAGCTGTCACCCTGTTTTTTATTTTTAAAAATTAAAAACATTTCAAGTCTATTAGTTGTCATTTTTATTTATTTGGATAATAGCTAGACCATTAATCTAATCTTTAGCAGTGCAAAATTTCAAAATAATTGTAAATATCTTTGTTTTTTCATGGTTACATAGCTGATAAAATTGTCATGCCATACAAATTTCTGAACTCGGCAACATAGGAGACAAATATAAAATGGTCTTAGAAACAAAAAAGTGTGCTGCTGGTTAATGTATCCAAAACTTCCTTTATTAATCTAGTAAATGTGCCAATTTTTTTTTTTTTTTTTTTTTTTTTTTTTTTTTTTGTTAAGTGTTTTTTTTTTTTTTTTTTTTTTTTTTTTTTTTCTGGAAAAAAAATGATTAGCTTGTCTTTGATGTAAAGAATAATTGACTGACACATTTATGCAATATTATGCAATGAACAGACAGAGAAAAATTTAATTTGAATAGTTAAAAAATTATAAATAATGGTAACAGCAGTTTAGATAAAATAAAATTTTAATTTTTAAAATACTAGGGGGCTCTGCCCCTACGAGCTACACTCACCAACCCCCGCTCTGACACTGAAAACTTCAAAAACACTCTGATTTGATCAACTCTAAAACGACTACGGAAGATTGTATTATAATTAAATGACCAGTGGTGATCTGCTGCAACTGGGTTTCCATTCATTTTTTTTTTTTGACTGAGGAATTTTAAGGTTGAATCAAATGCTGTCAAAACAGATAACAACTGTTTTCCTGATTGATTAAATAAGATCAATTTAACATTTGAAAATCAACTTGTGTAAAATGGTTAAGTAAACATTGTGCCTGCATCAGAGAATTTTATAACGATGCTATAGAAAATTGGTTACTTCTCTATTATCCTGTCCACTACTTTCTATAAAAGAAAACAGATGTCGGCAGAATATATGATTTAACACCAAAAGTGCATTATTGTGGTGTCGCATCACATTCAGTTGACATCAGATGTGTTACATGTATTAGTTATGTCATCGAGGGATTTTTAATTCAACGTTTATTTGTATTTTTGGTACTTCTCCATTATCCCGTCGATCAATTTACAAAAAAAAAAAAAAAACTATCACCAAACTGTAATGCCAAATAAACGAATAGAAGAAATTTGTCTTTGGAATCTCAAAAAAAAAATAATAATAATAATAATAAATGCATAAATAAACAAATAAATAATATACAAGAAATTCGGAAAAAACCCACTTACCAAAGTGTCAACTAAAGTTTAAACAATAGAAAGGTAAGTTTAAACAATAAAATTTACAATATATTAATGAAAACAGAAAAAAAATAATCTTGGATATTTATTTACATCATTTTTCTTAATTATCCATTCAGCTGGTGAATAAATGTTTGTGACGTCGTCAGTTCAAACTTATCTACTGTATGTATTGTATGTTCATTGCAACATTTTTCAATGTATTTTCTCTTTTAATATCATGGCACTGCCGTTTAAGGATGCAATTGTTATTTTAATTAATGAAATAAATAATAAATCGTTAAAATTTAATGAAAAATATATGTATATGTCAAATTAAAAACCATTTGATGCCATAACAAACACATGTAATGCCCCTGACTCCACAATCATGCATTTTTGGCGTTAAATCCTATCGTTCGGCAATAGTATTTTGTTATGAAAAGTGGTCGATGTGATAATGGAGAAGTACCATATTGTTAATGATATTTTAACAATTTATTAGTTGTTTCGTTATTTTAAAGTTAATTAATGAACGTGAAAATATAGTTTTTAATTGAGAGGAAATATTATTATTTAGGCTGTTTAAAATTTGCAGTAAATGGTAAAAGATTTGTCAAAATAAATTAATCTCTCATGTAAATATATTTTATAATTAAAACTGTTTGGAAATATTGTTATTTGAGCATTTTAAATATGATGTAAGTTTCCCTACTTAATGTTTTGAAAACCCGTAATAATTTAATTATTTCTCATTTTAACATTCACGTGCAAGTATATACTTTATTATGTAATTTTCTACATTTACTGCTTTTAACACGTGATCATTTAATTATTATTTGAAAGTTTATTTCTGTTTTTAATAGTCACGTGTAAATACATTTCTTAATTGAAAGGGAATATGTGTGCTATTTTACAAATTGGAAGCAATTCAAATAATGAATTTTATGAAATATGAAATAAATCTTCATCAAAATAATGAAAATTTTGAATAAAAAATTGAAATATAACCTCAAAAAATTACTGAAATTAAAAAAATAATTGCACTATGCACACCTCAAACTTGTCAACTATATCCTTTTAATTTATGGTTAAATTCCTGTACATAGTCTTCATTCCTATAAAACTTTAGTAAAAGAACTATTTTGACCAATTTTAATATTAAATATCTCTTAAAATAATTCTTCGATTTAAAAACTGTCTGCTTCAGCGTGTTTATCGAACATTTCTTTATAAAACTACCAATTTTCATATGCAATAGTTTTCTGGATATTCGTCCAGAAAGACTTCAAGGCACAAAATCTTCACTGACAGCAGCTACAGCGGTGGTTACTTTTTTTTTTTAATATAGAGAGATATATGCCATGGTACAAATAAACGGGGAGGAGGGACAGAGGTTAATATCCTCTTGCATCTTTTTCTTTGCTGCCTATACCCCTTTACATAAACAGATCATTCCAAAAATGTACGTTTCAGAAACTTATGTGGTTTGATAGTGTCATAACAAGAGATTTTCATATTTAATCAGAAATTGTTATATTTTTACTAGCTTAACAGTGAGTGGCACAAAAATTGAAAAAGAGGAACTTATAAATATACAAACCAAGGAAACACTAAGTCAGCCACTGTTAAACCATTCCAAATGGCATGCTCAAAAAACATATATCGTCCCCCTCCATAATTCACAAAAATCATCAAAACTATGGTGATTCTAAATTAGAAAATAGATGCAGAAAACATCTATCATTATTGTACCAGATTCTACAGTTATAAATAAGTAAAATTAATTTTCCCAAAGCTATATAGAAATCAAAAGATATGTTAAATGTTTTATTAGTGAATTGTAATTTATGCACAAGTTAAAAGATTAGAAGAGCAGCAATACAGAATTATAACTGAGAAAGCAACACAGAAGGAAAATAAAAAGAAATGCATGCAGACAAGGGAAGGGAGAATGATTTCTGTTTTAAAATTTATCCCAACCTAGAAGCATTCCAGAATCTAATGTACAATTTTTAAAAATAAATTTACATTTACAATTTGAATTACATTTTTTATTAAATCATTTTGACTAATTTTAAGAACTTAATGACTTTTATGCATTATACAGTAGACATTCAAATTCTTGGTGAATAATTATTAAAAAATAATGTTTATTATGAGTGATTTCGTTTTCTATTTTGGTCATTAAGATAATTTGATATGAAAATATAAAGCAAAATTAGATCAAAAGATAATTTTAAAATTCTAAATTTACTCAAGGGATAGAATATGTATATTTTGAATCATAAATCTTATTTAATAAAATGTCTTGTTTTTATGTGGCATGTATTTGATTTAATTTCTTAAGTAAAATTTCTGGTTCAAAATATATTAATTTGATTTGAAATAAAAAGGAGGAAGGTTGGAAGCTATGAATAGAAAATGTTTATTTCTTTTATTTTTATAAGCTCTCATAAGTATACTGAAAATAATGTTCCAATTTGTAACAGCAAATGTTTAAGAGGAGAAAAATATTTTTTCCTTTAAAGTGTATTTGCAAAAAATAATTGACACCATCTTTAACCCAGAAAAAGGATGGTATACAATTTGGCTAGCTTCATTTTTAATGTTTTACTGTAATAACAAACAAAATCAGTAAACAGTACCTGATAAACCCAGAATCTTAATTTGTACTTAAAATGACAGAAAAAATAAAATAGCTAAATTAGTACTAAACTAACCATGGAAAAACTAGGTCAGCAATAGTTAAGCCATTCCAACGAGAATGATGGAAAAACCAGTATTTCCCACCACCATAGTTCACAAAAATCATAATAACAACAGAAAGGCTGAAACAAACAAAAATATTTAATAGCAATATACATTTAAGCACAATGAATAATATGCAATCACAAAATTCATCCTAGATCAGCAGTTCCCATACTTTACCATTATGTGACCCACCTAATATGTAAATAGATAGAGCCTTTTGTATAATCTATTCTAAGGAAAAGATCTTTGGCACAAAGCCTACACATGGGAACAATAGTAGGTAATATTATTGTGAAAGTGGAATTTTTAACCAGTTTACTATGTAAAATAAACACATTTAATTATTAATGTATTAGAAAAATAAATTTTAAAAGTCAATGAGATATGGCATTGTTCTTGCACTAATGACAGAACCTGTGTTAGGATTGAAACTTTTGCCTCAAGCCACTTTCTACACGAAGTTTAAATATTTGTCTTTTCACAAAATTAATTATGTGTATTTTTTGTGATATTTTACTCTAAAGTTGTAACATGTTGGTTTATTATATTATTGCACCAAATAAAAATTATTTACATATTTTTGAAGACTTGATTGATCATTCCACAACCCACTAATAGGTTGTAATCCATAGTTTGAGAATCACTGTCCTAAGTAATTAAAAAAAAACATTTATTCTTATAAAAGATGAATAGTCAAAAAACAATGTCTAAACAATAAAGGAACATTGCTCTCCTCTTTGGTATCTCATCAATAACTAATGGTAGAGGCTGTAAAAAGGTAAATCAAACAAATTTTCCAGAATTTTGGCTTACATAAAAAACATTAATATACAAAAGAAACAGATTTCCTTAAATTCTTCTACCAGTGGACTTTTGGAAAAGGCAAGGACATAAGAAAAGCAGATGTTCCATTGTCAAAATTTTTTAATTAGAAAGAAAAAAAAATCTCTTAAATTTATATTCTTATTATTCAATGCATGTAGCAATTTGCTAAAACAAGGGTACCAAATAACTATTTTTTTAGCATATAATAAAAAAAAGCAAATCACAAATAAGTGAAAGAAGTTTATTTCAGATATGTACCATAATTAGCAACATTTAAACATTAAGACTAAAATTGAATATTCAAGGAAGAAAGCATCTTTATTTTTTCAGGAAAAAAACACACTAAAATGAGAGTGCTTTTTTTTTCTTTTACTTTCTTCTATCTATAATAGAAGAAAGTATTGTAATCGAAATTTTTTTAGACTTCCGGTTTTCGACGGATTTACACGTTTTAGGGGTCAGAGATTCCGAAAAACATGTTTTTACAAAATGTCTGTCTATCCGTCTGTGTGTCCTCATTGTATCATCGAAAAGTGTATGAAGTTATGCTTCAAATTGAACCTAATTTTTTTTCTATATTTTTGGCTATGGCAAGCAGGTTCTATCAGAATTTGGGGATATTTCGACCAAAGGGGGCACTGTGATCGATATTTTTGTACCATTTTCACTATTGTACCATCGAAAAGTGTATGAAGTTATGCTTCAAATTGAACCTAATTTTTTTTCTATGTTTTTGGCTATGGCAAGCAGATTCTATCAGAATCTGCAGATATTTTGACGAAAGGGGGCGCTGTGATCGATATTTTTGTTCCATTTTCACTATTGTACCATTGAAAAGTGTATGAAGTTATGCTTCAAATTGAACCTATTTTTTTTCTATGTTTTTGGCTATGGCAAGCAGATTCTATCAGAATTTGGGGATATTTTGACGAAAGGGGGCGCTGTGATCGATATTTTTGTTCCATTTTCACTATTGTATCATCGAAAAGTGTACAAAGTTATGCAGATAATTAAACCAATTTTTTTTCTATGTTTTTGACTCTAGCCTGCAGGTCCAGGTTGAATTCGGGGATATTTCTACGAAAGGGGACGTTGCGATTGCGAGTTTTGTTCGATTTTCACTATTGTATCATCAAAAAGTGTATGATGTTATGCAGATAATTAAACCAATTTTTTTTAATATGTTTTTGGCTGTAGTCACCAGGTCCTACTTGAATGTGAGGATATTCCGATGGAAGGGGGCACTGTGATAGCCATTTAAAGATTTCAAATTCAAAAAGATGTACAAAAAAATTAGAAATCCTAAAAGTTTTTTCCGTTAAATGTTCGGCCTTGATCCGGAGAATCCGGAACAATTTTTGTTTTGTCTGTATCTTAAAAAATGGCAGAGATATAACGGTTTGAAATTTTAGGGTGGTTGACATTTTAAAAACAAGACAGCATAATTCATCCATAAATGGGTTTAATTTATGAGTTTTAGTTAACATGGTTTCGGCAAACTTCTTTCATTGTTGTAACCATTTTGTTCCTATTCTTATATGCGTAACACTATATATTTATATTCGCCAACGTCAAATTCTCGACAAATTTGGCGGCAATTGGCAAAATGTTGCCAAATTTGGCGACAAAAATAGGTTGCCACAAATGAAGCCAACTTGGCTGTAGAAGACTAATTTGGCGATATTCTCATTCAAATTCAATGTTGACGAGAACTGGGAAAGAATCTTCTTTAATTGGGTTCTACGCATTTTAGCTTCGTGTTTTCCAGTAAAATTAGCTAAAATCGTAAAACCAAGGGATAGGCAGACTATCTGTTCCTGTCGGTACAGGCCAGAAGAACGTTTCGTAGTTTAGTATACATCAGTTGATCGCATCCCGGTAACCTGATGATTCGCAAGCAGCTGACGTACAACAGAATGACGAAAAATATTGATTTTATTGGCGATGTGATGACGAAATTGGAAGTATTAACAGGATTGAGATAGAAGAAAGTTTTGGGATTGGCACATCCGACTAGTTCTTCCTTAATTTTGAAAGTATAAAAATGCAAATTCATTGCTTTTAAAAATTTTAGCTCAGAAATTATAATTCATAATTGTCTAGCTAGCCAAACCCAACCTACCTTTGTTTAAAAAATAATAATAATAATAATAATAATAATAAATAATAATAAAGATGAGGGTTTTGGTACTTAGCTAATCAAATGCAAGGGGAAATCCATGAAAATATTAATAATGTTTATCAAACCATATTCAAACTTGAAAAATTATATGGAATTATTTTTAAGTTCTGAATTATTGTTTTTTTTTAATTAAATAATTACAACTGTTCTTTGATTGGTTCTTTTATGTATGGTAATATAAGCTACCAATCCGCATCAATGAAAATGAAAATAAATAAACAAACAATGTTTAAAATTTTCATGTAACTATCTCATACCACTGGTATCAAAAAGCTGCATAAGCTGTTTAGAACACTGTGTGCATCTAATTAGATAAATATATTTTAGATGATAGGAAATAGAAATTTTGAGCAATCAGACTCAATAGTCCTAGTATTTGTTGGGATTGGTAATATTTTGCTGATTACTGTCCAAATCATGAAGTGTTTTTCTTTACTTGACCACAGGTGGCAATAAAAAATATCTATGTATTGACCTCACTGTGGTCACATTAATACAGACTTTTTTTATGGCATCATGGACCTTTAACCCATGCATAATAATATTACATTAAGTAAAAATACAAATAGCAGGTAGTGACTGATTGCAGAGGCATACCTCACATCTTTATTGTACTGCCGTGCTTATTTAGGATTTGATGTTAAGCTTTTTATAGGTTGGAATTTTTCATATACTTTTCTCTTTTTAGCTTTTTTTTTTTTTCTTTGCTAAGACTTTTAACCCCAAACCTCTTGTGCCCAGTATACCCGCATGATATAAAAAATCCAGTATTGCAGACAACAATAATCAAAATGTCAGTTTATTATTTTCCCCTGTATTCCAGTAAGTCACATGAAAGTTGTTGATATGGTAAAGTACTTTACTTTTATACTTACATATGTAATAAAATATAGACAGAAAGAAAAGTGACTAACTTTATAAATCTGTGTTGTCTAATCTTTGATGTTATAAAATTATCAATTTAACAGTAAATAATAATGTGTAATAAACAGCAATGAAATATGGGTTAAATTAGTTGAAAAGCAAGCCATTTCATAATTCGCTTTTTAGTGGAACCTATTATTTGTTAACTTCTAACACATCACTTTTGGTTGCAATCAAATTTCCCTTTTCTATTCACTCTATGTCAATTAAGGGGGTTCATGCATTTTTTTTATCGTTAATAAAACTATCTATTCACTACATGCAATGCTCAGCTCCAGGATGAACTCTATATTTACATTTATTCTGAAACTTGAAACATACACATAGATTAATACACTTATATATTAATAATGTATATTTTTTCAGAACATTTAAAATTATAAACTTTTATTAAAATATTTCACGATAAAATAAATTTTTATTGTACACATTGTACACATCTTTTTCTTCTATAAATAAAAAAAATAATAATAAAAAAAAACCTTTAGCAAGACTGTTTTTTATTACTTTTAAGGTTACTAAAAATAATATATATTAATTCTCTTTGCACAGTACTATAAAAATAACAAAGAATTACACTTTAAGGTTTAAAGCAAGATACGAGTCACTGACACAGAGGGAAGGAAAAACTGAACCATAGAAACGAATCAGTCTATACATAAAAAACAGATTAATTAACATATAATCCATCTGGTACTTTCCATTAGCTGGATGCAGGTGATAAATTACCAACTATTCTTTCAATCGCCATCATTTCCATTGAAAAAATTTATCATCATACTCCACACAGATCTCTAAAATTGAATGCTTGATTATTTTAGAATGATTTTTGTACACTTACTTATGAAAAATATATGCTTGCTTGTCTACACAAAAGAACAAACCTTATTTTTATTTTATTTTTTCAAGAAAAAGCAATTTCCTACTAATGCAACTTGGGCATTTTTTACAGATGCTTTTTCTTTTATTTCTGCACGTATGTATTACAAATGCTGCTTTATGTTGCAATTAAACATTCAAGTTACAGTATTGAATAAATTGGTGTGATACAATAAAAGCATAAAAGCTTCTTAAATAACATCATAGAAGAAAATGTGATACCACTTTGGAAGCAGTAGCAACATGCCGTCTTGCTTTTGACACATAAAGACAAAGTTCTATATGTGCTAATTAAATTTTCAGCAGAGCTGAAATTACACTGGAGATTACTTATACAACAAAGGATATAAATTATTATTTACTACTCAGTGTATAACCAACAAAGTGAAAAAATGTCCAGATCGAGGATCAGACCAGAAATTAATACCAAAGGTTCCGGTTCGATCCCCGGTCGGGACATTTTTTCGCTCTGTTGGTTATACGCTAAGTAGTAAGTAATAATTCATATATTTTGTTATATAAGACAAGGTTCTTTTAAAAGGCTTAACGCATTCCTTATTTTATGGTGTTATTAAGAAGTTTTTATGTTTTTAAACATTCAAGGTTTCTGTTATAACTTGTCATAAAAAAAAAAGTGGTTTTAATTTTGATTTTATATAAAATACTAAAATACTTTTTTTTCTTGTTTGTAATTTCCATATTGATTTATGAATTTGAATTCCTTAATCAAGGAGGGCATGCCAAAATGGAAAAATATCTGCTATTGGCAATATTCACATCCGGCTAATGGAAAAGTACCACCTGTCCCATAGCTTAATTTAATTATGAGAATTTTTTACAAGTAAAAGTTATTCTTCTATTGAAAACATATTTATGTATAAAAGAAAACTGTGAGAAAATACACAATGAGTCATTAAGAAGTTGTTGAAGCATTAAATAGCATCTTTGAGTATAATAAAATAAAATGAGTGTTTGTCAAATGGATTAAAGATTGACAGAAATTATGCACATCTACCAAATTTACCATAAAGAAAATAAGAAAGAAAAATCATGAGTCAGGGATAGATTATGAAACACTTTACAACACATTCAGAATACTATAACAAAACTTCACAGTTTAATAAAGTGAAAAAATGATGTTTAAGTAAACAATTTGAAATTAAAAACACATTGAAAACAGAATTTCAGCAATTGCCATCAATGTCAGAAAAATATCTGAATTCTTTTGTGCAGCCCTATATATGATTTATAGATTTGTATATATACCACATAGTATTCAAAATTTTAATTCAGTTAGAAAACACATAACACAGTTGAAAATTTGCCTTCAGCAATTTCTGCCAATAAGGGAAAGTGCACTCGAATTCTTTTGTGCAACCCTGTATATGATCTATAAAATTAATACATACCAATTAATAAGCAAAATTATTTAAATTTTAAAATGCATAGCATATTTGAAAATGCACTTTCAGCAATTATTGCTCATAGACAGACCGAATTTGTTTGTGTGTCCTTGTGAATAAACGATAAATGCTATGCACACCATATATCACAGTAAGCATCTTGTAGTATGCACCCCATTGATGCATATTAATTTTAATAAGTTTGAAATAGTGTAACATCATTAAAATATACTGCAAACAATTTTTCTCCATGGACCATAATGTAATGAAATTCTTTTGAGTATTCCTGTAAACAAACTATAAGGCTACACACTTCACATAAACATGCTAGGGTAAACTTCAATAACATATCAAAATTACATGACAATCTGAGTATATCTATGTGAGTTAGAGCGTGAACAGACAGACAGAGAAACCAAATTCGTAAACACTTTTCAACTATCTTGGAAAATGTTAAAAATTATTCAAACTGATGCATCTTGATGTGATTAAAAAAAAAATTTCTATGTTTTAAGAATTTTTGTAAATAAATTCTTTAATGTCTAATAATATATATTTCAGCAGTTGCAGGAGAAAATAAGCACACTATTAGTATGAATGGAAGTTTTCATTTTAACAAAATGTGTTTCAAAATTCTAAACACTTTTTTATTGGGGGGAGGAGATTATTTAGAAAAATATCTATACCCTTTTTGGTAAATCTTGAATGTATTATGGGTTTCCCCCCCCCATTTATTTTAAGAAGACAAACTGCTTCAAATTTTGTGTTTAATCTAGGGAAAATTTCAGCTAGTATTCTTAAACTTGCGGCAACCAATAATCTAAGCATCATAAGGGATTTTTTTTTTTTTTTTTTAGAATATAACATAAGGAACTTCCCAAAAATTTTAAACGAAAATGACCAAAAAATATTAATATGGAAATTTTTTTTAATGAATTTTGCAATGAAGGTTGATTTTTAAAAGATTAAAAAGTCTTGGAATGTGGGTGACTGATAAATATTTTAATATATATATTTAAGAAAACACAAACAAAACTCAAAATGCTAATAAAAATACAAAAATAAAACAATATAAGAATGAAACTATACTATCATAAACAATGTAAATTTAATAGCTTATTTTATCCTCATTATCAGGAGTGATAAATGCATGTAAAAACAGATGAAACATTTGGAGTAGTATTACTTCTTAGTGGAAATAAAATAATGAGAGTAATTTTGTCTTCTTACGAAATATGACATTTTTTTCAAGTACTTTCTTTGTATATAGTACTTCAAAAAATGATAAAATGAAATTGCATTATATTATTTATAACAAAAATAAACTTCTAAAATCATCTATACATTGCTTAAAATATAGCAGTTCTAACTATAAAAATATGTATATTTAATATTTAAAAATTTTCTATTTTTATCCTAAAGGCAGATTTTAATGTTGAACATTCATTATCCATTAAAAAAAAAAAAAAAAAAAAAAAAAACTAGAATTCTAGTTATAAAATACAAAAAGATACAGGAATCCTATAGCACAATCAGAAAACATCACCCTTGTACTATTACTATAAAATATAAATTTAGTAAATTGTTTTTGAAAAAAAATAATAATGTAATTTTAAATATATACAATACCCTCTCACGGTGTCTAGAGCTTTCAACCTTTTCTGAGATGCTTTTTTCCTTTCTTCTAATGAGGAGTTTACTGTATATGCATTAACTAAATCCTGGGAGGAAATTAAAAAACCAAGAAAGAAAAATCTTGCGTCAAGCATATATTATGAAACACTTTCCAATATATTCAGAATACTGTAACAAAACTTCCCCATTTAATAAAGGTGAAAAATGATATCTAAAAAATAAAAAAATTGGAAAATGCATAACACATTTGAAAACCCATATTTCAGATTTTTAGCGAACAGAGGAATGGGAAGAGAATTTTCCAACAAAGAGCTTTGATTTAGGATTACCTTATTTGGCTAGTTATTGCCTTTTGATGTAGAATGGAAATAAAATTATGCAGATATGCATTATGCTTACAAGATTTTTATTGAGGGAAAATATAAATACGTATTTTAAATACGATGTTAGCGATAACATTTATCTTAAAAATATTTTTATTTTGCTGGTATTAGAAAAGAAATTGGTTCCAGAAATGAAAATCTTAGTATAAACAAATGTGGTCTAAAAATTCTGGGACGCCTAATGGTAATCGACTCATTAATTAAAAATGAAATATAAAGTAAAGCATCTTTCATACGTTGAATTTTCATGCCTTTTTTTATTTAAATGTTTTGAATTTTAAATTGAATTTTATTTCATTATATAGTAATGTTAAAGTATTTGCTTATACGATACAAACAAATTCTTAGTTTCATTTATACGTTTTTCCACAGGATACTTCCGATTATAATGACTAAGTATAAAGTAACAAAAAATAGTAAAATTTTTCTTTTCTTCTTCCTTTGTATATTTTATTTAATTTCATTTTTTTTTAAATATTATTACTTTGTTAATATATAAAGTTGTTAAAAGTTCTCTAAAAATGTTAAAATTTTATTTATAATAACGTAGAATTGCGATTGAAAAAAATATGACTCCTAATGAACCTGGCAAAATCTTTCATTGTAACATGCTTTAAAAGACACTGTAATTTTTATATGCAAAATTTGCAATTTTTTTTTTCATTTTATATTTATTTATAATTATGAACTGTAACATTAAATTGGAATATTCAAAGTATTGAATATTTTGTTGCTTAGGAAATATTTATAGTAATTTGCCGCAAAAGGATTTTGTTTCAATCAGTAAAATCTATCAGTTAAACAGTTTTCTATAAATTTTGTTAATGTATTATTTTAGAATAACTTATTAAACTAGATTACATTTACATCTATAATTGTATCTAGGTATAAAAATGCAATACCAAACATTCTTTTCTAAAAATCAGTTTTAAAAAATATAATTAAATTTTTTTCACATAATTCACATATATTAGTATAAAGAAGGAAAAAAAGGGGGGGTGGGGGATTTATTTCAGGAAATGCCATTTTTGGAATTGCTGAAGAAGGAAGAATGCCTGCAGGGAGGACTTTCTAAAGGAAAGTGACTTTGCTTCATTTTAAAAAAAATACATGCACATTATTAACGATGTTATGTTCGTTAGAAATGCGTGAACAATGTTTTCCTTTTAAGGAATACTTTGTGTTGTTCTGAAAAGAACAGTTTAAATTCAAAATAATCATAATAATAATTTAGAACACTGAGAATAACAACCATCTAGTAGAGAAGAAAGGATCTCAATGATTTTAGAGAGGGAAAGGTATCGTAATAAATTGCCAAAGACAGGAACGCTCAAATATGTTGCAACCCTAAATTACTTGCTCCTAACACTATCCAAACCTGTGAGAAAATGAACTGTTCCCCCTTGCGACGATCTGAGCCACCAACTCGTCGTGGTCGAATATTACCTTGAATCCAACAACCCATTTGTTTTGACTGGCCTTTTAACTTCTGTGAACAGACTATAGTGGTCAGGAAACACATTTTTATATTGCTTTCCCTTTTTTTGTGTTCAAACAAGAAACTCTCTTATTCAAATGATTTTCTTAGAGTTACAAATGTTTCGTCCCTTCCCTCTCTCCTATTGTGTCTTTATAAGAAAAAAATTTCTTTTTAATATTGATCATATTTTAAAGGTTCAAATAACATTGGCAATGACAGGTTATCTAGTTACTTTCCACTATAGACAGGTGGTCACATTACCAGACAATTTCCATATTATTTTATTTGAACAAAAGCAAAATTTTGCAAAAGCATTCGTTTTAGCCAGGTGGCCACTTTACCAAGGTGGTCACTTTAGCAGGTTCCACTGTATTTTAAACCAGTAGACTTTCTACTCATGCGTTATTTGATGAAGATTGTTTATTTTATAAAACTTTAATGTAGGTTTCTTATTTATTATTGAGTGTAAATTCAAAATAACAGTGAATAACTCTAGGTACAACAACTACTGGTCCTATGTTCATTGGTGTTCTTGTATCTAGGACCAATTGCATTGTTTTAGGAAAATGATTCTATTTGGCATCTATATATTTAAAACGCTAAGCATTTTCTTTTGACAATCCGTGAGAACAAACTACTGCATCAAATTACATCATTCTTTTTTTTAAATGAAAGATATTTGGACACAGATTTGTTATCGTGCATTCGTTTGTTCGGAAATTTAATTAATTAGCCGTAATTTTCAATTAAACTTTTACTTCTGCTAATGACATCATAAAGTAGGCAATTCGGATAACGCCCACTGTTGCGAAGCACAGAGTTTATTCTCAAAACTCTGTGGTCACGAGGATAAAAGATAAATAATAAATATTAAAAGCACAGGGCTTTTAGGCCGAATTTTTTTATTTGCAAGTTAAATTTTGGTAAAAATATTTATCCGCGTGTTTTATAAGCGAATAAAAATTCATATTTATTGTGACGTCACGGGAATATTGTCTATTGGGTTTATTTTATCATTATGCATTGTAACTTTGTTGATGCCATTTTTTCATTACAATTAAATACAAAATATATTTTTATTTGTATACATGGTATTTAAGCATTAAAGTAACATATATAAAGTACGTGCGAAAAGTTTGCGCCGGTGAAAATGACGTTATGCTTAGCTTGAAATGCATTTTAAGATTGATAAAACTAAAGAGAAAAATGTATATGATTGTGTCAACATGACGTAATTTTTACTGATTTCTCCATTCTTAATTATAAAAATTAGAATTGGAGCCATCATTTATTGCTTCATCTTGATTGCATACCTTGATTACATGTTACCAATTACTTTTTTTTAAATTATAGATTAGAATATTTCCTTTTTTAATAAAAAAAAATCACAAAAGTAAAGGATTTCAGGAAATTTAAAATTATTAAAAATAGTGTTGTGGTAAAATAAAACCCCTCTTGAAATAATGATTTTGTTTTTAGCTAGAATAAACAATGTAAGACTAATATTTCATAGGAATTATTTTGGTAGGTTTATTATAAGTTCATTTAACAGTTCCTTATTAGCGCAAAGTCTTATTTCTTTCACTGTGAATGTCTTTTTCGATGTCAAAGATGTTTTTCTACTTTTTGACGGCAGCTAAAATACAGTGGCAATTTTTAGAAATGTAAAAAGGTTGTGACAACAAACGGCGCTATCGCTTTAGCTTTCATCGCGCTTGCATCCCTTCTAAATGCTACAAATTTCTATTTTTTACTACATTTTACAATTTCAATTCTTACATCATCAATTAGAAAAAAAATTAGCTTGCGATTGAAATTTATTTGAAAACTGCCGCTTAATTTAACGACTCTTTTAATAATTTTCAAGCATAAAAAGTTTTTTAGTTCTATCTTATCAATGACCACCAGTATGCTTCAATAATGTAAAATAGCCCCTGCGAAAGTTGCTACAATTGAAAATAGATTTCCCTAACCATGATAAAAAGTGAATAATGATAATAATAATAATAAAAACAGTGATAAATCATAACATCAGATTATCCATAAGATTAAAACAAAAATCTGTCCAAAAAAAAAAAAAAAAAATCAGTTTATGTGAACATAAAATTGATATGTTGAATTCGTTGATGTATATGTTCCATCAGATATCAGAATATGCTAGGAATTGTATTTTTTATATTTTTTTAAAGGTCCATTTGCCAACTGTATAAGAGAGAAAATATCCCCAACTGTGATAGAAAAGGGATAATCATCCTGATTATGTGAAGTAACCAAAGAGTCCAAACAAATAAATTACACTTGAAAACATTAAAAATCTCCCTCATCTGCAGATTGATTTATTGCTTTAAAAAAATTATTCATCTTTACATAAAAATTGATTAGCTTAAAACAATGGATGTGTTTTAGAAGATATGAATTTGAAACGAACAATGATTAAAGAGGACATTTTAAAACTTTTAATTTAAACATTTTAAAAGTTTTTTAACGTCGAATTTCGACTGTGCTTTTGGGCAGATGCAATGCATATAGGAGCTCATTCAGTTGCATAATCACAGGAGGGGGGGAGGGGGGGGAGGGGGGGGAGGAGGTGTGTGCTTTATTTACTATATTTTTTTATTTACTGAATATGAGATGAACATAGGAATATACTATTTGTATGATACTTCATAAGTCGTTGAATTGCCATGAAATTTTTTTCTTACCGAGGGGAATATGGCGGTAATGTCAAACTGATTTCTATTACACAGTTGTTTACGGATTTCTATTACACAGTTCTATTACACAGTTGTTTGTTTGGAGTTTGCATCGGAAATAGTACTGTATTTGACTGGAGAAAAAACTTTTAAAATAAAATATTTGAAAGACTGTTTCATACGCACCCTTTCTTAAATAATAAAAAAACTTATTTTACTCATTTGTTATAGTATTTTTTTCCATCAAGTTTTGACGGGTTCCATCTAGTAATTTTTTAAGTATGTAAGATACTTTTAATAAGAAGCAGATACTATAAACATGCATGCACATTAATTTAACAATTTTAAAAGTGGTTAGTAGCTCAGTTTTTATGTGTTAAATAAAAAGGTTGTTCTAGATACAAAGGTGTCTTTTTATATATTAAATGCATGGAAAATCAAAATTTGAATATAGTCAAGTAGAGTCCAATATTTACCTTTTAAAAAACGGGCTACCTTAGTACAATTTTTTTTTTTCTTTCTTTAACAAGGTTGCAATAAAGATGAGAATATATTATAATTTATAGAAGCTGTTTGGGTATTATACACAGAATTTGAAAATGTAATAATCAATCACAATGAAATAAGACCGAATGGGATAAAGTAATTTTAAAAAGTCTTTACACCATAATACCATAAGAATTAGACATCCTAAGGATTCTAAATTCAAATTCTCAATAAAGTATCAAATGCTATCTGTAAAAAAAAAAATCATTTATTTTTATTATACATTAAAAAAGAAAACAGAAAAATTGATCAGAAATAAATAAGTCAGTAGCAAGCAAAATAATGGGTGCATCCAATGTAAGAAAAATTTTCACCAGGTAATATTTTTTTTTAACTGTTCACACTATGTTTACATATAAAAACAATGTTAATTGGCCTGGTCTAATAAAAATCTTTTTAAAAAACAAGACAAAAAATAAAACTTACAGCACTGACATCCATTGAATTAGACCGCAACAGAAAATTAAAAACTTCTTTCCTAAAATCAAAAGAAAAGCATGTTTAAAACCCAAATTCATCACAAATATACCACACATTTCAGTAAGGCATAAATTTCAATAAAATACATACAGACGCCATGAAACCCATCACCCTGTAATTTGCAATTCTCTAAAATATGTCATTCACTTTGGGATGTAAACAATAAATCACCATTAACATTAAATACCTACAACAATTTAACCAGATTCCTGAAAGGGAGAAGGGAGGGGAATGACACAGGACAAAAATTCATTCATCTGATTTTTCAGAAATTTAATTCTTTCATTTCAAAATTTTTGCATAAAAAATTTAAAATACATAATATTTTATAATTTTATTATAAAGTACAAGGTCTAAACTTCATGCATGATTTTTTTTTATTATTATTTTTTAAAAGACTTTTACTAGATTTTTTTAAAAGGCAGTGTTGCTAACACTAGATGTTTTAGAAATATATTGTAATTGTAACAATACTGAAAATAATTCTAAAAAAAGTATCTATTTGAAAAATTCTCGTATATAAAACATCTGTACACAAGAATCGGTTTATATTTCATCTCAGAACTAGAAATTATAACTATTCAAGGAATACAGAAAAGAAATTATTGATCTTATACAAAAACTTAAACTAACATTGTATCATTAATTAAAAAAAAAAAAATCAATAAAACTGGATTTATGTAAAATTTGTACATTGACATATCATTCTCTAACATAATAATAACATCTGTAACTCATTAATTATCTCTATATAATAAACTGCTACAATTTAACTTTAAATATCATATGTCTCAGTTTTAATATCTTCTTTCCAACAGAAGCTTGTGTCTCCCCCCCCCCCCCTTTATATATGTTTCAGTTTATTCGAAAAAAAAAAAAAAAAAAGTAAACACTATATGATGATTTATACTTATGATTGTTTTTCTGATTTTTAATCAAGTTTTATAATTTTTGGCCAAGTTTCAAAGTCATTAAAAAGTGGTAAGTAAACTTCGCATATACTATGTGTTGGGGTTGTGCCTACATATGCGGTAGCTGGGGATACAGGGTTCCTACACAATTTTGGTAAAAAAATTCCCTGACTTTTCCAGGTTTTCCCTGACTTTTTTACAAAAATTTCTCTGACCTTTCTTAATAAAAATTTGGCTTATATATTGTTTTAAAACGCTCCACAATGGAAACCTTCTAGTTACAGGCAGTTCCTAACTTCCACAAAAATGTATTACTCTAATAGGAATATCACCTTTCTTTTGCAAAAATGCTTACATGAAAACTTGTTTTATAGTGCCTAATACTGGAAGAAGATCTCTAAAATAAGGAGATGATGAACAACAGCTAAACAAAAAGTGCAAAACACTGAAAGATTTGTAATCACATATTTAAGAAGACAAAATCCAAGAAAGATTTCATCCAAGTGGTATAACATTCTATTTCAAACTGTAACTTGCAGCATAAAGCTATTTTGTTTTCATCCAGGAATTAAGTTAGTGGAACTAAACCCTGCCATGCTGATAATTATTATTTAATTATTATAGCTATAATTTCAAACCGGGAGATTTATTTTTTAGAGCACCTAAAATTTTTCAATTTTTGTAATCCCAGGTTTTGCATTTAGATTACAGAAAATTAAAATGTAATAATAATAATGCTCAATGTGAACTAAAAGCTTCCGGTTGTCAAATTTTTCCAAAAGAACAATGCCATTTTTGTGTACACTATGTTCTCTTCTTTTATGCTAGATAAATTCTAAAAAAAATATGCACCGCATGTATTTTCAATTTTTAATTAATTTTCAAATTATACTATTGCTGCATAGTTTGCATAAATTTTATATAAAAATTATAGATTAGAGGAATAATTAATTCAAATTTTTTTCATTTACAATGATAACTGAGATCCTGTTAGAAAGCACTACATCGAAAATTCCCTGACTTTTCCCTGACCTCTTCAAATATTTAAAAAATTCCCTGACATTTCCCTGACTTTTTGCCTCAATTTTCAAATTCCCTGACTTTTCCCTGTTTTCCAGGTTTTTCCTGACCCGTAGGAACCCTGGGATAGTGACACAACAAAACTAAACCATATGATTTTTTGAGATTTTGACTTCACTTCTGTGTAGCTGAATGTGTTTGCTTTAACAATGAACCTATATACAAAATTTAGAGAAAATCAGATAATTCTGCATGAAAAACCCATTTATCTAAATTAAGGGGGATTACCCCCCCCCCTGTGTCCCCTTTATACTTAACCAATGAACCGCCAAAACTACTCAGGAAAGCACCTTACCACAATGAACCTATATACAAAATTTGAAGAAAATCAGATAATTCTGCATGAAAAACCATTTATCTAAATTAAGGGGGAGGGGGGGTAGCCTCCTGTTCCTCCCCTTTATACTTAACCAATGAACCCCCAAAACTAATGAGGGAAGCACCTTATCAAAATGAACCTATAAACAGAATTTGAAGCAAAATGGTTATTTATATCAAGAGTTATCGTGTTACGTACATACATACATATAGAACCGGCGGGCACATAAGCTCTCAGGCTTTGATAGCCTGTGAGCTATAAAGGCACTAGTTCAGTAGAAAAGGGCATTATTTCATGAGAAAATATATTAGTAATGTGTTTAGTAACAATATAAGGAAGAAAAGTATAAAAAATTTTAATATGATAAATACAGTGACATTAATTTTTAATGGTTTTTATGAATTACAAATTGAAAAATATAATTAAATTACAACATGATTTATCCTGTTTTTTTAAATAAAGTTCAATATTTTTGCAATGTCTTGGGCACACGGATTTAGAAATATTGTGGTATGGAGAAGTTCTTTTACAAGAAATTTCTGGGTAGTACAACTAAAGAAGAATTTTACTATTTTTTAAAAGAAGTAGAATGCATTTTGCCAATTTAATAAAGAGTAGGGTGCTGTGCCCTTAAAAAAAATGACTTAGAGGGAACAGTAAGTAATTACAAAAGTAATAAACACTGCAAATAAGTAATTTCATTAGTTAGTAGCACAAATAACAAAACAAAAAAATGTTATTTTCAACTTGTTTTGCATTTGTACTGTTAATCGCCCAAATCTAAACTCACACACAGGTATGTGTATGATGAAAAAAATATGAAAATGAGTTAATCATTCATGCACACATACAGATACAGAGTAAATATAAGTATAGTCATTTATATCTGAAATTCTCAAAATATCAAACAGCAGCATTGTTACTACTTAGTGATGATTATTAACTCAGCATTTAAAATTAAAAAAGAGTAAAAAGGATTGCACTCTTTTAAATCTTATCTAACTTCTTTATTTGATGTATATATGAGTTTAAAAGTAAAAATCAACCTCTATTGAAGAAGCTGTTGCTGTGCTTAACATTTTTATACCAATTAGATCTTTTTCTCTTATACATTGTTTTACAATGGTCATTGAGCACGAGCAGATGTCATTCTTTTATTCTTTTTTAGTTAGAATTTGCTATAAATTTATTATTGCAAAAATAAGGTACTGGCTATTTATTGTTTTACTAGTTTAGTAAAAATTCATTATACTTGATATTGTCTTTTTATGTAACAGAAGGAATAATTTGATTATTTAAAAGAAATTATGACATTGAAAATTATATTAGATTTAAATACTCTTTTTAAAACAAAATGCTTTTAATGCCCGATAAAAACTTGCTTTTTACAAACTTACTGTATTTAATTTTTTACAAGCCTAAGGAATTAAGCTTAGAAACAATTATTCAAAGCTTTTTTTGTTTATTTATAAGATAAAATATCCATAGAAACTTTCAAATTATGGTCATCTTAGATTTTATTATTTTTTTTTAATGTCATTTTAAACATTTAGAAAATTTATGATTTAAAAAAAATCAGTTGATTATAATCACAATTTAATCACTGATTTAAATCATCTGATTAAAACTGTTGGCACCCTATTCTAGCTTCAGGTCTGAAGAGGTTGACATATTTTGATACCATTTTACATGTCTTACTGGTTCCCTTTCTCACACATATATTTTTTTTATAAACATATTTTTCTCATAAAAAATAACCATACCTCTTTAAGTATTTTCCTATAATCCATATTAGTGCCAGTAAGAAGTAAAACACAATTGCATAGATAATAGCTGCAATATATAAAAAACAAATTTACATAAATAAACAAACAAAAATGAAACTGTCAAAATATAATAACTTCTTAAATACACTAATTAATGTATTGAGCCAAAACTAACAAACTGTTAATTTCACACTATTTTTTAATTTTTTAAATAAAATGTACCTTTTAATTAATGATAAAACTTTATTAATTTTTTCTCTTATGATGCAACAAACTGACATTATAGCATTTCTTAAAGTATACAATGAATTTGTATCTAACAAAATTAAATCTCTCTAGGCAGTGGTGGGATTTGAATGATTTAACAACCAGTTGTCTGCTTTTCTAAGAATATATATATAAAATATATCTGTCAAACTTGGACTATGAAACACTTTTCAACATTACAAGAACTTTGTTAAAAAAATTGATATTTTAATACAGTAAAAAAGCAGTCCTTGAGCATGTAGTTTTGCATTAAAAGAGTGCAATTTATTTAGCAAATTCTGAGCACACACAGTGCCACAATCAAAATTTCTATCAGAAAATGCATCAAAATAATGTAATACAATAAGCAGAACAGAAAAATAGCAGAAATTCAAGCTCACACTTTAAAGTTGGAAGCAGTTAGCAATTAACAACTTAATCGTGCTAAAAATGTAAGAAGGCTGAAGTCTCTATATATTGTGAGACTACTAACTAACATACTGACTGTCAAGCATTCTTATTTATATGCTTGTTTGGCAAGAAATGTTTAACTATTTCAAAGTTAATTGGAAATATTCTCTATGAATCAATTCCTGTAGTTTGCAGAGCTTGATTTCTGGATTTTTATAAATACTTTCTTGTCGTTAACTTTGTCACCAAAGTTATCAATTTGCCATGGTCGTCATCAATGTTGGTGTCCATTATAAATCATAAATGCATTCAAAACTATTTTTATAGCAACAACAGTGTATATTTGGGGATGATATAGGTGTCATTTTGTTTCAATAACAAAATTTAGCTTATTTAAAAAATATGTAACATCCTTTAAAAACATTTCATGAAATAAGCGACCAAAGTAAGATTTTATTCTTTTAAAAATAAGCTGATTAGATTCATCGTCCTTATGTTTGATACATTAAAAATAGTTAGCTCACTTCACTTCTGTGAACGTATGTTTCACCAATCGAAGAAGATCGGAATAACTGCCAAATTACTATAGACTTTTGCTACTACTACTTTTTTTAAGTAAAATGTGTCTTATTTAACCAAAGAAAATCTACAATAAAATAAGGAAATTTTATTATTCAAATATAGTGGTAGCAAAAATCCATAATAGTTCGCAGCTATGCAATTATAAGAGAGTAACTGCAAACTGAGAATAAAACTGATTGGTGGAGAAAATTTTGGACAAAACCAGACAGTGCAGCATCAAAATTAGGATGCCTTTATATAAGAATGGAGACATATGCACAGAGAGCATGCTTAGACTGTATTCAGACAGATGTTTCTGCCCAAAGTATGGCAAACCTGCATTCCAGAATTTGATGATAATTGCCTGAACGAGTTTGATTAGAGCAGTGAGACAAGTTAACAAATATTATGATAATGGCAGGTTTGCCAAGATTCCCGGTGATTCAATTTTGTCCAAAATCATCTCAACCAATCAAATTTTATATCCTGTATGTCGCCACTCTCATACAGATGGATCCTAGCAAAATTTTACAAAATACTGGCTAAAACATGGAAATAAATGTTACACCTTTTTTATGCATAACTTTATATAATTTTATATCAATGTCCTTAAAATATGCTTAACTCATCTTTATTATGTAAAGTAAAGACATTAAAGTTTATTTTAACTCATACCATTGTGATGTTGAATAATTGGAAAATTAATAGCTTTCGCTGTTCTAAACAATACATTGACATTAAAATTTTCTGACCATAATATTTAATGTTTTATGATGAACTGTGTTTCAAGACAGATTTATCAGTAAGTTTTGATGATAAGCATTTACAATTTTTTAAAAAGCTACCACAGAATGCACAATTTTATATTTTTTTACATAACTTTATGAAAAAATAAAAATAAAACATGAGAAACAGCTTGTTATCTGCTTGACTACAGGATTAACTTTAATTGCTTCATTTTCTTATTTAGAGAAAATAATAAGTTTTATTGTTTAATTATTTTACTCAATAAATGCATGAAATGGCTTGAACTTAGGACAAAAATTCATAAAATGACACTTACCCGTGAACTCTGCGTTTCATAACCCCGCTTCCCCCAGTTATTTAGTAATACAATTTTTCATTTGGACTGTTAGTTTATTTTTGAAAATGACTCAAAAGAGCAGAAAATGTTTTGTGTTTTGGATAAGATTTTAGGAAAAATGGGACCTAACATTCATGCTAAGAGAGTATTTGAATGTAGTAGTTGTAAAAATATTTCTCATTCAAAAGTGAACTATTGACAAGTTCTGTAATGTGGTCTACCACAGTCAAAGTTAGCAAAATATTTCGAATCTGAACATTCACAATGTCTCTACTCTGTTTTAAAGATACTTTGGGAAACACCAGTGCATTTATCTAGTAGAAATTTTAAATGTAACACAAAGTTGGAAAAAATAAGAACGTATCACATTTCTATCCTTAGAATATCCTGCTGCACAGATGAAAATTTAAAGAGTAAAAAATTTAAATTTCTGATTTTAACACTACAAGTTAACAACTGGTTTGCCAAACTAACAAAGTATTAGGTAGCGGTTCCACCACACCAGGGTGAACAATGTCCAGACCAGTGTTCGATCCTGGATCCCTTGGTATAACGCACCAAGTGCTTTACCAATTAAGCCATCCAGTCTAGCATTCTCTCACTCTTATATAAGAGTGAGAGAATGCTAGACTGGATGGCTTAATTGGTAAAGCACTTGGTGCGCTATACCAAGGGATCCGGGATCGAACCCCGGTCTGGACAATTTTTCACTCTATTGGTTGTACGCTGTTTAGTAAAGTGGTAAAGTGATAATTCACATCCTTTGTATTTTAGTAATTTACAGCATAATTTCAGCCCTGCTGAAAAATTAATTAGTATATATATACATATACCAAGCAACAAAATAATATAGAAACAAAAGCTAAAATGTAATTACAAAAATACTACTTTTATTTAGTGTATAAAGGAAGAATAATACATACGGAGATATATGGCTTCGGCATCTTGATCACAAACAAGAGAACAGCGAGTGTCGTTAACCTGAATAGTATACCGTGAATTTTCACCCAAATGCTGCTCTACTCGACTAAAAAAATAACAATTTAATTAGTGTGTTATCAGGGATGATTGTAAGTTTATGTCAAAATATGTCTGAAACATTTGCAATAAGAAAAATGGAGAAAGTCAAAAGTGTTGCCTCATTAAGAAATATGACATCATAATTCTATTCTGGAAAAATGCTGAAACATACCACAATATTATTTATAATAAAGTTATAACATAAAATGTCAGTTTGAGTGTAGTTAGTTAAGAATGTAATTTAAAATGTAGCTCTTTATATGTTCCCAAGGGTCGATCCAGGCAAAATTTGGTGCCTATTTAGAGTCCCTTCACAAAAATCTATTTAATAAAATGAGCCCTTTCATAAAAATCAATTTGATAAAATGAGCCCTTTCACAAAAATCAATTTTATAAAATGAGCCCCTTCACAAAAATCAATTTGATAAAATGGGCCCCTTCACAAAATTCTTTATAATAAAACAGGCACCTTCACAAAATTCGTTTTAACCCCTTCGCGACGAGCGTCCTTTACAGAATTTTTAATCTTTTACCACCTGTTTTTCAAAACAGAAATTTTCGCCTAACTGAATCGAAGAAATGCTAAGATTCAATAAGGCAAAGCTTGCAATAAAAAATAACTGGTGGGAATAATCGAGGATTCTGAGCATTTTATGCGTCACGTATACGTGTCGCTCATCCCCAAGGGGTTAATAAAATAGGACCTTTGAAAAAATTCTATTCCATAAAAACTTACTATTTATTAATTATTTATTATTTTGTGACTTTTAAAGTGTGTAATTTGTAAACAAACAAGTTCATTAGAGAGGAAAACTTCAGCAAAAGGATATAAAAAAAGTTTTTGTTGATAAATGCATGATTCAAATGAGTAACTGGATTTCAACTTTCATTACAAAATATTGTTTTTCACAAAAATAACCTTTACTTTTCACAAAATGGGCCCCAAGAAAAAAAAAAAATTGTATTGACCCCTGCCTGAAAACATATTTTTATGAATAAAAATAATTTTATTCAGTAATTAAAACACTTTTATTCAGTAATAAACTGAACAAGTAAAAATTTTTGTAAAAGCTTTCATAGAAAGCATTGACTTATATGCTGAATGTCTTCTGAATTTTTCGTTACCAGTAACTATCTGAAAATTGCTGAGGACATAAATGACAAAAGGTCACACTGTTAAAATAATGAAAATCCTTTATAGAATAAGAGTTGTTTTGAAAACTATTGAAGATTTAAAATTTGATTTTTTTTTTCAAGGAAATAAATGTAGGATTGTTTTAAGTTTTGAAAATTCTTTGTTTATTAATGCCATCAGAAAAAATGAAAATTTCAGTTTCCAAACACAGAAAAATACTGTAATTCTGATATATAACCAGAATACAATCACTCCTGTATTATCCATACCTATTAGCATATTATGCATCAAAGTTCTAGAATAGCAAATCTTATGATAATGATTCAAAGGTTTAATGCTTTGTGAATAATTACATATTTTTATCTTACTCACTTTCTGTGGCAACATGATATTAAAAAAATATTTTTTATGACAGATGTCAATTATTCTGTAATCAAATAACAAAATTCTACATGCTTAAATGACATAAAGCATGTCCTTTCTCAATTATAATACATCTATGTACAGTAGAAGCCAAAATTATGAAAACTTTTTGGAAAAATTGTGTTTCTAAAGTTTGATGGTTCATAACAACTCTCTGTTTTGAAATAATGCCTTAAAAGTATGTTACATATCAATGGAAAGATAATTTAATCAAGAATATAATGATATACTTGTCTGGAATTTCTCACATTAATAAGAATTATTAAGAAAAAATGAAACATATGGATAAATTTAAGTACATAAAATATTTTTCCAAGTTAGTTAATAGTAAATTGGACTGTTTTTAGTGTTAATTGCAGCCTTATAACACCTGTCCATGCAGTGAATCAACGTTTTTAGTTGTGTACCAGTTATAATAATATGAAACCAATATTCAATTATTGCTTCTATTAATTGATTTTAATACTAGGTTGTTTCCAACTAAGAAGCTTCTATAGTCAGCTCTATAGATTTTCATTTGACTTAAGGTCTGGACTATTTCCAAGCCATTCCAGCAGTAGGATGAGGTTATCTCTAAACCTCTCTTTGTATGAAGCAGCAATATGAAATTTATCTGAATCCTGTGGCATGGAAAACTTTTACTCTTGTAAAAGATCATGTATGAAAAGATTTAGTTTGAGCTAAACCATGTCATTTATGTATTTTTGCCCATTTATATTACAACTAGCTGTTACCCGTGACTTCGTTCACGTAACATTAAAAGAAAAATAAATGTACTAATCAAGCAAAATATTTCACTCCCGATAATTAAAAACGTGAATAATTAACTAACTCTTTATCACATTTCATAGAAGAAAATACGATATTTCTTTGTTATAGGGGCCTTGACATAAATCAGTTTAAAAAAGGTAAAATTTTGTGCCAAATAACCACGAAAAGGAAACTGCAACCAATGGGAAAAGGACGGCCAAATAAAATCGTGTAAATCGACGAATTGGGTAAAAAGAAATGTCAATTTTACCTGATAAACCATTTTACTTTTAACAACTTTGAGAAATGTTTTAACAGCCATCATTTAAAAATAATTCATTGGAAATAGTACATACTTTTTCTTTAAATTAAATTCTTGTGAACAGGGATGAACAGTTCTACACCTAAAAGCAAGGAGCTTCAATTGCAAAGCTTTTTGCAGCCCAAAATTACATGCAAACGTAACACTTAAATTCAAAGCTTTTAGCAACTCAAAATTATACTAGATGGAACCCGTCAAAACGTGACGGAAAAAAATACTATAACAATATCAGTAAAATAAGCTTCTTTATTATTTAAGTGGGGCTTCGTATGAAACAGTCTTTCAAATATTTTATTTTAAAAAATCCCCCCCCCAGTGAAATACTATTTCTGATGCAAACTCCAAACGAACACTCCGTAAACAAATCTGTAATGCAAATCAGTTTGACATCACCACCATATTCCCCATGACACAAAAAAAAAAGGTCATGGACCTATAAAGTATCATACAAATAGTCCTATCATAAAGTATCATACAAATTTCCTACTTTCATCTCATATTCAGTAAATAAAAGAATATAGTATAAGCACCCCCCCCCCCTGTGATAATGCAATCGAATGAGCTCCTATGCGCATATGTATTGCATCTGCCCAAAGGCACCGTTGAAATTCGACGTTAAAAAAAGTTTTAAAATGTTTAAATTAAAAGTTTTAAAATGTCCTCTTTAATCATTGTTCGTTTCAAATCCATATCTTCTAAAACACATCCATTGTTTTAAGCTAATCAATTTTTATGTAAAAATGAAGAATTTTTGTTAAAAATAATAAATTAATATGCAGATGAGGGAGAATTTTAATGTTTTCAATTGTAATTTATTTGTATGGTTTCTTCTATCCCTTTACATAATCAGGATGATTATTCCTTTTCCATCACAGTCGGTCTCTTATACAGTTAAATATCCAATGGATCTTTAAAAAAATAATAAATAACAGTTCCTAGCATATTCTGATTCAACATATACATCAACGAATTCAATATATGAATTTTATGTTAATCATAAACTAAAAATAGTTTTTTTTTTCTTTTGACAGATTTTATATTAGCGCCAAAATACTCTATCTTATGGATAATCTGTCTTATGATTTATCAGGTTTTTATTATTATTATTTTTTTTCACTTTTCATGAAGGTTAGGGATACCTATTTTCAATTGTTGCAACTTTCCAAGGGGCTATTTTACATTATTAAAACAAACGGATGGTCATTGTTGAGATAGAATTGAAAAATATTTCATGCTTGAAAATTATTTAAAAAGTCGTTAAATTAAGCGGCAGATTTCAAATAAATTTCAATCGAAAGCTAATTTTTTTTTTTCTAATTGAGGATGTAAGAATTGAAATTGTAAAATGTAGTAAAAAAAATAAATTTTTAGTATTTAGAAGTGATGTAAGCGCGACGATAGCTAAAGCGATAGTGCCGTTTGTTGTCACAACCGTTATACATTTCTAAATATTGCCACTGTGTTTTGGTTAGCGTCCAAAAGTAGACTACCATTTTTTGACATCGAAAGAAAAATTCACAGCGAAAGAAAGAAGACTTTGCTGCTAATAAGGAACTGTTAAATGAACTTACAACAAACCTATCAAAATAATTCCTATAAAATATTAGTTATTGTTTATTCTAGCTAAAAATACAATCATTATTTCAAGTTTTTTTTTCCTGAAATTCTTTACTTTTGTGAATTTTTTTATTAAAAAAGGAAATCTTAATAATTTAAATCCTATAATTCCTATAACTTAATCCTATAATTTAAAAAAAGTAATTGGTAACATGTAATCAAGGTGTGCAATCAAGATGAAGCAATCAATAAAGGCTCTAGTTCTAATCTTTAAAATTAAAAATTGAAATATCAGTTAATATTACGCCATGTTGACACAATCATATAAATTTTTCTTTTTAGTTTTATCAATGTTAAAATGCATTTCAAGCTAAGCATAACGTCATTTTCACCGGTACAAACTTTTCACACGTACATTTATGCTTAAGCACCATGCATACAAATAAAAATATATTTTGCATTTAATTGTAATGAAAAAAATGGCATCAACAAAGTTATAATGCTTAATGATAAAATGAACCAAATGGACAATATTTCCGTGACGTAAAATAACAGTAAATATGAATTTTTATTTGCTTATAAAACACACGGATAAATATTTTTACCGAAATACTTAAACATTTTAACTATATTTTAACTTACAAATTAAAAAATTCGGCCTAAAAGTCACGTGCTTTTAATATTTAATATTTATTTTTTATGCTCGCAATCATTGAGTTCAGAAAATAAACTCTGTACGTCGCAACAGTGGGCGTTAATCCGATTGCCGACTTTATGACGTCATAAGCAGAAGTAAAATTTTAATTTAAGATTACGGCTAATTAATTAAATTTTCGAACAAACGAATGTACGATAACAAATCTGTGACCAAATATCTTTCATTTAAAAAAAGAATGATGTAATTTGATGTATTAGTTTGTTCTCACGGATTGTCGAAACAAAACGCTTAGCGTTTTAAATATATAGATGTAAACATTACTTTTGCATGTAATTTTCATTGCAAATTAACATTTATTCCAGTTCAAATTAAAATTAATTTGGGTGCAAATTACATGTAATTGTTACGTTTGCATGTAATTTGGGGTTGCAAAAAGCTTTGCAATTGCAAGTGTTACGTTTGCATGTAACAGCAAATTTGTGTCCTTGGTTTAATTTATAGCTGAAACAAATCTTGATTTCTTGACAATATGTTGACAGGCGATTTTTGCTCTGCAGAATAAATTGATTTATAAAGTTTGAATACGTGGAAATATGTTTTTATTTTTCAGAAATTTTACTGTAATCAAGATTTTTTTTCACCAACTATTCAAATTGAAAATAAAATAATTTTTTTCAGTTTTAATGAGAAAATGGCATAAAAATATATTAATCCGTTTTATTTCTCCTTTTTTATCCACAAAAATGGAGTAATTTAAGTACAATTTTTAGAGAAATTTCGTTAAAATTTATAAAAAAAATATTAATATCTCGGAATCTAATTCAAATTTTTAAATTCTCAGAGTTTATATGACATCCTCGAATCAATGATAACCGGTGTTAAGTAAATCGCATTGCATTAAGAGGAGTAGTTGCGAAATACACACAGTCAGATTTTAACTTAATAGACTTGTGTTCAATTTTCTTTTCCTAATAATCTTACTGATGCTTGTATTATTAATCACAGAGTTCAGAGAATAAATAGAGATGAAATGTTCATGTTTGGCGTGATGCTGAAAATGCAACCCTACAGTCGACCCAAACAACTGGCGGCTTGCTTTGAAAACCTCTCCCCGTCCAATGAATCCAGTCATTGTTCCACGTGCAGCCTCTCTCCATCCAATGAAGTCAGCCCTTGGGCCTAATCATTTGAGCGATAACCGGCTTCATATTGCAAGCCGATTTTATGGTTCATTACCTCTCTATTCTTTCACTGTACTCAGTGATTAGTAATGTATGAAATTGATACACGCTCCATTTGAAACATATTTAAAATGTCCCGTTTTATTATGACGTCACTTTGATCCCAGAGAAATTTCTTTTCAATGCTATAATTCTTGTTAATTTTCTTTTCCTGGCAATAATAACGTGAATTTTAGCAGAAAACTCACATCTGTTTGTAACTGATATTCAAGCTTATTATTATTAATCAGTATCAAAAAAATATTTCAGTTATTTATGTTAAATGTGACATCCATTATGTATATACTTTTATTATACACTGATAGTCATGCTCTTTGTCATATTACGAATATTTGAAAATACATGTTTTATTTATGACGTCATATTTGTTCAAGCGATAAAGGATCCTTTTCTTAGTTCCATGGTTCAAGCGAAATATTTTTCTTAATAATATAATTATTGTTAATTCTTCTTTCTAATTATAACGCAGTTTTTGACAGAAAAAGATCTTTTTAATGTAACCGATATTCATACTTCATGTATAATAACAAATACTCCATATTCTTGTTTCAAATATCACAGAAATTCATCTTCTTTTGAATTATTTTCATTTTTCACGTGAAAATCGCTCAATTGAAACTTAATTGTTGAGGAAAAATTATTTTTTCGCATTTTTATTTATTGGCAACGATCAAAGCCCTACCAACGATAAAGTAAAATGGTTAAATTTTATCTAAAAATGTCCATTGATTCTCTATAAGAATAATCAAATTTTGAATTATTAAGAAAAGTATTTGAATAAAAAAACCAAAAACCAGTCTATGTTCATTTCCGTTTTATAATCCACCTATATGCAAAGATACAGGGCCATTAATTTCTCCATTTTTACGCTGGCTTCAGCCTAACATTTGCACACAATCGGATTTATAATATTATTAGGATAGGATTAATCATGTAAATTCTGCCCACACTTTTCGATTTCATACAACTCTAGATCGTAAATGGGTGTTTAATGCAATCCCAACGAAACACTTCTTCAATTCTTCTCCTTACATATTTTATAACTTCACTACCAAAGAGAGAGAATTTTATCTCATCACAGTAAATAACACTGTTACCTTGTTTTGCTGTCTGGCTAACATGACTTTTAGCCTGTTTAACATTACATACTGAGATTATTTTTTTCAGCCACCTAAACACAGTCTCACTATTCTTCTATCATCAGTTGCTGTCGGGCACCTTTTCCCATCTTTATCTTTTTAGTTTGGTAGTGACTGAGTGTCTTTATAACTTTTCGAAAATTTAGAAATGCCACTTTTGATTTATTTTTCAACAATTTTTCTTCTAATTTCTACATGATTGTGGCATTACACAACTTAACAATACTCTTTTACATCACTTTATGCATGTTGTTCTACATTTTCCTGAGTATTTGGCTATATCTATTAATAAAGTGCTAATAACTGATGGCACTATTTTGCATTATAAATTTCATTAAATTATCTTTCCATTGATACATACATTTACGGTATTACTAAACACAATGTGGAGTTAAGAGCCATTAAACTTTTAAAAAGGTACTTTTTCAAAACAATTCCATAATTTAGAAGATTAGTGAACAAAGTTTAAAAGCAATTAAATTTAGAATTTGGACAAATTTAAGTTAGTAGATCTAGGGATCCATGACATAATTTGAGCAAATCAATTTTATTGGCTATGCCAGAACCTGTTACATTCCCCCCCCCCTTATAGTTTTATTTATAAGATAAAATGCTTTTCATATCTAATAAAAACTTTGCTAAATTTCAAAGAATTAAGCTTGTAAACAATTTCATTTTTTAAAGCCATTTTTATTCATTCAATAATTTAGAAGTATTAAAAATTATGCTTTAACCCTTCTTTGCATGAGTTTTTCTTTTACAATTGTGTTTTTTTATACATATATTAAATATTAGACACCAGAAATTTTAAGATAGATTTTTAACTTTGTTCAGCAACATAGTTCACAGGAAATTTACGGGATTAATATTTCTATATAAATATAGTGGTGGCGAAGAAGTTGATTTATTTATTAAAAGTTAAATAAAAAGTGATGGAAATTTACATCACTATGCAATTAAGGGTTAAACTTCAAATTCTTAATATATTTTTCCCATGATTTTAAAAATTGAAACAATTTATGATTTTTATCAATTTTTTTTTAAATCAACTGGCTAAAATTGTAATTTAAGTAATTGATGATTAAAATGACACCCTGCTCAGAACAACATAGAAATACACAGTACTACACTTTCATGATTTATGAGGTGAATGGTTTGAGGCCAGTGGCAAAAACAGAGGCAATGAAAGAAATGAAGATGAATATGACAAATGTACCAAAAATGGAAAAAAGAAAAACTTCTTCAAATTTTAAAAATATTAAATAAAAGTGACTAATTTAAAGAGTAATAATTTTATAGTTCCCTTCACCAAATGTAAGTGCATAATCTCTAAAATGTTGAGCACAACATACATCTCAAACCTTGTGATCTATTTTTTAATTTATACATCTACCCTATATATAATATAAAATCCTAATGTAACTATTATAGAAAACTAGCAAGCTACGCTGGTCAAATATTGATTTTGAATTTGACCTTGTATTTTAAAACCCTATGGATCTTTACTTGGAGTGTCCTTCTGCATTTCTGAAAACAATACGAACGTTATTACATTTTTAATGTGTCAGACAAAATTTGGGCTGTTAAGGACAAATTAGGCCAATTCTCTGTAGACTTTATTATGGAATAGGTCAGCATTAAAGAAAATGAATAATTGTGTTAAATTATGGTGTCTATGGGGTTTACAATTTGGTGTCTATGGGGGAAAATCATTTCCGTTGGATTCAAATTGAGTTTGAATGAAGTTACAATTTACAATACTTCAAATATAATGAAATTGATATGCCTTACTCAGGTGGACAAAAATATGGTACTCGTCGAGAATTAAATAAAAATCATGCACTCGCGACATCATAATTCACTTTTATATTTTAACAGAATAATAAGGCTAATTTGTGACTCGTGCTATAGTCAGTATATATACGTCAGGACACAATGCCGTTATCATTATCTTTTTATGCATGGAGATTTCGCTATAGTACTCCATTGTAAAATTTGGTAAATTTTGAAATTCAATATTTGAAAAACGGCATAATCATCAGATTTGAAATTTATATCAAGAAAAATACAATTTTTTACCTTTCTAGCGCAGTTTGTCTAACAATTTTCTGACAAATACTTTTCGAGCAATTAATTTTTTCAGTAACTTCAAATGTTTCATTTTCCGAGATTAATCTGTGGCAACAATTAGCAAAAATCCCAGTCGTCAGAAACACATACCTTTTTATTAAAGAGGATGAATTTATATGCATGATAATGCCTGCCCACACACGACCAATGCAGTGAAGACGACATTGCAGCAGTTTGGGTGCGAAACGCTGCAACATCCAGCGTACAGTCCAGACCTTTACCGTGTGACTTTCATGTTTTTGGACCTCTAAAACAAGCTATTCGCAGACATGGATTCACAACAGACAACGAAGTGTGTGACTGGGTCCAGGCCTGGATCTGACAGCAGCCTACTAGCTTCTTCAAAAATGGAATCGACCAGCTTTTATCGCAATGGGATAAATGTGCCAACAGTTTTGGTGACTATTTTTGAGTTTGTGCACTGTGTATAACTACATTTGTGTGTGTTAATAAAATCATTACTTTACAGTAGTGACCGAGTTTCATTTGAATGTCCCTTATATATTAATTACTCACCAACAATTACGAAGTATAACAGTGCATAGCTTCAAATATAAAATTTGGTACCTTTCTACCAAGTAGAAACAGAGATATAGCTATAATGTTCATCACAAAAAATAGCATAGCAGCTCAATTCCAAGACTGGCCAGCAGTGGTGTAGTTGTAAAAAACTCAGAAGATATACACTAGAGAGCTTCATTATACCTGCTATAGATTTACTTAAGAAACAGTGGATATAGATAGCTTCTTAAAAAAATTACATAAAGTATACAGTGTATACCACCATATACCATAATAGCAATTAGTTGACTGGAGTCATCAAGATATTCAAGATAATTTTAAAACATCTCGGTATTGCCCAGCACTAATTTAGATACATTACACTTTATTGCCAATTAGTGGAAGAGACTCTGAAGAGATTTTATGACTTTTATTTAACCTATGCCTCAACTCACATTTCAAAAGCATTTTAAACTCACTTCCCATGATCGAATTTTGCTCAAACCTTCAGAATAAGCCTATGTTGTTCCGTCATTGTCAAATTTATGTATTGATATAAATTTTTACAATATAGTTTTAATTTTTTTGTACACTGGTAGCATCTCTTGTGAGAAATTACATAATTAAGATTTTAAAATCGATTATTTTTTATGTTTTCTCATATCGCAACTATACTCCAAGTTAAAATCTATATATATATTTCTCTTATGTGGCACGGAAATAAGGCTGAATTTCTAGATTATCGTTTGGCAACAATCACAGTTTCTAGCTCCAATATGGCAGCCATTGTATCACCCTGGCACAAGCAGTGAAACTTAAACTATCAATTATTAAAAATAAAATAACATGTACATAATCAAAAGCATTTGAGATGATTCCTCATTTTAACTATGAGTAATATCGTTAATTCCAAATGAATTCTCAACTCATATTTAGAATTTATTTATGAATTTCATTCACATGAAAACCAGAGAGAATAAAAATATCAACTGTCTAGAGTGCACCTGCTGCCATCTGTTGCTGTCTTGATGAAATAAATAAAATATCACGTAGTGTTTTTTTAAATGAATTTAAGCCGTGCTGTACAATGTTATAGGAACAATGAGTTTTAAACTAATTGTTTTTCCAAAATCCTTTTACCATAGTATTTAAATGATTTATGCCCATTAGTAGCACCAATATAAATGCATTTTTAATTGTGTTTTCAACGAAGTTTTCAAATACTTTCTTTTACATTTAAAACAAATTGTCAATTTCATATGTTAAAATGATTTATGGTAGTACTCATTCCAGCTAGAATTGCTTGGGACTGCGTAGCGGTCTAAATCTGAATTGCTTTGCAATTCTTGGAGGTTGGCGAGCGTTAGCGAGTAGGGGGCTGAGCCCCCTAGTTAGATATAATAATTTAAACTCAATTTTTTTCAACGCCGATATCACTTCCTAATAAGAAATATATTAACCAAATTTAAATTAAATGCTTTTTTTTTTATGTTTTACTCTATGACGGCCATACTCATGTCAAAAATAGGTATTGATTCAACACAATTTTCTTTCGCCCTTGTAGAGACCACTGGTAGGAAATGGCTAACTACATTTAAATAAAGTGGATTTTTATATTTTACTGTATGAAGACATTTATGGTGAATACTTTGAATTTAAACTCATTTCGTCATTTCTAAAAAGAAATAAATTATGAGTATGGAAATAACTGCAAATTAGAAATGTATTACTGGTACTAAACAATCAAATAAGCTATTATACAAAATAGCCAAATGCATGATATATGCATTATATCTGATAACCTGTCCATCTATACACAATTTAAATTTCTTAAAATGCTCTTAAATCCAAGAATTTTAAATTTGTTATTGAGACAGATTACAGTGTGTTTCCACCGATGTATGAATTAGGAACAAGTTTGCAATGTACAAGTCTTTTGAAAGGTTGGAGGTTTTCACACAAAGAGCACAGGAGACAGAGCCACATAGTAAATATATAAATCTATACACATTTACAGTAAGTAGCCAAATACCTGCAAATTGTCTTGTTCTTTTCATCTACTATTTGCCACACTGAACCTAAAGATGCAAATTTTACAATAAAACGTTCAGTTCCATAGGATTGTACAGTTACTCGATCTTGCAATGTACACTGAAAAAAAAAAAAAAAAAAAAAAAAAAAGAGAGAGAGAGAATAAAAATGCAAAATGCATGGATAAAAAAGAAAAATAATTTAATCAAACATTGGGCATATTATTAAGTGAACCATTCCTTATAATTAATTGAACTCTCTTATGGTGTATCTACATGAGCTTGACGATATAAACCTGGAATATTTTTAGATGCAGGAATGTGAGCTTACCCCCGGATCATGGATGAGGGATGCGAAAGTAGTCAACTACAAGGTAACGATCAACTTTCAGTTCAAGTTTATAATTATGTATAAAATATTCATGTATCTCACTGCTTTCCTCATAAGATGTGTTAAATCTTCAAAAGTTGCTGGTAAAAATTAGAGTTATTTTTCAGGGAAAACAAATAATGCAGTATGGTCAGCCAGAAAATAATCATACTAGACAATTATAAATGCATCATGAAATTATTCTTTATATATCAAGCGCCAAATATTTCTTCATCTCCACAAAATACAAGACGTCTAGAACTAAAGTCTGTTTTTATTAATTACAAAAATATTCCCAAATGATAAAAGAAATAATAAAAATTTACATCTTTTTACACATTAACTAACTATATTGTGTCTGCACAAAATTTTGCCTCCTTATAAAATGTTACTGTCCCCAAAATATGTCTGCCCTAAGCAGCTGCACATGCTGCATAGGCCTAAATATGGCCTGCTTATATGAACAAAGTTTCATTTTTTGATAATTTGGAAATAGTGTGAAAATAGTATTTTGGTATAAAATAATATTTGTTTTGAGAAACTAGCCAATGTAAGATTGATTTTTATTGTAATTTTTAATTGTAATATCTTTGTAGGTTTATTGTTATGTTTACTATAAAATCAATCTGACACTTCATTTTTAAACATTTTCTTCATCAAATTTCGATGGGTTCCACCTCATACTAATAATGCTAATATTTATTATTTTGGTAAGTTAATGTGGATTGCAGATATGAATGGTTATTCTTATGATTATATTTACTCAATGTGTATGTATTCAATTAATAAGTGTAATAATTTACCTCTTTTTTTTTTTTTTTGGGGGGGGGGGGGAGGGGGGAGGTTAACATGTTATTTTGCAAAGTACAAGTGGAAGAAGAAGAGGAAACAGAAATTTCAGGAATGGGGTTAATTTAGATGCATTTATTACTATTAAAATAGAACAAATTGGTCAAAAATAAATAGACCTTTTAAAGAACTTTTCTGTGAAAGGCAAAGGAGCAGAGTGAAAATTTCAAAATAGTGATTTAGATTACCAATTTATTTATTGTTATAACAAAGTCATGAGGAAAAGAGAAAAAAATATATATTGTTTTAAAGATTTTAAGCTTCAAATGCTAGAGGAGCAAAGCCAAGAAACAGCAGTTTCAGGGTGATATAAAACTTAAAATAAAGCAGAAATCTGTCAAAATGGCGAGGATTCTCACACTCTGATAACAACTTCTATTGCCATTCCTTTAAATTTAAACAATGCTCATATGAAGGTATTCGCCAACCCCCTGTTTTTCTAGATATGATATTTTCATTTTTGGAGCAGATTCGAACAGAATTCAGAGTTTTTGCCTTTTTTGTAGCAGATTTTCGAACTCTGCTATATGCAAACTTTGAAAATGCTGATGATTTCACAACAGAGGATGAATAAGTGTAATACTGGAAAAGCATTAAAGAGTTCATTTTTATAAATATCTGTAGTGAAAAATTGTTAATTAGATCTTAGCAGTAAGAAAAGAGTTACTGCATTCTGTGTAATTCAATATAAGTTGCAATTTCACTATTCAATAATAAATAATGGTCAGTTACAAGTATGTTTGCTGTAATTACTTTTGTACACTTCAAAATAACTAGCAAAATATTTTCCTAGAATAAATCAATTACAGTTATGCATTTCAAACTAACATTATTTCAATTAAATTGTATGAGGAAATATTAGAAGAGAAACACAGTAAAAATATTCGTAATCCTTAGATTTTATTTCAAATGGCAAATAAATTCACAATAAATAAATAAAATAAGATAAATACCTCATCACATTCCATGCTTCCATACAGAAATTTTAGTTTTTTATCTACGTTTGACTGAATCACAAGGCATGACTCGTCAACTCCTAAGTCTTCACAAGTCATCTTTTTATGCTTATATGGAGATTCTGTAACTTTTGAAATTTTTTCCAAGGGTGGTTCAAAATAATATATATTTATAGGCTGAAGTGACTCATCATTTATGTAGCCTTGAACAGAACCTAAAAGTATAACACAATGTGAAAGTATAACACAATTTGTGTATGTCTTTTTTATAGTAAAATGTAAATATAAATGCATAAAACCACTTTTTAAAATACTACAGACTAGAATGCATAATAGGTTACATAAGTTGGCTTAAGTAGTAAGCCAATACTGATTCTGACTAAATTTCCATGTAACATTGTATAAAATCCCACTACTGTTGGAGTATTTGCAATTTCAAAATACATAGATGAGCTGACAATGCCAACCAATATTTACTAAATAAGGTGAAATGTTGACAGAACAGTGTAAAAATACCAGGGCTGCTAAAAGCAAATGGAAATGCACTCGAATTCTTTTGTACAGCCCTGTATATTATCTAAAGACTTTTGAACACACCAAATAATAGGCTACAATTTTAATTCAGGTAAAAAATGCCTAACACAATTTATAATGCTCCTCCAGCAATTACCAACCATAAACGGCAATGTATCTTGTTCTTTACATAGCCCTGTAAAGGAATTTATTTATATTCCACAGGTTTCTATTAATAAACTAAATATAGTTTGCTAGGAAAATTCATAACACAATTAAAAATTACTTTTAAGCAATTCACTCTCATAGTCAGGAATACTTACAAATTCCTTTGTGTGGCCATGTATATGATCAACAGAATTTATACACACCACGTACTATGCAAAAATTTAGTTAAACTTAAAGACACAAACCAAAATTTAAAACACACTTCCAGCAATTATCGCTCATAGACAGTAGTGTAATCGAATTCTTTTGTGTGTCCCTGTAAATGAATGATAAACGCAATGCACGCCATACTTTTCGGTAAGCAATTTATAGTACACCTCAGTATCCACACCATATAATCCCATAGGATTACATGGGATTTCCTCCTCAATTTATCAATTATTGCTATAACTTTTTGAGTTTTCACGATATTTCACTGGTCTTTTTATATGAGTTGACCTATAGTATTGACTATCAAATCATGACAAAAAAAATCTTTGCTGTAGTTTGCTCATGCGCAGTTAAAATTTAATTCATACAAATACCCATATCTCATCAACTATTCAACATATTAATATTTTAATTGCAGTATACTATTTCTATAATATTTTATCTAGTTTTTGGAAAGTGATGTTAAATTCGATTGAAAACTCTGCCTGCTATAAAAAAAAACCTTTTGAATTTTTCACAGAAACGTTAACATCTTCACGAATATATGTGCTATGCTTACACAAATGCACAAAAATGTTGAACAGGACCTACATAGTCATTTGCTACAGTGACAGACGATTTTTAGCATTTTCTGTTACTTGGGTGATTGAAAATATTATTTTATTATTAAAATTATTATTGCCCCCCCCCACACCCCAATTGTCCTCGCGACAAAATCTTCACTGAAAAACATTAAGTCAAACATGTTCTTTACATCCTCAAAGTTGAAGGGCATTTCCTCATGAGTTTCAATAGATATATTAGACGAAACGTCTGAAAATGGTCACTGCCCCTTAATTTCTGGACATCAGTGTGTGTTAGGTTTATTTCCCAGCCTAGAGGAACAGCCAACATGTTATCGTCACTGTCGTCGGTATGGTAGCCCGTTTTTAGACTACCTAGTAGACTATCTAAAAACTATCTCTTTTAAAAAATAGTGAAAAATTCAAAAATCCTGGTATGAATTCCGAATACACTTCATGAAAGAGAGGGCAAAATTTACTATATTGGGATAAGAGAATAAAATCGTACTAATGTGCAAAAATCTTAAAAAATTCAAAAAACGCAGAGGAAAAATTTATTATATTGGGCTACAAGATTTAAACCGTGGATTTCTTTTAAGAATGTCGAAAACTCGCCACGAAACGCAAAAAAACTGTAAATATCGCCAAAAAATAATTACGAAGAATTCAAAAATCGCTATATGAATTCCGAATAAACTTTATTAAAAAGAGGACAACGTTTATTACTGTATAAGGATAAAAGATTGAACTCTGATTCCTTTTACTATTGTGGAAAAATCACCGCGAAACAAACAAATAAAAGCTAAAAATCACTAAAAATTAGAAAATCACAGGAGACAAAATTTACTAGCTAAAACATTGTAACCCGAATTCCTTTCATGAATGTAAAAAAAATCGCCTTAAAAATCTCTAAAAAAAATCAAAAATCACGGGGGACAAAATTTATTATATTAGGCTAAAATTTGGAAACCGAATTCCTTTTACAAATGCCAAAAATCTCTAAAAATTCAAAAAACTGCTGTACGAATTCCGAATAAACTTCTTTGTAACCGAAATTCTTTCACGGATCACCGTGAAACACGAAGAAAAGGAAAGAAAAAATTCTAATTTAACAAATTACAACAACCATTGGGAAAATGCAAAGGGATAGCGGGGCAGTGTTCGGACTCTACCATAACCGTTACCTCGTACTGTAAGACATTTAAAAATTTTATTAATTTAGCCCCCTAAAATACCCCCCTCTTATAGCAGACCTATTCGCCTCACCCTAATATAACATAGCTTCTCTACGCTAGCTATTTCACTCACCTACTATAGTTGAGATACTATAGTATGATCTCGGCAGCAGGCGGTGTTACCACCGCATCGCCGCCTGCTGCTGACGCAGAAGTCCCATTCCCTATCTACTGACTTCCAGTTTGGTATCCGAGGGTAGAATAAACCGAAATATCCAAATATGATGCCAACTTTAGGTGTTAGCATTGAAATTTTTAAAGTTTGGTACAATTTCTATTTGTATACCATCACTTAAGCAAAATTTAAGTATTGCTTTAACTCTTGTTTAGATTGATGTCTGAGCTAAAGGTATTTTGAGGAAATTAAAGTTGAAGACCACGTTTTTTGCTTTATACGACGATTTCTCATCCGACGTCACTTTTTGAATTCGGCTTTTTTTCATATCTGATAGTTAGTTTGCATCTATCCTTTTTGTAACTTTAACATTTTTGTAACGATTTTATGCATTTCTATTGCTTATTCAAAGAAAAATTCTTCTAAAGTTACAGAATTTCGTTAAAAACGCTTAAAAAAATAAAGTGACGACGTCAAGAGGTGAGGTCCATTCTCAACCGAAAACAACAACCATTTTCCCAATGTTAAAAATGCGCATAGAAGATCGAATTAAAAATTGATAAAAATTCAAAAATCGCGGAGGTCAAAAGTTTATATATTTTGAAAAATTTTGAAAGCAAATTCCTTTTACGACTGCCAAAAATAGGGGTGCACCAAATATTCGGTATTCGGTCATATTACCGAATATCAAAGTATTCGGCCTACCGAATTAGCCAAATATCGAAATATTCGGCCAAACCGAATACTTAAAATAACTTTTAAAAAATATTTTTAAAAACCCACATTTTCTACTTTTAACTGTCAATTAATAAAGATATTCATAATAATTAGAAATAGAATCATATTTCAATGAAAGAGAATGCTTTTAAAATTATTTAGTCGCTTGTTTGAAAAGTGTCACTTAAGAAAATTAACCATTAATGATGACTTTCATAGGAATTAATGATGTACAAATAAATGCAAATTCCTGAATATTTTCTAGTAAATTAATCTGTTTCTTGTTTTTTCGCACATATCATGTTAAACAAAACGAAAAACTTTCACAGATGATATAATAGACATCAAGACAGACAATTTTTGTCCAAGAAACCAGAATTACAACACACTTATTCAATCAAAAATAAAGTGCATCTCAGTCCAGGTCAAATTTGAATTTTCGTTTGTTACTCTAATAATATTGAAAATATTGTAACTATATTTTCAACATAGTTACTTTGATTTCTGTGAATCACGAGAAATACTGGAAATTGCCATCATTCATATCTAAACAACACTGAGCTAGATATTCCTTTATTCAGATTGCAGCTGACAGTGCTACTTATACTATGTTACTGGCCAAAACTCAGCAACTTCCAGATAATTTAATATCATCATTTTTGCTACAAACAAAATGAATACGATGCAAATCTCGCTAAAATATCTTCATTGTTGTTAAAGTTGTGAACGAAAATTCAGCTTGTGGTGTTAGTTTTAGCTTGAGGTGACACACCCTATGTTTTTGATTGAATGTATTGTATTTTTGATGGAATAAGTGGATTGGGATAATGTTTCTTGCTCAAAATGACAATAATGTTTGGCTCAAAAAATGTTTGCTTTGACCACATTATCTACGCAGGAAGTTTGTTCCAAGGTGTATGAACACCCTGTACATTTACAACCTCTGAATATGATTGCCCATTCCAGACACCTGCTCTCTGGTTCATTAAAAAACTTCCTTGGCAAATCAAAAGGAGCAGGAATGTTATTCTTGCAGATATGCCACCATTTTAATATATTGTATTGTTTTACTTTAGTCCCTTCCTGACAAACACCATATCACTGTAAAATGTTTCTTCTAATTCATTCAAAAATTTTCTTTGATTTTAAAGTATTTGTTTTAGAATATAAGAACATTTTATAAATTTATTTCAATTCACAGAAGAAGGTGCAAAGTTTAAAGCTTTATTAATTAAAAAATTATATTAATTAATCCTTTTAAGTTATAATCAAACAAGATATTTTGTGTGTGTGTGTGTGTGTGTAAAGGTTTCTTGTAAAATTTCTAGTCCATAAAATGGTAGTATCTGTGTTAAATATTATGTAAAATTGTTTTATAATTTAGCTTTTAATACTTTTAAACTTTGAAATATAAAACTACTAGCTGTTACCCGTGACTTCGTTCACGTAACATTAAAAAAGAATAAATGCATTAATTTAGCAAAACATTTCACTTGATAATTAACAACATATATAATTAACCAAAGCTTTATCACATTTTATAGGAGACCATACGGTATTTCTTTGTTATGGGGGCCTTGACATAACCCAGTCTTAAAAAGTGAAATTTCATGCCAAATAATATATACAATCGCGAAATGAAACTGCAACTAATGAAAAAAGGAGGACCAAGTAAAATCGTGAAAATCGAAGAATTCCTCTTCGTAAAACGAAAAACAACACTGGCAGAATTCTTCTATACAACAGTGCATTTTAGGTGGTATTTGGTGTACAATTTGTATATGTGTGCATTGCTAAATGGGCATTATTATATTGTTTATTTGCATAGACATATGTTATATATTTCTTACTACATTATCCTGTTTATGTATATATTAAATTAAGTGCTTCACGCTAAGTGGTGTAAATAGTGAACAAACTGCTTGTGGATTTTATACATTGATAGATATTTCCAAAGATATAACAATCTGATGCGATTCTAAAATGTAAATAAAGGTTGCTAGAAAGTACTTTAAATTCTGCCCAATTTAACCTCGATATTTTCTCTATCGCGTCAAGAACACTATAAGCAAATAAATACCGACTACACAAAACTGATGATCTAAATTTACATATTTTTGTTAGTATATATAGGATTATTTTAATTTATTTCATGAGCTTGAAATTTTTTACGCTTTCTCTAGGGTTAGGTGTCGAATACAGGCCCGGACTGGCTCCTTTGGGGGCCCTCGGCTAGAGACTGAAAAAGGGCCCCTTACCGGGAAATTTAGAGGACATAGAATATTAGAATATTTACTTTTTGAAAATTAGGTTTACATGCCTAAAAACCACATTTAGCTACTTTGTCACTTGGAAAATAGTTGGGTTAAAAAGCAAGCTTTCTCTGATGTAGTTTGTTTACTTTCACAATAAATATTTAAATTATTTTTATATACCGTACCTAAACTAGTTCCATGCTGGAAAAAAATAACAGAAGTTGAAGCTCTAATAATCTAAATCCTTCTGTAATACCTAAGTAAATATTAAAAAGGAACACAACGGTAATAAAAAAAAGCATATTGAAAAAAAAAACAATGTCCTCTTTAATTTTAATTTAATTGTTACAAATTGTAAAATAGGTTTTATAACAAAAAGAAAAATGGCTCTACAATACCTTGGTACAGATACAGCGAACTAAGATAGTTCATGTGATTGTGGACAGCTGTTTACTAACCAAACGCCTTTTTGGTCAGTTCATCTATAATAGCATCTTTATCCCAGTTATAAAATAAAAATATTTCTACATTCATGAAAAGAAGATTAGAAATAAGGTATTGGTTTAAAGCAGATCTAAGTCAATTCTTAACTATTTTAAATTTAGAAAACACCCTTTCACAGGTGTACAAACTTGTAAGCTACATACAGGTTGGTAAACATTCCAGATTATGAGAGTTCAAAAACAACAGAAAAAGCGCATGATAAACACAGAAAACATTGTTTCTTGTCAGAGCAGTAACCATAAAGATTTTTGTCTTTTTCAAATTCAGATTCTACATCGTCATACTCACAGATTTATTCAGCTCCATTCAGATTGTCTTGTTTTCTTTTAATGGTAGTTTTTTCAACCATTGTAAAGCTTTCAGACTGATCTGCAAATTCTTTCAGCTCTATCTATAACTGAATTCTTTCAACTTTACAAAGATTAGAAATGCTACAAAGGACTTCCGCGGGAAAAGTATCAAGCATTACAATTTCATTAAATTTCTTTGGGTCTAACCAGAGACAATCTACTGAAATTTCTTTGTTTGGACTAAATCTTTCTTCGATACTTGCCCTGGCACAATCTAAAACACTGGAAAAGATCAAATTTATAGTTTTGAGCAAGTTGAGATTCCAGGAGTCTCGTCTATTGATTTTTCACCAGGCATTACCTTTTTCTTTTAAGTTCTTTTTTCCTTGAAATCTAATTCTACTTCAACATCAATACATTATCTTCTAAGTTGCTAATAACTATATACTTGTATAATATTTTGTTTTGGAATACAGAGCGTGAAAGTGTTTATCACTCCTTTTATCCCATATTTGTTGAAGCAGCTTCTCTACCAAGTTCCAGGCTGTAGAATAATCAATGGTTTTACTTTGTAAATATTTTAAAATAGGAGATATAACAAGAAATAAATCTAATAAAACAATAGACATAAATAGGATTACAAATTTATTTTCACTACAAAGTTTCTAGTATGTTAAAATACAAAATTTTATTTGCATTGATATAATTAATATATGTAGTACACGGTATTATATATTCCTTATATTATAATTACGTTTTATAAGAAATATTCATTTTATTTGCAATGTCTTCAGAATTCATAACATGCATAGCAAAGTATAATTTCAAAAGAAAATTCCTTTATTTATATTAATTACCGACAGATGGCGCAAAAATAATATTTAGAAACGAAGCATGATTTGTGTATGGAAGCTCTAAAATCCGCTCTCAGTCACGTGATTTGGACTTTTATTATAATGATTTTAGGGGCAAAAACAAAACATATAGTCCAGCATTAAGTACTCAAAAAGGACAAATTAAAGAAAGTTTTGGTGAAGTTTTGATATTTGGTACCTTTATGTTTTTTAGGTCGCTGAACAAAAATAAGAGATTTTCCAACAAAAAATTTTCTAGGAAATACGTTATTTTTATTAAAAAAAAGCATAAAAACGGACTTGTCTCTGTTTCTTTTTTTTCTTTTTTCTTTTTTTCTTTTTTTTTAAATAACTCCAAAAATGTACATTTTACGTGAAAGACGAAAGCATATGAATTACAGAGGATAAAATTTCCTACATTTTATGCATTAAAAGTTTTTTTCCTGATCAATAGTTTATCCGTAATAGTGCCAACAAAAATGGTGGTTAAAAGCAAAAAAGTGTTTATTAAAAGAAAAAGAAAAAAAAACGAGAATTACGGCCCTATACATCGATGTAACATGAAAACTAATCATTTTACGCAAACGTTGACCATTAATGATACTAAGGACTATGTGATTGACTACATTTTACAATGAAGTTACCTGATAACAAATACGACGACTCATTATGAATCATTAACTAATTATAAATAATTATACACATTAGTAAGTACATTTACATAAAATAAAAAAGCAAAAATCTTATTGTCGCATTCTTTTATTTGAAGATCTCTGCTGTTCATCGACATCTACAACATAAAAAATAGACGTATGGAATTAGTGGGGCTTTTTATTACTACCAATATTATAGAATAAATGCTTTCTTAATGGTAAATATTTCATACCTTGTGGCATGGCTCGTTCCTCTTCCATTGGGTCCACGGATTCATTGGGTGGGCAATGCAGCTACAGTTCGGTTTCAAGGTAAAATCGTCTTCCTCGTCTTGACTCACCACTGCGATGTTGTTGAAGTTCCCCTCGCAGTTGAGGCACATGTTAGAACAACAAAGCCCTGCCTTCTTGCACCCAAAATTTCGGTTGCAGTTCTCTGTGCACTTGCAGGATACAAGCTTCAACAAAGCAGGGGGAGCAGGGGGTAGTACAGTAAATACAGGCTCAAGGCCAGCATTTGTTTTCTTCCATCCCCACTCATCAGCATTTTCTTTCAACGCCCAGTCATTGCTGGACTTGGTGATATACTTTTAAAGAGAGCTGTTGCGCTGCAGCTGCAGATGGTGGTAAAGCAGCAATATTAGAACTGTATCTAAAGGCTGACTACGAAATATACTTTAGGTAGTTCAGCGAAGGTACATTCGTCCCACTATAGCCATGCAGTGAGAGAAGTAAACGTTCCGCAGCAGCTGCAACCATCTCCTGAGTAGTGATCGGGTATTTGAACACTTAACAACATCTGCAACATATGGATTATTCCCAAGAATTTTGAGGAACTTCATTTTCCCTTGCATAAACGGTGCTGACTTTGTATCGCACCCGCTCATAGCATGTAGGAAAATGATGTTTTCCGCAACCGTTGAACTCGCAGCATTTGATGGAGAAAATGTCAATGGAGAAACGGTGTCCTTCCCAGGTTTTAAAAAGAAAACGTTTTCAGATTTGCAGAGACCTATCAAAATAACCAAGAGTTTTACATACCCCCCACCCCCCACCCAACTATATTCACCATCTCATTTTATGGAGCCAAGGACAAAGCAGTGTTTTCAATAAAGGTGTCTGCTTATTCTTTTGCTTGCTTGCATGTAATATCTGGTGATGAAAACTTATCAATCATCATAGATATTAACCGACCCTTGTTCTTTGGATTAGCAAGAAACTTTTCTTTGGACGTGGTAGGTATCGTTGTGCCGTCAAACAATACGTCAGTCAAAGCATGCTTCCTTAGTTGTCTCATACACTCATCAGTTTTTTTACCACTTTGTACGTCATCAGGGTAGCCATCAAAGACTACCTGATAGTTGATATTTTGACTGCACGTACTCAACATATTTGTCGGATATTAAAGAAAAAGAAAGATTTTTAGACCAAACAGCCCTATAAAATTACAAACCACCATCAATGACGAATTGATCCCTGCCGCTGAACCGCTTGGTTGTTAGGAGTTTGAATGCCTTGTAGAGAGTAGATTTGGTTCTTTTTCTTAAGCCATTGTCAAATAGGGACTCGGAATAAGGTCCTGGATCGTAAGTCAAAAACTCCTCAATATCTTCATCTGAGTGCTTTACAACCGAAATTCGTTGGAACAAAGTTGTGGGATTAATAGAAACCAATTCGTCGTCTACTCGTATCACAGTATCACACTGTTCATTACAACAAGAGGTTTTATTCTGTCGCTCCGTTTAAATTTGACAGTTCCAAAGCCACCAACAACAACACTGTTCACGTCTTTAATGTCTGATTACCTAGACTTATGGCAGTTGATCCGTTTAGGCTAAAAATAAAACTTTTAGGAACTGAAGTCCGTGTCAGCTTTTATTAACGAAAGTGTGTTTTAGTTATTTTATTTTTGTGTTATTTAAAAGGCAAAATAAAGTGCTATATTTTTGTAAAAGCAAATGGAGATTTTGATCCGATCCCACGTATGCTCATTTTTATTTATCTTTTAGTTATGAAGAAAACAATGAACTTCAGGTGCATAAAATATAGTCAATCATATAATTTTTAGTATCATTAATGGTCAACATTTGCGTTATAACACCCTTTCAAAGATAATCCGCGAAGTAATGATTTGGCAGCGAAAGGATTAAACTTCGGAAAAATATCTTACGCTGAGAGGTCTGGCACCTCTCAGCGTTTTTCTCAATCTGAACTCTTAATTTAAATCCTTTCACTCATGGTTTTCGCAATGGGAGAGGATTTTGTCCGAGAAGAGGCTTATCAGGACCACTTGTACCGTGGGACCATGACATCACCTGCAAACCAGTGCGGTTATTGGTTCCTTTCTAAAAAGAGGAAAATAAGTAGTTGCACTTTGGGGTTTCTCACGGAGATCTTTTTCTCACCAAGACAGGCCATCAGCAAAGTAAGTCCTGTCATCCTTGGTGGACAATGATATCAATTATAATTCTAAAGTTTTCCTCTGTTCACAAAAGAAGTTCGGGATTGTCACTATTTCAAAGCAACGCCGATGTGAGAAAATATGCTGGAAATGTTCTTTTAGAACTTTTCACACGAGAACTCTCAGATGCCAAACACTGGTTCTCATGCACCGGCACGTAAAAGTAAAAATGGATTCTTTATAGCGTAAAATAGTTAGTTTCCATGTTACATCGATGTACAGTGCCGTATTTCCCGTTGTTTCAGTTTTTTGCTTTTAACACATATTTCTGTGGAACTCTCATGGCTAAGATCAGAGAAAAAAATTTCAAATTCATAAAATGTATGAAATTTTATCCTCTTTGATTCATATAATGTGAACTTTCACGTAAAATGCATAGTTTTAGAGTTATTTTGGTAAAACAGAGAAAAATACGTTTTTTTTTTTTTTTACATTTTTGTAAAAAGAAAAGTATTTACCGGAAAAGAGTTTGTTGGAAAACCTCAAATTCGTGTTCAGCGACCCCAGAAAACATAAAAGTACCAAATATCAAAATTCCACCAAAACTTTCTTTTATTTTCTACCAAATGACTGGAATAATAATAGGCAAGAAACACAAACACGGAATTGGCGACTCAAAATACTGAGTATGTGCAAAGTACTTATGAGCTAATAAACTAATTCGATTTATCTTACCTTTATTTAATGTATCACTATTGTCCCTCAAAGGCTGACTTTGAGATTGAGAAGTGGCACTAGTTAACCAAGTATTTTAACTTTTCAAACTTTTTTCAACGTCTAAAGATTTTCTCTTCTTCTTTTTTTTCTTTTCGTAGCGCCACTATGGCACACACGTTTCATGTTGACACAACTGTGACACTGCACTAACTACAACCATACTACGATACTGAGTGAATGAGCGTCGCAATGCGCCCTGAATCAAAGCCTATAAGCACTACACTACACAGAGCTCGATTTGTATAGCAGCCCTCTTCCATCTGGCCAGCGACACGACACAGCGCCACTACGTAGGCTACCATAAACAAAAAACAACTGGGCACTGCTTAAAATTGATTGTAAACGCATAAACTTAGTGGGAAATAGTGAAATTTGTCTAATGTAACTCATTATAAAGTTGTACTCGTATATCCATTTTTAGGGGCCCCTTTGGGCCGGGGGCCCTCGGCAATCGCCGACCAGCCGACCTGGCCAGTCCGGGCCTGGTCGAATAAATGTACTTTCTTGTTATTTTATTTTGACATTTCTATTTATTCTATTTTCCATTCATTCCATTTATGGATATTTATTTAATTTACATATTCGTGTCAAATAATACTCTTTAAAGTTATTATCAGGATTAGGATAGGATACGATTAGAGTTAGGATTAGGAATAAAAATTGAACGACAATGGCATGACCGATTCAGGTTTAAAGTATGAACCAGGAAGTCTATTTACATCATGAAGCAATATGAAAATTAGAAAATTATCGGCTAATATTTGTTAATATGTTTTACAGTCATAGTTGGCATCAAAGGTGAGCGGGGAAATGATCATCTAAAATACCATTAAGTATTTACCACGCAAAAAACAAATCTGGTTACAACAATGTATTTAATTTTGCGCCAAATTTCACGTGATAAAAAAAAAAAATAAGAAAGCAAATTGACTATGGACCTAATTACAGACCCCTAACCTTCCTATTCTCGGAAATTTTCTACCTATATGTAAAAAAAATTCTACTATATAGAACGCGCTTTCACGTTTATAATGTTATGAATTGGCACGATCGGCTTGTTCAAGTTTACACAATTCGGTTGGAAGAAAAGATTCATTATTTTTTTATTTCTTATTTGCTTTTGCATTACGCGACTTTGTTGGTAAAATCGATTTTTTTTTCGATAACATTGTTGTTTTTTAAGTTTAAAAAATATTGTACTTTTACTTAAACATTGCTTTAAAATCTATGCAATTTTTCTTATCCTACAAGACTTTACAAAAATCTATTATGAAACAACTTTAAAAAAAGACAACAAAGTTTTTCCTATTTTAAAACTAAAAGAAATGTAAAATTAAATTCCGGTTCGAAACGACGATTTACAAATGTGTTTCGATTGTGGGGAAATGATAGAGGAAAAATGCTGTTACTTCGACACAATCATATTAAATCTTTAGCTTTTATGAGAAAAGCATCTTTCTTTTAAAAAATATAGTTATTTTTATTAAGATTTTCTGATTTTCGATACGGATAATTTTGCGATGCATATCATTGACATTTGCCATCCATTTTTTTTTAACTTTTTAAAATTTAAATTAAAAATATGGTATCTTTATGTTAGCCGTGTGCAGACGATAAATCGCCAACCTAACCCATCATTCGTATTGAATTCATTAAAAATATAAATCTTTCACTCATTTCATTTAAAACACAGAACTTTAATTTACAACACATACATTTAAAATACATATATTACGTACATTTAAAATAATTCCTTTCATATGAAAAAGAAAAAGAAAATAAAAGAGAAATTAATCAAATTTGATAACCCAAGATCATTTTATTTCAACATCAAAACAAATCTGTTTTATTTTTCTATATATGACATCATATTCGCTTGCTTTCCATACTTGTATTTATGCACTTTGTATTATTATCAAATATTTGAAAACGCACGTTTTATTTCTAATATGACAACATTTCATATTCTGCTTAATTCTTAAATAATTCATTTCCTTTTCATTTTTCACGTGGAAATTTTTCACTTGAAAATAAATTGTTGATTAAAAATTATTACTCAGGGGTTTTATTTTATATTGGCAATGATACAGTATTAGCAACGGTAAAATAAACTTAACCATTTTAAAAAAAAGCTGCAAAACCGAGCCCTTTGGGCCAAACCAACCAACCATTTTAAAATATACGAAAAAATGTCCATTTATTCTGTATGAAAATAACGAAATTTTGAATTATTAAGAAAAATATTGAAATAAAATAAACAGAAAGCATTCTATGTTCATTTGAGGGTTATAATCAACTTATATGCAAAGATACAGGATAATTAAATGCTTCATTTTGACGCTGGTTTCAGCCTAACATTTGCGCACAATCAGATTTATAATATTACTAGCTGTTACCCGTGACTTCGTTCACGTAACATTAAAAAAAGAATAAATTCATTAATTTACTAAAACATTTCACTTGATAATTAACAACATAAATAATTAACCAAAGCTTTATCACATTTTATAGGAGACCATACGGTATTTCTTTGCTATAGGGGCCTTGACATAACCCAGTCTTGAAAAAGTGAAATTTCATGCCAAATAATATATACAATCGCGAAAATGAAACTGCAACTAATGAAAAAGGAGGACCAAGTAAAATCGTGAAAATCGAGGAATTCCTCTTCGTAAAACGAAAAACAACACTGGCAGAATTCTTCTACACAACAGAGCATTTTAGGTGATATTTGGTGTACAATTTGTGTATGTGTGCTTACTAAATGGGCATTATTATATTGTTTATTTGCATAGACATATGTTATATATTTCTTACTACATTATCTTGTTTATGTATATATTAAATTAAGTGCTTCACGCTAAGTGGTGTAAATAGTGAACAAACTGCTTATGGATTTTATACATTGATAGATATTTCACAAAGATATAACAATCTGATGCGATTCTAAAATGTAAATAAAGGTTGCTAGAAAGTACTTTAAATTCTGCCCAATTTAACCTCGATATTTTCTCTATCGCGTCAAGAACACTATTAGCAAATAAATACCTACGACACAAATCTGATGATCTAAATTTACATATGTTTGTTAGTATATATAGGATTATTTTTTGATTTATTTCATGCGCTTGAAATATTTTACGCTTTCTCTAGGGTTAGGTGTCAAATAAATGTACTTTCTTGTTATTTTATTTTGCCATTTCTATTTATTCTATTTTCTATTCATTCCAATTATGGATATTGATTTAATTTACATATTCGTGTCAAAGAATATTCTTTAAAGTTATTATCAGGTTTAGGATAGGATACGTTTAGGATTAGGAATAAAAATTGAACGACAATTGCATGACCAATTCAGGTTTAAAGTATGAACCAGGAAGTCTATTTACATCATGAAGCAATAAGAAAATTAGAAAATTATCGTCTGATATTTTTTAATATGTTTTACAGTCATAGTTGGCATCAAAGGTGAGCGGGGAAATGATCATCTAAAATACCATTAAGTGTTTACCATGCAAAAAAAATCTGGTTACAACAATGTATTTAATTTTGCGTATTAATAATAATAAAAAAAAAGCAAATTGACTATGGACCTAATTACAGACCCCCAACCTTCCTATTCTCGGAGATGTTCTACCTATATGTAAAAAAAAAATCTACTATATAGAACGCGGTTTCACGTTTATAATGTTATGAATTGGCACGATTGGCTTGTTCAAGTTCACACAATTCGGCTGGAAGAACAGATTCATTACTTTTTGATTTCTTCTTTGCTTTTGCATTACGCGAATTTGTTGGTAAAATCGATTTTCTTTTCGATAACATTGTTGTTTTTTAAGTTTAAAAAATATTGTAATTTTACTTAAACATTGCTTTAAAATCTATGCAATTTTTCTTATTCTACAAGACTTTACAAAAATCTATTATGAAACAACTTTAAAAAAAGCTATATTTAAAAAAGACAACAAAGTTTTTCCTATTTTAAAACTAAAAGAAATTTAAAATTAAATTCCGGTTCGAAACGACGATTTACAAATGTGTTTCGATTGTGGGAAAATGATAGAGGAAAAATGCTGTTACTTCGACACAATCATATTAAATCTTTAGCTTTTATGAGAAAAGCAACTTTCTTTTAAAAAATATAGTTATTTTTATTAAGATTTTCCGATTTTCGATACGGATAATTTTGCGAAGCATATATCATTAACATTTGCCATCCAATATTTTTTTTTTTTTTACTTTTTAAAATTTAAATAAAAAAATATGGTATCTTTATGTTAGCCGTGTGCAGACGATAAATCGCTAACCTATCCCATCATTCGTATTGAATTCATTAAAAATATAAATCTTTCACTCATTTCATTTAAAACACAGAACTTTAATTTACAACACATACATTTAAAATACATATATTACGTACATTTAAAATAATTCCTTTCATGTGAAAAAAAAAGAAAAAAAAAAGAAAAATTAATCACAAATAATTTGATAACCCAAGATCATTTTATTTCAACATCAAAACAAATCTGTTTTCTGTTTCTATATATGACATCATATTCGCTTGCGCTTTCCATACTTACACATATTTATGCACTTTGTATTATTATCAAATATTTGAAAACGCACGTTTTATGTCTAATATGTCATCATTTCATATTCTGTTTAATTCTTAAATAATTCATTTCATTTTCATTTTTCACGTGGAAAATTTTCACTTGAAAATAAATTGTTGATTAAAAATTATTACTCAGGGGTTTATTTTATATTGGCAACGATAAAGTATTAGCAACGGTAAAATAAATTTAACCATTTAAAAAAAAGCTGCAAAACCGGGCCCTTTGGGCCAAACCAACCAAACCAACCAACCATTTTAAAATATACGAAAAAATGTCCATTTATTCTGTATGAAAATAATGAAATTTTTAATTTTTAAGAAAAATATTGATATAAAATAAACAAAAACCAGCCTATATTCATTTGGGGGGTTATAATCAACTTATATGGAAAGATACAGGATAATTAAATGCTTCATTTTGACGCTAGGCTTCAGCCTAACATTTGCACACAATCAGATTTATAATATTATTAGGATTAGGATTCTGCCTGCCGAATTTTCGGTATTCCGTCGAATAGTTACTATTTAGTTGGCCGAATATTCGGTATTCATCCTCACTGTTATTATTCAGCTAGCCGAATATTCGGTATTAGGTTTACCTGTGGAAAAATACTATTCGGTGCATCCCTAGTGAGAAAGTCAACACAAAACGTGAAAATACGCTAAAAATTGCGCACAAAAAATTCGCGAAAATGAAATTCAAAAATCGCTGTACGAATTCCGAATAGACTTTATAGAAAATATCAGTGTTGAATTCAGGGAGACATCCCCCGCCCCCCGTAAAATTTGAGATTTTATGATTTTAATGGTTAAAACGTGCAATCCCCCCCCCCCCCCCTCTCTCCCCGGAGTCATAGAAATCCTTCCCCGAGAAAAGTGTATGAATTCAACACTGGAAAAGATGACAAAATTTACTATATTGCACTAAAAGATTGAAACTGGAGATTGAACCTTTTACTAATGTGGAAAAATCGTCACAAAAAGTTAAATAACTCTAAAAATCGCATAAAAAAATAATAATCAAGAAATCAAAAACTGGCTTGGAGGTGCACAACTTCAAATATACCTGCCAAATTTTATAGATGTGTGTGAAGCGGCCTCTTCAGAACACAGTGAACACACAAACAAACAAACTTTTATCTTTATTATCATAAGATGAACATTTTTAAAGATATCATTTATCATATAACACAGGAAGCCTTAAAAAAAAAAAAAAAAAGCATAAAAATTTTAACAATATTGTATAACTTTATTTTTATTCTATTAAAACTAGTCGTTGGGGGCCACCGTAATACTTACCCATCATGGATATGCATAATGTAAACTATTAAAATAAAAATGTGTAAATTACTTATAAAATGCATTGCAATTCAAATAAAATCGTGGCTTGTGACGTCATAAACTTTAAAGGCTCGATTACTGAATTGCTTGAAAGAGGTTTTTCCTTATAACTCCAAAAATAATAATCCTATTAACTAGCGGTTTATTGCATCTGATTAAGCGTCAAATTTCCAATTAAAATATATCTTTAAAGTGAAATTTGGATGAAATACAGGGTCATGAAAAATCGAAGAGTGTGGAAAATAGGATTCCAAATATCTTGGCAACTCATTATCCGATCGACTTCATGCTTTATGCAAAATTTATGCTTTTTTTATTGTCTTTTATATTCATTTCTTAAAATAAACAATTTTGAAAAATTTTATATACCTTTTATCAGAACGAATATTTCGAGAGTCCGAAAAAAATAGTTCCGGTTAATCGAGGTTATTGAAATTAAATAGGCTTCTTCCCATTATTACATACTAAGTACATTACCAAATTGCAAGTCTCTATCTCAATTTTTTCGGGAGATAGAGCGTTTACAGACACACGGCAATTTTTTTTTTTTTTTTTTTTCTAAAAATATGTTTTTCGGAATCTCCAGTGTCTGAAACGTGTAAATCCGTCAAAAATTTTTTTTCGATTTTCAAAACGATTACAACACTTACCCTATACTACGTATGATGGGTAAGTAAAAAGTGCAAATACGCAAACATTTACTTTTACGAAATGAAACAGAATATTTTTAGAATTTTATCAATCAATTTTTTTCAAAAAATTTCAGTATTATATATATTACTTACCCATCATACGTAGTATAGGGTAAGTCTTATAATCGTTTTGAAAATCGAAAAAAAAATTTGACGGATTTACACGTTTCAGACACTGGAGATTCCGAAAAACATATTTTTAGAAAAAAAAATTTGCCGTCCGTCTGTGTGTCTGTAAACGCTCTATCTCCCGAAAAAATTGAGATAGAGACTTGCAATTTGGTATGTACTTAGTATGTAATAATGGGAAGACGCCTATTTCATTTCAATAACCTCGATTAACCGGAACTATTTTTTTCGGACTCTCGAAATATTCGTTCTGATAAAAGGTACATCAAAATTTTCGAAATTGTTTATTTTAAGAAATGAATATAAAAGATTATAAAAAAACATAAATTTTGCATAAAGCATGAAGTCGATCGGATAATGAGTTGCCGAAATATGCTCTTCGATTTTTCATGACCCTGTAATTTCATCCAAATTTCACTTTAAAGATATATTTGAATTGGAAATTTGACGCTTAATCCGATGCAATAAACCGCTAGTTAATAGGATTATTATTTTTGGAGTTATAAGGAAAAACCTCTTTCAAACAATTCAGTAATCGAGCCTTTAATGTTTATGACGTCATCAAGCCACGATTTTATTTGAATTGCAATGCATTTTATAAGTAGTTTACACATTTTTATTTTAATATTTTACATTATGCATATCCATGATGGGTAAGTATTACGGTGGCCCCCAACGACTAGTTTTTTTTATGTTTTTATTAATAAAACGAAAACTATTTTGGTTACATTCTAAATAAAAGATTTTTTAAGAATCATTTTATAGCTGAACAAATTAAGATGCGAAACATCTAAAAATGAGAATGAGGAATAATGGCTTGATACAATAATAATTTTCTATGTAGTAAATATCTTACAGTCACATCTCATATTATATTAAAATTAAGAATTTTTACGAAAGCTGAAAAAGGAGGGAGGAAAAACAACTAAGAACTAACACATAACGTATTCAGTCATCAGTTAATACTACATATTCAGTTAATCAAACTCATAAAGCATTATTACCAAATATAATGTTAAAAAAATCCATATTATCACGAATACAGAGAGAGAGCAATTATATGAAAGTGTAATTAAACTGATTCACTGGAAGTGTGTAACAAATACGAGTTGCAAAATTTGAATTATGAAAAGAATTATAAAAATTGTTGCAGTAGAAGTGGAGAATAAAAATAAGCACTTAAAAAAAATAATAAAAACGCGGGAAAAAACATCGAAATTAGACTGATTCCAATTTAAAGCTCAGCATTGTGATGCACTTGGCGCCCGAGGTGGGAGCAACGCTCACACCACCTTGCTGCGGCTTTGTCTCAACTTCCCAAAATTATTTCAAACAGTCTGTGCCTTTTAATTAAAACGCACATTGGTGATTGGTAGCATACATAGCGATTTGTTATACGTTACAAAAATAACTGGTTATTGGAGCATGTTACCAATGTTCCTGCAGAACAATGTAACCTATTAAGGCTCCCGTTACGCGAAAACACAATACAACCGCTCGCTAAAATGTTAATCCTATAGGGCAGTTATTTTATATCTCGTTTGCAATTCAATGTTTTTAAACCAATTTTTTTTAATTTGTTTATTTATTTATTTTTATTTTATTTTATTTTATTATTACTTACCCATCATACGTAGTATAGGGTAAGTCTTGTAATCGTTTTGAAAATCGAAAAAAATTTTTTGACGGATTTACACGTTTCAGACACTGGAGATTCCGAAAAACATATTTTTAGAAAAAAAATTTTGCCGTCCGTCTGTGTGTCTGTGTGTCTCTGTGTGTGTGTGTCTGTAAACGCTCTATCTCCCGAAAAAATTGAGATAGAGACTTGTAATTTGGTATGTACTTAGTATGTAATAATGGGAAGAAGCCTATTTCATTTCAATAACCTCGATTAACCGGAACAATTTTTTTCGGACTCTCGAAATATTCGTTCTGATGAAAGGTATATAAAAATTTTCGAAATTGTTTATTTTAAGAAATGAATATAAAAGACAATAAAAAAACATAAATTTTGAATAAAGCATGAAGTCGATCGGATAATTAGTTGCCGAGATATTTGGAATCCTATTTTCCACACTCTTCGATTTTTCATGACCCTGTATTTCATCCAAATTTCACTTCAAAGATATATTTTAATTGGAAATTTAACGCTTAATCAGATGAAATAAACCGCTAGTTAATAGGATTATTATTTTTGGAGTTATAAGGAAAAACCTCTTTCAAGCAATTCAGTAATCGAGCCTTTAAAGTTTGTGACGTCATCAAGCCACGATTTTATTTGAATTGCAATGCATTTTATAAGTAGTTTACACATTTTTATTTTAATATTTTACTTTATGCATATCCATGATGGGTAAGTATTACGGTGGCCCCCAACGACTAGTTTATTTTTTGCATTGGATAGCTAAAATCGATCTCCTCGTTATTTTTTACTTTTTCGATTTTGTTTGCAGTTTTTTTCTTTTTATGAGGATACTTTCACTTTCGGAACCAGTTTCGTAAAATAGTGTAACATTGTTAAAATATGCTGCAAATAATAATTTTTCCCATAGACCATTAAATAACCGAATTCTTTTGTGTGCTGTGTGACCCTGTAAATGAGTAATTGCTTCATATACTACATATTCTACAAAAAACATGTTTTAGTGCCAATCAGAAATGCATCAATTTTATTATACTTGAAATAGTATAACATCATTAAAATACACCACAAACGATTTTTCCCCATAGACCGTAATTCTTTTGAGTGTCCCTGTAAACGAATTATAAATGCTTACACACTTCCTTTTCAATACTGAACATGCCATACTAAACCTCAATAACATATAGCAATTACATGGCAATCTGAGTATATTTACTCGAGTTAGAGCACAGACAGGCAGACAAACCGAGTTCATGAACATTTTTCAACTATGTTGGAAAGTGTTAAAAATATAATATTTTTATTTATTAGGTATTTGGCTAACTATACATAAATATAACTCACGCCCGTATTTTAACCCTTAAATACTCGCGCAAAATCACACAGAAAAACTTCCTGTGCAGTTTATTGTGTTCACCATATATTTTTAAATTTGTAGGAAAATAATTTAATGTTTTATAAAATTAACTAGCAAGCTACGCCCGCTACGCTGGTCAATTTCTTTTAACGAACCTTTAATCAAACAAAATATTGACATTTCATAAATAACTTTTATATTTTAACAGAATAATAAGGCTACTATAATTTGTGACTCGTGCTATAGCCAATATACACTTCAGGACACGTCGCCCTTATCATTATCTTTTTACGCATGAAGGTTTCGCTATGGTATACTCCATTGGAAAATTTGGTAATTTTTGAAATTCAATATTTGAAAAACGGCATAATCATTAGATTTGAAATTTATATCAAGAAAAATACAATTTTTTACCTTTCAAACGCAGTTTGTCTTAACAATTTTCTGACAAATACTTTTTGAGCTATCATTTTTTTCAGTAACTTCAAATGTTTCATTTTCCGAGATTAATCTGTTGCAACAATTAGCGAAAAACCCAGTCGTCAGCAACGCATAGTTTTTTATTAAAGAGGCTGTTGGAGCAGGGATTGTCACCACCAATTTGCCACCATCACTTTTGAAATCGGTTCCGTGGTTCCAGAGATTCCATAGAAATTGTAATTTAGAATGAATTCAGAACGCTTTTCGCTCATTTCACCCATTTAAATTTCGATTTTTTTTTAAATTTATTCTTAGAGAGCATTTACATCTTATAAGTAACTACAATGCTAAATTTCGAATTTCTTGCCCCTTCAGTATAAAAAAGTCGCAATTTTCGAACATTTTTCGATCCTGCACCTCATTCATGTTAGTGGCACCGACATAAAATATAGCCTATGTTGGAGTAGGGATTGTCCCCATCAATTTGCCACCATTACTTTTGAAATCGGTTCTGTAGTTCCAGAGATTTCATAGAAATTGTAATTTAGACTGTTTTTAGAACGCTTTTCGCTCATTTCACCCTTTTAAATTCCAATTTCTTTTTTATTTTGTTCTTAGAGAGCATTTACATCTTATAAGTAACTACCATACCAAATTTGATGCTTCTATCTCCTTCAGTACACAAAAAATCGAAATTTTAGAACGGTTTTCGCTCCTGCACCCCCCTGGGGGTGGTGGCACCGACATAAAATGACAAATTTCAAATTTCTAGCTCATTCAGTATAAAAAATAAAAATAAAACTGCCCAGTTAAACTGAGGGCATTGAGTTGACAGGCTATTCACACTAATTGTATATTATACTCTTATTTCAAAGAATTTGAAATAAGCCCATCAAAAAATAAAGAAATAAACAATATATTAAGGGGGGGTCATCCCCCCGTTACCCCCCTCATAGTTAACTAATGAACCCCTTAAACTAATCAGGTAAATCTCTAATTACAATGAATATATATACAAAATTTGAAGAAAATCGGATAATTCTGCATGAAAAACCCATTTATATAAATTAAGGCGGGATTAGCCCCCTCCGTTCCCCCCCTTTATACTTAACCAATCAATCCCGAAAACTAATCAGGGAAGCGTCTTAACCCAATGAACCGATAAACAAATTTTGAAGCAAATGGGATAATTCTGCATGAAAAACCCATTTATATAAATTAAGGGGGGTGGGAATTATCCCCCCCCTACCTTTATACTTAACCAATCAATCCCGAAAACTAATCAGGGAAGTGCCTTAACACAGTGAACCTATAAACAAAATTTGAAGGAAAACGGAATAATTCTGCATGAAAAACCCAATTATATAAAATAAGGCGGGATTAGCCCTCCGTTCCCCCCCTTTATACTTAACCAATCAATCCCGAAAACTAATCAGGGATGCGCCTTAACACAGTGAACCTATAAATAAAATTTGAAGGAAATGGGATAATTCTGCATGAAAAACCCATTTATATAAATTAAGGGGGGTATTAGCCCCCCGTTCCCCCCCTTTATACTTAATCAATCAATCCCGAAAATTAATCAGGGAAGCGTCTTAACCCAATGAACCTATAAACAAAATTTGAAGGAAAGCGGAATAATTCTGCATGAAAAACCCATTTATATAAATTAAGGGGGGGATTAGCCCCCCGATCCCTCCCCCTTTATACTTAACTAATCAATCCCGAAAACTAATCAGGGAAGCGCCTTAACTCAGTGAACCTATAAACAAAATTTGAAGGAAAACGAGCAATTCTGCATGAAAAACCCATTTATATAAATTAAGGGGAGGGGGAATTAGCCCCTTGTTCCCCCCCTTTATACTTAACCAATCAATCCCGAAAACTAATCAGGGAAGCGCCTTAACACAGTGAACCTATAAACAAAATTTGAAGGAAAACGGATATTTCTATGAAGAGTTATCGCATTACGTACGTACATACATACAGAACCGGCTGGCAAGCTCTCAGGGCTTGATAGCCAGTTTGATAGCTAACAAATGGCAATTTTAGAACGTTTTTTGCTCCTGCACCCCCTGGGGTTAGTGACACCGACATAAAATATAGCCTATGTTGGAGCAGGCTCGGACTGGCCCATCGGCCCGAGGGCCGGTGCGCCCTCAGCCAGGGAAAATTTTACGCCCCTAAGCCGTTCCAATATTTTCTCACACAAACATATTCTGATTAGTGTACTAAATTTCGAGAATTTGCTTACTGATAATCATCAACTAATAGACAGATAGCAAAAGAGAGGGATTTTTATTATCATAAAGAAATTGAAGGTACATCGAAGGAAATTGCAGAATCCGAAATCAAAGCGGACGTGTTTACATACGATTGAGGGGAGAAAACGGGCACATGCGGAAAGTTTTAATAGCCCTGGCGCGTCGGGGTTACTAAAGCTCACTCCCTTGTTCTGAAAGAAAAAAAAAATATCGGTTCTTACATTATTTTTAGGTGTGAATCTCAGATCAAATATTTTGCGTGCCCGCCATTATAGTACCAGGGGAGGTCACCCGACCTTTAACGTCGTCCCTGAATGGACCTATAATTGAAACCTTGCTTTTCGAAAAACAACTTTATAAAAGAAAGTGATAAATATTAGAAGGCAAAACCGTTTTCTGTGGATTTTGTTGTTGACTGGAAAACATAACCTGTCTCTCTTTTCGAGGAATACAACTTGAATGACACTTCTGGATTGCAATTCTGCAAAATGCGGGATCCAATCTCCAGATTTTTTATCATTCAAATAACCTACCATAACTTTAGTTTAGTAATCTAAGCTAAGCTTTATTTAATGACAGCCTTTCTGTAATTAAATAACTGTACGTAAATTCTGGTATGTATTTTAAATAAAAAATTGTTTTATTTAATCACGGAAAAATCGATCATTAAATAAAGCGATGCTTAGTATTGAGAATCTATTGTAGGTTTCTTGAAGTAAAAAACGCTGGCAGCAAAATCCTGTAGCTTGCAGGATTACAATCCTCGGGGGATTTCTTTCAATTATACAAACTTAAATATTTCCCTTGATCTCTAATTATGATACGAAATTTGTAAATCATGGGAAGAGTGTGCTGAGAAAAGTAAATTTACTCAATTATTTTAGTGATTTAAAGGTTACTAATCGCTGTTTTTGATGTCCTATTTTAGTAGAAACCTTTTCATAGTGCGATATCAATTCAGCATTTTAAGTATGCATAAAATAATTTTTAAGCATACAAAATTCCACGTCCCCCTCCTGTTTCTTCTTATCCCAAATGCTGCAAATGTAATATTTTCACAAGCAAGTATTATTTCCCCATTCAAACACCCTTATATTTGGTATATTCATATGTGGGACTTTTTCAAAAGAAAAAAAATCAAGCAGCAGTTTTAGTTTCAAAATTTCTATTTCTGCACTGAAAGTACATTTTTGTTCTCGATATGAATATTTTCCGAACGAAGTTTGCATACTGAATCCTTATTTTGTATGTGTGATGAGGTATACACCTCTAGAGACCACATTTAAAGATGTTATTTCACCAAAGAAAAGAAAAGCTGCTGTAAATAAACAGCATTTGCTGTTCAGATTATATCAGAAATTGCATCTATACCATGTTTATAACTGACTTGATAACTAATTCATATTACGTCAAATAAATATATTTAAAAAAATAAAAGTTGGAGCTCTTAACACTGATGTTCTTGCATCTTAATAGTCATAAAAGTAAAATTTATTTGAATAATAGTTTTAATGATATTTGTTTAAATACAAATGGTAAATGCTAAATGGTGAAATATTCCTGAAACCAAGAAAACCAAATTAGAAGAAATTTAAATCGGTAATTCTAGAAGCATAAAAATAAACAAATTAGTTGCTAATTAATATAGGATCAATTATTAGCATATATTATTTTTAATATTAGTGTAGTTTTGCCAGAAAACATAACTGTTTGTTAAATGGCATATCTTTAGTTTAGACCATAACGATCAGCAAACCGTTGGTTCAGACTATTGGAAGCAGCCAAACTCAATCTTTGGCCAACGAAGCAAGTAAACAATGGACTAATGCTATCCAACAGTTCTGTGTTGCTTGAGTGAAAAAATCATTGTATAAAAAAGGGAAGAGTTAGTTATTATCAAGTCATATTTCACAGCCCGATGCAGGTTTAAAAAGATCATAAATATCATCAAGCTTGTAATAATGTTTAAAATTGCTAAAAAAGTAAAGCAAAAAAAATTGTGTGTGTGTGCGTGTGCGTGTTAGTGGACACAACTATGGATATATCAAGTCAGACTAATGTGTTAATTTACAATCCTGGACAAAAGAAGTGATCATCCCCTACTAATTCTTCTAAAAACAATTGTAAAAAATCTATAGGAACCAATCGATTGGACGATAATGTCTACTAATTAAACCTATGGATTAAGTATGTTACAGGAGTCGTCTACATTTAAAAAATTATATCAACTTTGAATTTTCAAACAATAACACCTATTTTTGACACCCTATTTGAGTTCCTTGGATCGAGACAGCTTGCGAAATGGTATAGTTTAAATACTTTATGTTAAATTTTCATAGAGTTAGAAGAGTTTAAAGTTTGAGGATGCTAATGTTAAATCCATTTGACAAACTTATAAAAATCCTCCGATTGAATTATTATTTTTTTAATGAATTATACTTAATAGACCCAAACATATTGCAGGCTTTTTTGTATTCAAAGACTTTTTTTAATTATGAAAATTATTAATATATTCATATTAAAAAATTATGAATTATGACATACATTAATTTTTATGTAAATAATAACGGTGTGTAAGTCTACAGCTCACTTGAATAATTAGTTTTCGAGAACTTCCGACAGTCTAATGTGACCGCCTTTATGTTTCAAAGAATCCACAGAAAATAACACGTAAACATTTACCAGAAACATTTTGTAGTAGTATTTAGTTTTATATAAAAATAAGTTTATATTATAAATTTTAAGTTCCTGTATAATTTTATTGGTGACTAAACGCGTGTTCAGTACTTTTTCTTGTAAGATTTAAATTTTATTTTCCGAAATTTTTAGATAAACCTTTAACACAATTCCTTTTATAACTCTAAGAAGAATTAAGATAAGTACTATATTCCCAGTCTGTCTTGATCCAGTGAACTCAAACGTAGGTGTTTAATGAAAATGAGCATTTTTAATATGTAGACAATCCCCGAAACAAAATTTATAAATAGAATTTAATAGTAGAAATTATTCCCAATAAATTGGTATCTATTGACAAAAGAACAAATTAGGAAAGTCCTAGTTTACGGTCAATCTATACAAAGTAATCTGTGTTCAACTTTCTAGAGTTTTTGAATACAGTAGAATCCCGATGATCCGAATCCCGGTTATCCGAAAGATCTTAAAACTCTTTTTTTTTATGTGAAATTTTTTATTTCGAAACAAGCATGCTGTTTATAAAATAAATAAACAGCGTCAACTTTACTTATTTGGATCATAGCGTAAATGGAGGCTTTTTATTGCATAGACACATACAACACTTCATTTCTTTACAAAATATGTTGTGATTTTGTTTTTGTTTTTCAATTTTACATTGCTTCAATGCTGCCTTATCACGCCACCATTTAAACAACAACACATCTGACGCTGTTGCATCTTCCTGCACTTCAATATGTTGAGGTGCCAGTATCAATTTTTTCAACTCGTTAAGTTTTTCATGCTTATAAAAATACGTTTGTTGTGCTTTAAAGTATTACTCATCATAAATAAAGTTTGGAGGAAATTAAAACACGTGTAAACAGGAAGTGGTAATCGTACAGAATACGGACACTTGCTGCACCTGCAAGCACAAACGCTTTACCTGACTGTGGGGGAGTGAGAAGAGTGAGTAGTGTCATCTTGTAGGATAAAATTAGGAAACCTCCCGGTTATCCGAAAATTCCTACGGAACTCCGGTCAACCGAAAATCCTTTGGTCCCATGTTTTTCGGATAACTGGGGTTTTACTGCATTACATGACATAGTTTGGAAAATTGTGTAGCATTGTGTAGATTTGATGGAACTTCAAACATGAACAGGGAATATAGTGAAGTCGTCTATCTAGACTCAGGAATATAATATTAAGAGGCTACTTCACTCAGGTGAAAACACCCGCTCACTAATGTTAGTCCTATGGGAGAAATAATTTGCGATACCTCGTTCGCATTTCAATATTTTTAAATGATGTTTTTAGCATTGGATAGCTGAGGTCAATTTCTATGCACGCTCTTTTGTACTTTTTCGATTTTTGTTGCAGTTTTTTTTATTGAGGTTACTTTCCCTTTCGAAACCGGTTCCGAAAGTGAAAGCATCTTAATAAAAAAAACTTGTAATCAAAATAGAAAAAGTACAAAGGAGCGTGCATATAGATCGACCTCAATGCAAAAATAAAATAAAATAAAATAAAATAAAAATATTGAAATGCGAACGAGATATCGTAAATTATTTTCCCCATAAGATTAACATTAGCGAACAGGTGTTTTCGCCTGAATGAAGCAGCCTCTTAAGGGGTCCACTTCACGCACTTGAAAACACCCGCTCGCTAATGTTAATCCTATGGGGAATTATTTTTCTAATATCTCGTTTGCATTTGAATATTTTTAAACGATGCTTTTTGCATTGGATAGCAGAGAGCAATCTTTATTTCCGCCATTGATTACTTTTTCGATTTTCTTAGCGGATTTTTTTTAGGAAGATACTTTCCCTTTCGAAACCGGTTCCGAAAGTGAAAGTATCTTCGTCAAAAAAATCCGCAAGGAAAATCGAAAAAGTAATCAACGGCGGAAATAGAGATTGATCTCTGCTATCCAATACAAAAAAAATCGTTTACAAATATTGAAATTTAAACGAGATATTAGAAAAATAATGCCCCATAGGATTAACATTAGCGAGCGGGTGAGCAAGTGCGTGAAGAGGACCCTTAAGGCATTTTGTTACTTTGTGCTATGCGAATGTGTTAAACCTTGTCAAGTCAGATACAACACAAATAAGTAAAATTGACTTGAGTTCGTTAACATTTTTGCGCCCTCTGAAAATCCAAGGTCGGCGCCCTTTCCTCTGCCCCAGTCCGACCCTGTGTTGGAGCAGGGGTTGTCACCATCAATTTGCCACCATCACTTTTGAAATCGGTACGGTAGTTCAAGAGATTACCCCCTACAAACAAACAACGGGGGACATGCCCCCCGTTCCCTCCTTTATACTTAACCAATCAATCCCGAAAACTAATCAGGGAAACGCCTTAACACAGTGAACCTATAAACAAAATTTGAAGGAAATGGGATAAATCTGCATGAAAAACCCATTTATATAAATTAAGGGGGGGATTATACCCCCGTTCCCCCCCTTTATACTTAACCAATCAATCCGGAAAACTAATTAGGGAAGCGTCTTAACACAGTGAACCTTTAAACAAAATTTGAAGGAAATGGGATAATTCTGCATAAAAATCCCATTTATATAAATTAAGGAGGGATTAGCCCCCCGTTCCCCCCTTTATACTTAACCAATCAATCCCGAAAAACAAATCAGGGAAGCGCCTTAACACAGTGAACCTATAAACAAAATTTGAAGGAAAACGGAATAATTCTGCTTGAAAAACTCATTTATATAAATTAAGGAGGGATTAGCCCCCCGTTCCCCCCTTTATACTTAACCAATCAATCCCGAAAAGTAATCAGGGAAGCGTCTTAACCCAATGAACCTATAAACAAAATTTGAAGGAAAACGGAATAATTCTGCATGAAAAACCCATTTATATAAATTAAGGGTGGGATTAGCCCCACGATCCCCCCCCCCCTTTATACTTAACTAATCAGGGAAGCGCCTTAACTCAGTGAACCGATAAACAAAATTTGAAGGAAAACGGAACAATTCTGCATGAAAAACCCATTTATATAAATTAAGGGGGGGGGGAATTAGCCCCTTGTCCCCCCCCCCTTTATACTTAACCAATCAATCCCTAAAACTAATCAGGGAAGCGCCTTAACACAGTGAACCTATAAACAAAATTTGAAGGAAAATGGAAATTTCTATGAAGAGTTATCGCATTACGTACGTACATACATACAGAACCGGCTGGCAAGCTCTCAGGGCTTGATAGCCATTTTGATAGCTAAATAAAAGAAAACTGCCCAGTTAAACTGACGGCATTGAGCTCACAGGCTATTCACACTAACTGTAAATTATATTCTTATTTCAAAGAATTTGAAATAAGCCCTCGAAAAATGAAGAAATCGACAATATATTAAGAGGGGGGAACCATCCCCCGTTTCTCCTTCTTATAATTAACCAACGAACCCATAAAACTAATCAGAGAAGCGCCTTACCACAATGAACCTATATAGAAAATTTGAAAAAATCGGATAATTCTGCATGAAAAATCCATTTATCTAAATTAAGGGGGGGGGGGGGGGTTAGCACCCCGTCCCCCCTTTATACTTAACCAAAGAACCCCCAAAACTAATCAGAGAAGCGCCTTATCACAATGAACATATAGATAAAATTTGAAGAAAATCGGATAATTCTGCTTAAAAAACCCATTTATCTATATCAAGGGGGGTTAGTCCCCCCCGTTCCCCGTTTATACTTTACCAGTGAACCCCCAAAACTAATCAGGGAAGTGCCTTACCACAATGAGCCTATATACAAAATTTGGAGTAAATTGGATAATTCTGCATGAAAAACCCATTTATCAAAATTAAGGGGGGGGTAGCCCCCGTTTCCCTCCTTTACACTTCACCAATGAACCCCCAAAACTAATCAGGGAAGCCCCTTACCACAATAAGCCCATATACAAAATTTGAAGAAAATCGGATAACTCTGCATGAAAAAAATAATTTATCTAAAATAAGGGGGGGAGGATTAACCCCCCGTTACCCCCTTTATACTTAACCTATGAACCCCCAAAACTAATCAGGAAAGAACCTTATCACAATGAACCTATATACAAAATTTGAAGAAAATTGGATAATTCTGCATGAAAAAACCATTTATCCAAATTAAGGGGGGTTAGCCCCCCGTTCCCCCCCCTTTATAGTTAACCAATCAATCCCCAAAACTAATCAGGGAAGCGCCTTATCACAAGGAACATATAAACAAAAGTGGAAGAAAATCGGATAACTCTGCATGAAAAATTCATTTATTTAAATTAAGGGGGAGGATTCCCCCCCCCCCGTTAGCCCCTTTATACTTAACCTATGAACCCCCAAAACTAATCAGGAAAGAACCTTATCACAATGAACCTATATACAAAATTTGAAGAAAATTGGACAATTCTGCATGAAAAAACCATTTATCTTAATTAAGGGGGATTAGCCCCCCCGTTCCCCCCCTTTATAGTTAAACAATCAATCCCCAAAACTAATCAGGGAAGCGCCTTATCACAAGGAACCTATAAACAAAATTGGAAGCAAAACGGTTATTTCTGTCAAGAGTTATCGCGTTACGTACGTACATACGTACATACATACATACAGAACGGGCGGGCACATAAGCTCTCAGGCTTTGATAGCCTGTGAGCTAAAAATGACAATTTTAGAACGTTTTTTGCTCCTGCAACCCCTGGGGTTAGTGGCACCGACATAAAATATAGCCTATGTTGGAGCAGGGGTTGTCACCATCAATTTGCCACCATCACTTTTGAAATCGGTTCGGTAGTTCCAGAGATTACCCCCTACAAACAAACAATCTTTACTCCTTTATAATATTAGTATAGATTAAAGTCAACTACAGTTACTATGCTGTTACAATATTATAAAAAAAAAAACTCTTAACATATGTACATGTGACAATATTTTCGGACAATGCGCATTTGTAACTTGCATTAAATTTGTAGCATCCAATCTTTAGAATTTATACACACCAATGTAAAAAAAAAAAAAAAAAAAAAAAAAAAAAAAAAAAAATGTTAAATTTAAAAAATGCATACCGCAATTAAAAACGCAGTTCCAGCAATTATAACTCATAGACAGCGAGTGCTGTAACCGAATTATTTAGTGTCCCTGTAAATAAACGATAAATGCTATGTACACCATTATTCTATAGTAAGCATCTTGTAGTGCACCCGATTTATGTATATCAATTTTCGGTACTTTTCGGTTAGCCGGGCGCCAGTGCACTGTATATAGCTATATATACATATATATGTATACATACTACACATATATATGTATACATACTACACACATATATGTATATGTATATATGTATTTATATATACATGTACATATATGTGTGTATGTATATATATATGTATATATAGATATATATATATAGTTCACTGGCGCCCGGCTAATTGAAAAAGCGCAACATCATTAAAATATAATTTCCTCCATAGATCATAATGTAACGGAATAAGTTTTTGGGGTGCGGTGCCCCTATAAATGAACTATAAATGCTACACACTTCATTTTCAATACCGATCATGCCATTTCATTGTAAAACCTCAATATACGAATTACATGGCAATTCGGGTATATTTAATCGAGCACGGACAGACAAATTGAATTCATAAGCATTTTTCAACTATGTTGGATTGTGTTAAAAACGAACCTATGAAATTGTCTAAACTTAGTACAACACTTGTAATCCTCTTTTGAATTCTTTATATATTTTTTAATATGATTTAGATTTTTCACTTTTTATATAAAAGTATATAATATGTAATCAAATTAAATATTAAAAATACAACAGAAAACTCTGCTTAAGGCGGAATCGATAGGGACCGAGAAAATGTTCCTTTGTAGACAGTACTCCGCCTAAGCAAAATTTACTTTATGTTTGTGGATTTGCTGCGACTTGAAAATCTTTCAGAGTTTGACAGATTTTCCGTCTTATACACAGTCCATTGGACAGAGTTTACTGTATTTCGATAGTTATGATAATTGCTTAGCTTTAAAAAAATGTGTGCTGTTAAATTATAAATTAATGAAAATTCAACTATACCAAGTAAAGTACTTGCAAATTTTTCCAAATGTTGTATTAAATATTGTTAAGTGTTATTTTGACAAACCCTTCCCGATTTTGTACTAAATTTATCATTTAACAAAATAAATTTTAATTTCTTTACCCAGTCAAAACGAGTTTTGTTCACTAATGGTCAAAACATATTTTAACCAGGGCGGTTAAAACCGTGGCATATACTTAATAATAATCTACGTAAATTCGTAAATTAATACGTAAATCTACATATAAAATCTATGTAAAATTATTATTTAACTAGCAGACTACGCCCGCTGCGCTGGTCGGTTTCTCCAAAAGAACCTTGAATCAAACGAAATATATCTGTGAATTTAACCTTATATTTTAAAGTAATCTGTACCTTTACCTGGAATATCCTAAAATAACATAAAAACGGATACTTATTTCACTAAGTTATTTTTTTAATACGGTCTATTATTACGTTTACTTTTTATAATACTTACCGTTTTCCATTGATTTATATGTTTTATAGCTACATTTTTTAATAACGTGGATTAACCTATATTATTCACAACTAAAAAGATATAGCGCATCTAGTACTTGTCGAGAATTAAATAAAAATCATGCACTCGTGACATCATAATTCACTTTTATATTTTAACAGAATAATACGGTTACTATAATTTGTGACTCGTGCTGACACATCGTTGTTATTATTTTTTTACGCGTGAAGTTTTCGCTATGGTACTCCATTGTGAAATTAGGTAATTTTTGAAATTCAATATTTGGAAAATGGCATAATCAGTGGATTAGAAATTTATATCAAGAAAAATACAATTTTTTACCTTTCTAACGCAGTTTGTCAAACAATTTTCTGACAAATACTTTTCGAGCAATTAATTTTTTCAGTATTTTCAAATGTTTCATTTTCCAAGATTAATCTGTGGCAACGATTCGCGAAAATCCCAGTCGTCAGCAACGCATACCTTTTTATTAAAGAGGATAATAATACATATACTTAGTAAGTAATAATCTATTATTATGTAAAGTATGCAACGGTTAAAAATACCACTCTTGGTTTAAAAACCAGTACAATCCTGGTTGAAAACCTTTAAATAATTTTCAACAGATGTATTTTAGATATTTAAAGTCTACATATAATCATTACTATTAAAATAAATATTTCATAAATGTTACTTTTAAAAATTGTTTATTTTCATAACAAATATATTTTAAGAATGAAATAAAATATAAATTTCTAACTGAACTTTCTTTGATGGTTTGTTATAAATTGGTTGTTTTATTAAAATCGTGCAAAGTCTTCAGAATTCTGTTAAAACCATCTTTTTAAAATTAGTTATCTGGTTTTGATAAACAGAATATACTTGGTCAGTAAGAAATAGAAAATCAATATTATACATAGACACACAAATACGAAAATATTGCATTAACATAAAAAGGAATTTATATCTTATATCTACACAGTCAGTTAGTCAATAGATAAATTTTATACTCGTTTTAAGTAAATTTTAAATTATATAATATACATATAGAACGAATTAACTGTTCAAAAATGTTATTTAAACATCAATCTCGACATATAAATACCACGATGTGATATTGCTTGAAGTTTCATTTCCTCAATTTTTAGAGCTTTAAATTTCTGAAATAAAATCAGCTTTTTAAGATCTAGTTTAGCTCTCTGTAATTCTTCCCAATTACTATGTTTGCAAGTGTGATTTTTATTTCCACAATAACGAACAATACCATTTTCTTCACCTAAATTATAACCACATACTTCACCGGCTTTCCTCAGGTTATCATAATGCAGCGGACATAAAATTTTCATCTTCCTACACCACGAGTTCTTTGCTGTTTTCCGATTACAAAAAATATTCCATTTATCATCATTAGGCCTTACTTTGCTATCTGTTGTGTCATCTTTCTCCAACTTCACAAAAATTTGTTGTAATCTTCTCAGTTTACTTGGACTTTCAATATCCACTGGAGTCTCATCATCATCATCATCACATTGTAGTTCTACAAAAAGATTTTCTGGATTTTTAGACTTGTGAATAAGGTCGATCAGCTTGATAATTTTTATATCCAAATCTTCCAATTGCTTTTCTATGTCACACAGCTTTACATGATTTTCTGCCAATTTCTTGCAGGTAAGCTCATCTGCAGCTGAAAGTGTGTTGTTCCATTGTTGAGGTGTAACTTCTAAAAAATCACATTTACGGCATTCATGTGTTTTTGCATCACTTGCAGAGATCGTGGATGTTTCCGCAGTATTTAATGCAGAATAATCATGATCCAATATTAAACCAGAAATTGAACCTCTTTGAAAATGTTTGGATACTGTTGAATTTTCATACTTGCGCTTTGCTCTTTTAATTTTTCTTTTGTTGTATATTTCTTTGTAAGTTGTTCTTAAGGCAGGGTCTTTTCTTTTGCAAGGCTTGCAGCAAAATATATCAATCCTTTTCGATTGCATATTGGTGACACCAATGCAATCGCCGTGATACCATTCTTTACAAAAACTGCACTCTATCATAAAACCAGACGATGGGGAACGGCAAATGCAATAAATAGGCTCTTCTTGAGTTAAGTTTGAATTATGAACACAATTTTCTATTACATCCATTTTCAGCTTAGTAATCCACGTTCTCGTTCTCAACAAGCATTCTTTTTTGTAAACGTTCGAATACACAACAATTTGTTGTTGCCATTCTAAAATCTTAATTACTCAAACTCTAGAGCTTGTGTTTGACAACTACATTGTTTGTTTCGCGGGCGGAAATCGCTAAAAATTTCAATAAAAGTTGTTGAACAGAAATAAATTACAAATCAGGTAGTTAAAAAAAGTGTAAATAATAATAATAAGCTTGAAAACAAAAAACATCTTACTAATAAATCTGGAGATCAGAATTTCTCGATGTCGATTGCGTAACGCGCAATTTTCCTTCTTAAATGTTCTCTCTCTCTCTCTCTTTTATTTTAATTGACGGGGGTGGAAGTTTATGTTCTCATTAGCTCATTTTTGAAAAGTAAAAATTTAGCTTCGATTTGATTGCTTAATTTCAGTCACTCTTTGCATTGCAGCAACTATAGAAAAAATTTTGACAAGAACTACAAAAATATTTTAGACAGCAATTGAATGATTTTAAATAATAATAATCGTCTGCAAATTCATTTCTCTCAAATGTAGCGCTTGAAACCACATTTCTTTTCACTTTGAATTTGCATTTCATTGCAAAAATGAAAACGACTTTGGTGGATTATAAAGCCCGTTTCAGGAGTTACGCTAAAATTGTGAAATCTGAATAATGTGCACACTTTTATTTATTAGTATTAGACTTCTGTTTTATAACAATGCTTTCTGAAAATGCAAAATTACTGTCGACCTCTTTTTTTAACACTTTCCAACCTAGTTGAAAAGTGTTTATGACTTCGGTTTGTCTGCCGTCTGTCCGTGCTCTAACTCTCGTAAATATGTTCGGATTGCCCTGCAATTTTTATATGTTATTGTCTTATCTATAGCATGTTCCCTATTTCAACTGAAGTGTGTAGCACTTATAGTTTTTTTACAGGGACACTCAAAAGAATTACGGTATATGGGGAAAAATCATTTACGGTTTATTTTAATGATGTTACACAATTCCAAACACATTGTAATTGATATATATATCACTAAGGTGCATTACAAGAAGCTTAACATGGAAGAAGGTGTGCATAGCACTTATAGTTACTTTACAGGGACAGTCAAAAGAATTCCGTTACATTACGTCTATGGAGAAAAATCGTCTGCGGTTTATTTAAATAATGTTTAACTATGTTAAACGCATTGAAATTTATATATATCACTAAGGTGCATTACAAGAGGCTTACTACAGAATATTGTGTGTATAGCAGTCATCGTTCATTTACAGGGACACACAAAAGAATTCTCTACTGTCTGTTAACAATAATTCCTGGAAGTGCGTTTTAAGTTGCTGAACGCGATTTTAAATTTAACTCACTTTTTGTCTATTACTTGGTGTGCATAAATTCTGTAGATCCTATACAGGGCAGCACAAAAGTTCGCGAACACATTTCCGTTTATTGACAGAAACTCCAGAAGGATAATTTTAAACTGTCCTACGTGTTTCCTAACTAAACTAAAATTTAGCATCCTATGTAGTATATATACAAATCTATAGATCCTATACAGGCTGAATAAAAGTATTCGGATATTTTTCCTTGTATTGTATATGTAGGAAGTATATGTTGGGAATTCCTGAAATTACGTTTTTAAATATGTTATGTGTTTTCCAAATTGTTTACTTAGATGTTATCTTTCAGCTTATTAAACAGTAATGATTTGTAAAATCATTTTGGAAGCGTTGGAAGGTGTTACATAATCTATGCTTGACGCATGATTTTTCGTTCTTGTTTTTTTTATAGAGAGATATAGTACAGAGCAATGCCGCGCTATTTTCCAAGTGCATGATGTCATTTTTCATGTACACACAGCAGTCTCAATACTAGAGGGGACTGTGGTGTACATCGTAAGGCCCTTTCTCCCCACCGAAATATTTGCGATATATTATGGGGGGGGGGGGGGATATTCCTATTCATTAAATATTCAAAGATCTAACGTCTTAATGAAAACTTCTTATCGATTGTAGCAAGCTAGAAAAAAATCGGCAAGAAATTAGTCTAAATGTTAAAGGAAGGAGCAAAGTGAAAAGTAACAGAGATAAACAATCGTGATTCTGCGGTGTCCGTGTAGCGCTAACGTTGTAGCTTTCCAAGATAAGGGTCACGCAGATTGCGAAACTACAAACAAATGCGAACTGCATGGTATAAAAATTTATAATTACTAAGATTTTTTTAATTTTTTTTTTTAAACCGTCACTTCTTATTCGAGAGTGAGGTGACGTTAATTAAGCGAGAATCTCACTCGCGTAAGACAACTTCAGTTCAAGCAGAAGGAAAATAAGAGGATGACATTTAATGCAGTGTCAATTATTGTTAGGTGGCATAATATGTCACAGAAGTTTTCAACTCAAGGTCATGTAGGTGAATTCCATTGATACATGTATTTATAATTTAACTAATTATTTCAATTTATGGATTTTCAATATGTATTTTATAATAGGAAAATTATTGCAAATTAGGTGAAATTATTTTTATACAACTACCATTTGTTTGTTTATTTATTTTCATCTTGTATTTATAAACTAATTACTAACTTTCATTATATGCAAAAATTGAAAATAAGTGTGAAATCCATGTAAATAAATAATTCTATATAAAAGTATTAATTTAAATTTAAATATGTAAATAAGTTAACATAATTCACTGTAGAAAAAAAAATATTGCTAATCAGAAATTTTTCAAGCCTTATACACATTGGTACACAATAATTTTAATGAAATTTGTTCTAAGTAAAAAGTAAATAAAACGACAAGAAAATTTGGAACGATACTAATGATAGAAGGTTGTTTTTTTAAACTCCAATACTCGAAGAATTTTGTAAAACTTTGTTTTTTAAAAGTTAGGTTAAGTATTGCTAATACAATAAAAAAGAAAAAAAGCAAGAAAAAAACTAACAAGTTGGAAATTGTACGTCAAACGTGACAAATGAGGTGCGTTCGTACTATGGCTAGTTATATAAATATTCAGATTTTGATGATTTTTAATTCTGTGAAATGAATTATATCGTCTGCAGATTAATTTCTGTCATAAAATAAGTATCTCGGTCGCTTGACGATTAAACCACGGAAGCTCCTATAACAAAAAAGCACAGATTTAAAAAAAAAAAAAAATCACATTTCTTAATAAATATTTTTATTAATATTTTCTAAAGTTTTGATTCGATTTTTATAAAATTTGAAATGTCTCGACAAAATTCTGCAAAGATAATATATCTTAAATTTCAAACCATTCGGTTGGGTAGTTTTTGCGTTGTTATATGCGGACGGACGGACAGACAGACAGACGGACGGACGGACGGACAGACGGACGGACGGACCAGACGACGACAATAGGTGCTACGTATTTATATAATTACGAACGCACCTAAAAACCAATAAATAACTGAATAAAAAATTCGCCTCCCCCCCTCACTTTTCTACTCTCAAATTTAATTTCACAGTGTTATTATGAATTAGAAAAGTGATTCTCAAACTTTTATGGCTCAAGCACAAGCACCCCTCGAAGAAATGTGGATGCTTGGCGTACCCCCACCCCCTTTTTTTTAACATGTAGGAATCACGAATACAAAAATAGAAACAAACTTGCTACACCCGCTTCGCTGGTAGATTTAAACGAACCTCGAATGATTAAAACATCTGGTACTTTTCGGTTAGCCGGGCGCCAGTGATATATACAGGGCCTGATTAACGCACAGGCCAACTAGGCCTCGGCCTTGGGCCCACTGCTGATGGGGGGGGGGGGCAAAATGAGTAAAATGATTTAGAAAAAGTTTCTTAAAAATGGAGTTTTCTGCAATTATTTTCTCAAAAACAGAACAAAAACATTTTGTTTAACTTGTCAACTGCATCATAATACCTAATAATAATACTCGAAATAAATTCTAGCTACTATTTTAATTTTAGGGGGGCCTAAATAGTTGCTGGGCCTTGGGCCCCAGACGACCTTAATCGGGCTCTGGATATATATACATGTATATATATTCACATATACATGTATACATAGAAATATATATATACGTACACATATATGTATGAATATATATGTATATACATATATTTATATATGTACATATATCACTGGCGCCCGGCGGCAAATTCACAATCACTCAACATCCTACGCACTTGACGCCAAACGGTTTGGCGAGAAAATGAACTGGCACGCATTCGCGTGAAAGTACTTCGACATTTCGACCGCGCATTTCTTGTTTATGTAAGAAGTAATTCTGACTAATTATAATACATATGTATGCATATATATTGTGAACATGTGCATTATTTTATGTTTTAGATCCGCTTTATAACTTTACCTTTCTTAAAATGATCACAATAAATAGATGAAAGTTTATTTACCTTAATTACTTGTTGAAGAAATGTTGACATAAGTGTCTTGTTGCTGATTGATAATAGGGTAAATGTGCCATAACAGTAATGGACCCCTCCCCCTCAAAGTTTTTGCTTTATAAAAAAAATATCCAATATAAATTAATATTTTATTATTTTTTTCCAGAACTCTTCCTTGCATGTTTTATAATGTGGTATCGCAGACGGCGATTCGATAAACAAAAATTTACCCGATCTTATATTATCGCCATTCAGAACACGTGAAAATAATATATTCCCATAAGATAAGTGAAAATCATATAAAACTGAACAACCTTTTATTCATTTTGCTTTTGTGCCATTAAAAAAAGCATTCGACACACACACACCTCAAAGTTACAGCCGCTTAAAATACATTTCCGTAAGAAGGAGGAAAATCGTATCTCTTTTCATTTAATCAGTGTATGGTGCTGCCATCTCGTATTACATTCGATAAACCAATTCGAGACTCAAACCCAGGGATAGCGAACAATATTCAATATATCTTATTGAATATACAATATATATGATCTCAATATCTGATATTCAATATATCTTATTGAATTACTCAAAATATTGTTTCACAGTTCCACTGTCTTTTAGTGAAATTTTTACTGAACAAGCGAAGAGATGGTTTTACTTAATTCATTTATATCTTCTTTGTTTCCTTACAAAAATTGCATGCTTTTTTTTTTTAGCAATAGAAAACTGGATTTTTTTATACTAATGGTCATTTATAAAATTTCATTTGTTTTTTAGATTTAGTATCCATTACTGGAATGCTCAATTACGTTTCTTCTCTAATCTACTAACAAATTTATTTAAATATATATATATACTTAATTAAGATGAATTTAAAAAGTAAAAACCTAACGATCCTAATTATTTTATTGAATTTGGTGTTATTGCAGTGCTGTATTATCCCTTTAGAATGTATCTAATTATATCAATGCTTAACAAACTGTATAAGATTTTTTTTTTTTTTTTTTTTTTTTTGGGGGGGGGGGGGGATAATTTAAGAGTGAAAAAGCGTTTAACTAAATATAATAAAGAAATATCCGTGTTTATTCGAGATTAAATAAATTAGTATAAAAGGTAAAAAATGTAAGTAACAACATGTATTATAAAATGTATTTTTACTTCTTTCTAAGCTTATTTTATAAAAACAATTATTGTTTATTTAATGTAACTGTTTACAAAACAGGAAATGATTCATTTTCATGAGCTTGGTTGCCTAAACTACCAAGTAGTTACTTCAGTAGCTACTGAATCTTTGTAATATCTTTAAAAAAGGAAAGCTTTCATTTATTTTTAAAGCATTTTAATGCTGGCGATAAAATTCGAGGTAAAAAGGTAGGAGGAATGCTGTAGGATGTACAATTGTAATAAAACATTTATCTATTCAATGGTACTTGTACGATTTTGAGTTTGCCGTCCAAATTCCACGCATGCGCGAAGTTCATTTTCTCGCCAAAGCGCTTGGCGATAGAGGTTGGCGTCAAGTGCGTAGGATGTTGAGTGATTGTGAATTTGCTCCCCGCTACCTACGGCACCGTATAGCAGGTGTGCTGTGCACGCGCCGCAAAATCCTTTAGTTCCGCATTCTAAAGGACTTATTCTATTATAAACGAACCTTCGTCCCTTCTGCCTAGCTGCGCAAGCGCTGCAAAAATAAATTAGTTAAACCTTCCACCGCCAGGGGCACCAGATCTCTATATCTTTATATTTTTAATATTAACGGGATATTTAAATTATAATTACCGAACCCCCCCCCCCCCCTCAAAATTTAACCAATGACCTTTAACATTAACAAATATCGGTAACTTTTGAAACAGAAACAAAATGGCGCGTTTTTTTATTTGACTTCACACTTTATTTTCTTTCTTTTTCAAAAAGTATAGCTAAAGGAATGGGCCCCGGAAACAGAATTTAATGAAAGATGAATCCCACCCCTTGACAGGTGTTTTATTTATTTCCCCATTTGGAGACATATCAGAACTCTGTGATTTTGAGATAAAAACATTGCATTTTCGGTAGATTTTAATAAGTTTTTAATTAATATCTCGGGTAATTAAGGGCTGATTTTTACGAAATTTGAAACAATGGATAGAGGACAAAATTTACTATATTGGGATCGAAGCCCTATTATTTTTGTTAATGTAGAAAAATTGCCTCATGTAAAAAAACGCTAAAAATCGCATTAAAAAAAATCTATTCAAAAATTCCAAATCGGGCTTCGGCGTGCAAAACTACATACATAGAGGTACCCTCCTACCAAATTTTGTAGCTCTGCGTGCAGCGGGCTTTTCAGAACACCGTCGACAGACAAACTTATTTCCTTATTATTATGGACTAACTGACCAGCCCGGCGTTGCTCGGGTCCGTGATAATAACTTTAAATAAACCTCAAATTTGTATGATATACCTTTAACGCGATTTTGTATAAATTTATATTCTTAAATGAAAAATTCGCAAACAAATATTGATATTTAGTGGTAAAAGTGCTCGTAAGACATTTCCTAGTTTTTTTTCACGTAGGGTCGTTTCACTTTATATATATAATATATAATATATATATATACTAGTATATAACCCCGTCAAAAATGACGGATTGTTGATCTGCGTTTCATTTTCATAAGACTTCATACAAACAAACAGCATGGAGATTCATTATTGAAAGGTTTGTATTGTAGAAAAATACATTTTAAAAAGGACAAATGATTTCTACAAATAAAAATAATAAGGATATATATATATTTTTTTTTTTTCTTTTTTACTTAGTATTAAATTTCTGAAATAGTTCAACGACTGGACAAAATCAAATATTAACAAATAATCCATGTGCGAAAGTTTTTGTAAAAAAGTGTTATCAATGAGTTTTTAAACAGCTTGACTAACCATATAACTCATTGTTTGATTACATAAGCAAAATTAAATGGAAATTACGCTGTACTATGCATTTCTTATATTTTAATTACGTTTGATAAGAAAGAATCATTTTACAGTATATGACCCATTATCCGAAAATCCAAAATCCGGAAAAACCCGAAGTCCGGAAAGAAAAATTCGAAAATTTGTAAATTTTTACTAAAATTTTAGATTTTCTGAAATTTTTCGAAAGTTTTATCGATTCCTAATTTTTTTTCAGTCCATTGTGTTTCAATGTTTAATCACTAAAATATTGTTACTTCAGTGGCGGGGGAACACCCTTCTCTTCCCGAAATTAAAAACAAATCATTTTTCTCTCAAATTTTAGTTTAAAATTAATTTATATTACGATTCGTTAGAAACAAAAAATAGTTATGTATTTATTTCATCAGGGGTGATTCTGTTCAAGTTTTCCTAAAAATTTAAGGCATTCGATTTCGAAAATTTAAGTCTTCAGTCCAAAATTTCGAACATAAATATCTCGAATTTTGAACGATAGTCGCCGAAAAAAAATCAATTATGTCTATCGTTCGCAGAAAAAGTAGAAAATTTCATCAAAGGATTGTGGAAACAACGTGAATTTCGTCAAAGTACCGAAAATAAAAACGCAAATTTCGTTGCAGGATTGCAAAAAAAAAAAAAAAAAAAAAAAAAAAAAACGCTAATTCTGTTAACAAATTGCAGAAAAACGCGATTTCCGTCAAAGGCTTTCGAAGAAGACGCAAATTTCTTCCAAGGACTCCGAAAAAAGTGTAAAATTTCATCAAGGGATCACAAAAAAAAAAAAAATTGGTTAAAGGATCGCAAAAAAAACCCCTGCGAATTTCGTCAAATAATCGCGGAAAAACATGAATTTCTTCAAAGGGTCTAGAAAAAAAAACACAAATTTCTTCAAAGCACTGCGAAAAAATGTCTAATTTCGTTAAGCGATCGCGAAAAAAGTGAAATTTCGTCAAAGGATCGAAAAAAACAACCGCTAATTTCGTCAATCTCAGAAAAAACTCGAATTTTGTCAAAGGATCGTGAATAAACGGCAAATTTCGTCAAAGAATAGCAAAAAACGCAAATTTCCTCAAAGGATCGCAAAAAGAAAACGCAAATTTCTTCAAAGGACTACGAAAAAATGAAATTTTGTCAAAGAACAGCAGAAAAAATGCAAATTTTGTCAAAGAATCACGAACAAAACATGAATTTTGTCAAATAATCGTGAATTTCGGGAGGACCCGAAATACGGAACGATGGAAGACAATTTCAAAATCTGCCAGTAGATGGCGACACTATACTGAATCAACCTCAAATCTCTCCCAAGGAAATAAATCACCGCATTCTGGAAAAAAAAAGTGCTTACAGAATTTTTTTATGAAATAGTGTTTTAAGGTTTTAAACAAAATTAAAAGATTTAAAAGCTTGAATATGCTTTTACAAATATTTGAACGACGAAAGTAGATAATATAACTTCTTTTTCAGTAAGCCTAACATGGCGTTTAACTACGGTCGAATCGCAGAGTGGTACAACCCGGTACCGTTACAGACACTTTCTCGCCTTTGGATTTTATTATAAGTAAGATATATATAGTTCTTGTCCGAGAGCTTTTAAATTTTTGTCGACTATAAATGTAACAGTTTTGTTGCAGCCCGCGTAAAAATTTCGTGAAAATATAATCTAGTTGTAAAAGAAATGTTTTTTTTTTCTTGTTTGTTTTTTCCGCGTCTCCTTTAACATAAAAAAAAAGTTCGTCGCCCTAACTCTCTGAAATTTTAATAGTTTATAAATATGACTGTATCCGAGCCCTCTATAAAATTTTGTGAAAATATATGCATATTAAATAGTGAAAACGAGCATGGCCGCGCAGAAACACCACGTTATTTAGCGTTTTCGTCAAAAATTTCTCATATTTAAAAACATATTTCTACTCGTCCGAATGTTTCGAAATGGTTGTAAGTGATGTACTGTACATCTGGTCTACCGATATGCTCTCTAAAAAGACTTTGTCGAAATAGGGACGTTTAGCTTTAGTTACTTTTAGGGTAGAAAAAAATTCGCCTCAGGAGGCGCGAAATGACCTGCTGTCGCGGGTGCTTTTGAAAGGGTTAAGAAATACACTGATTGAGCTAAATAAGATTAAAAGCACTTTTAATTTAATAAAATACTGTTCACCACCCGCCTCTCCCCCCCCCCCTCCCCCTCAAAAAAAAGAAAGGGAATCAAAGAAAAATTTGAGAAAAATGAACTACGAACGGAAAAGTTTTTGGAACTCCACTTTGTGTAATCGTAATAAAATATTATGTTTTAAGAATAAAAATGGACGTTTCATTTTAAATATGACCATATTTTCACCAACGGAAGCTTTAAAGTTTATGATTCATAAACATGAATGCACGCTATCTGCTGAATATGACGCGACTTTCATCACTTTCGATGACGCGTACAGGTTGTCCCAAAAAGATTGAAAACCGCTACAATTTTTTACCTGTTGGATATACGTAGGCAATGTAAATTGCTACCTTTTTTTTTAACAATTTTGCAATTATGATTATGTTGATGAAATGGTCCGTTAATTAACTTTCAAAAATATTCACTTTAATTTTTATACGGTCCTTTGGTCCTATAAATTAGATTTAGAAACAATTTCTCCGTGCTCCGAAAAGTACAACAGTAAACATTCCATTCTTCTATGACCAAAATTCACAGAGTTGTGATACTTTGAATTTTATGAAATTTCGGAGCTTTCCGGCACTAAAAAATCGTCTGTTCGTTTCTAATGATGGAAATTCTGAAATAAATAAATAAAGTACAACTTGGTGAGTTTTGGCCGTTGTCGTAGAAGAATGGAATTTTTACGGTTGTACAGAGCATGGAGAATTTTTTTATAAATATAAGTTATAGGACCCAACCACCCCCATATAAAACTTTAAAAAGTGTAACTTTTTGAAAAATAATAGCAGAACTATTTCATCAACATAATCGTAATTCCTACCTTCTTTTTGAACAATTTTGCAATTTACATTGTCTACGTATCTCCAACAGGTAAAAAATTAAAGCGCGTTTCAGTCTTTTTGGTACAATCTGTATATTAAATGTTCAAAATTATTATATCGATATGAAAAAATATATATATATATTAATTTTGCTCAGTTTCTTTTGAAAATACAACAGGAAAAACTAATTATGTTAAAAGTAAAATAAATGTTTTAAATAATCTTAAAAATCAAAATTAGCTTTTCTTTAATGTATTTTGTTAATCTTAACAGCAAATACTTTATTTGATGTACTGTACCATTATCCATGTATCATTATAAAATCGTGCTCCATGTAACATTAAAATAATACTTCAACGCATGAAAATGCACAATTCGCTTTATATATGACGTAATTTTAAATTGAAAATGATTTTCGCACGTAATAATTCAATTATTTTAAAGCTTTCATTCATTCTCATTATTCACGTGTAAATATGTATCTCAATTGAAAATACATTGTTTGGAAATATTAACATTCGGGCTTTCTAAATTGTGGCAACTGCAAACAAGTTGCAAATTGTACGTCAAACGTGACAAATGAGGCGTTCGTACTATAGCTAGTTATATAAATATTCAGATCTTGATGATTTTTAATTCTGTGAAATGAATTATATCGTCTGCAGATTCATTTCTGTCATAAAATAAGTATCTCGGTCGCTTGACGATTAAACCTCGGAAGCTCCTCTAACAAGAAAGCACCGATTTAAAAAAAATCAAATTTCTTAATAAATATTTTTATTAATATCTCCTAAAGTTTTGATTCGATTTTTAAAAAAATTGAAATGTCTCGACAAAATTCTGCAAAGATAATATATCTTAAATTCCAAACCATTCGGTTGGGTAGTTTTTGCGTTGTTATATGCGGACGGACGGACCAAGCGACGACAATAGGTGCTACGTATTTATATAATTACGAACGCACCTAAAAAACGGTTACTTAAAAATATGTATTAATTCTCTATTCGCATAATGAATTTTTGAATTAAAAAAAAAAATGCTAAGTCAAACTTAAAACATGATTGAACTGTACAGTGTACACTACGATCTAGTCAAAGTGTGTGCCTGAATTGCTATGCACAATTTTTGATTCTATAAAACTTATATAATTGAACTATCTTGACCTATTTCAATACTTTAGAGTTGAAAATAATTCTTCGACTTAAAAACATTTTGCTTCATCATGTTTATCATACATTTTTCTATAAAACTACCAGTTTTCATGTTTTTATATGCAATAGTTTTTGCAGTATAAGCTGAGAAAGTGAAAAGGACACGCTAGATTCGCAACCGGCAGCAGCGTTAGCAGCTTTTTTTTTTTTTTTTTAAATAGAGATATTTTCAAACATGATTTTTATTTTTAAATCTATACCTATATTCTGTACATCGGGCAATATGTGCTGTCAGTTTGAATTTTCCTTTCTGGTGAGCTCATTTTGTTTGAAAATTACATATAATTATAAAATTTTATATAATTATATTTTATATGTGTATAATTATATTCAAATATTCTGACGAAATAATAAAAACTAGCTGACCCCCGCCCGGCGTTGCCCGGGCCCGTGATAATAAATAAATTTTAAAAAAATCAAGTTTTTGTTATTTTTTGCAGTGTATCTTTAACCCGATTTTGTATGAAATTATATTTTAAAGTGAAAAATTCGCGAAAAAATATTGATATTTAATGATAAAAGCGCTCATTTTCTAGTTTTTTTATACGTAGGGTCGTTTTATAGTTTTAAAATAAAAAGTTATTTTTGTCTGAACTCTTTGAAATCTTTATTGGTGATAAATAAAACGGTTTTACAGCCCGTGTAAAAATTTCGTGAAAAATATTATCTAGTTGTAAAAGACATGTTTTCTTCTCTCTTTTTTTGTTTGTTTGTTTGTTAACATAGCAATAAACAAGTAATATAAAAAAATTAAAGTCAATTCCTATTTTTTAATCATAAATATATAAAATAAACCCGTGCAGCATTACTGTCCCACGTTATCTTTATTGAACATTTTTTTTATAATCATCGTTGCGGTATTTTATTTTTGTTGCATCACTAATTTCAGGAAAATCTTTCATTTCATTTCTGAAAACAATGGGAGAAATTTGTTTCTCCCATATAAAACTAAAATTAATTAATTAATTAATATTTGAAAAAACTGTATTAACATCAAGTGTCCTCCACTACAAGTTTAAGAAAATGTATTTGAACTTGGGTGGATGAATAAAAAGTATTTTATTAACGATTGAAAATTTGAACAAGCTATATAAATATATAGAGAGTGTGAGCTAATAGTAGGAATTGAAAAATTAGTTCTCAACTTCCGAACTCTCTGCCATTTCAATCGGGTATAAATTATCGGCTGTATCCAAGCTCTCTTTAAAATTTTCCGAAAAAATAAGCATATTTAGTAGTAAAAACATGAGTTCTTTATAAAAAGGCTTTAGCTTGCAACCGCAGTGCAAAAATATGTTAGATGGTCTATACTCTCAATGCAATAGTACGACTCCATCCGTTTTCAATCCCCCTAGGCTAAACAGGTGAGGGATAGTCATTTAGGTTTCCCGTTTTTGAGGGCAGAAGCCTTTAAAAAAATGTTGAAGCATGCGCAAAGAGAAGATTTTCGTGTGGAAAAGATAATGTGAATTTGACTAAATGCGCTTTTCGCTTTAAATATATAGATAATAATAATATCAAGAATTGACTTTTATAGAATAGAATTTTGTAAAAAGACAGTTTTACAGTATAAAGTGGTATTTTGTGAAAAAGGCAGCTTTTTTATTATATGCAATTTTGTGAAGATAGCCTCTTTTATAGAATGGAATTTCGTGAAAGGAGCCCTGCTACAACAGCATATTGTGGGCAGAAAAATCAATAATGTGAAACACTTTCTAATTTTATCTATATGTAATTTACTGTGCCCATATTTTACCAGTCGAGAGTGACAACTTGTGACATAGGAAGAGGAGTAAAACAAAAACACAAAATTTGCGTGATGTAATTAATGGGTATGATCCCTTGCTTCTGTCTCCGCTGAAATCCATGATTTAAGATTGAAATTACTGATATACTTTAGTATATCAAACACAAGGTAGTATATAAACTAATTGTGTGTAGTACGTACTTTTAACCCTCCTACTACCAACTTCTTTCTTTTTTTTTTTTTTTCTGTCGTTGAGTACCGCTGGGGTCATATGTGATCCCACTAAGATTTTTATTTTGTTACATGTAATATTATAACCAAAGCATTATAAACCTTAAATTTATTCGCTTTGTTACAAAAAAACCCGAATTTACTTTTCAAAACTAACTAATTTTTAAACAAAAAAAAATTCAATCTGGGTATTTTTTTTTTTTTTTTTTTTTTTTTTTTATAGCTACTAAATTTTCCTTCAGACTATTGCTGACACATTTATAGTCTTTTTTTTTATATATATATAATAAATGGCATAAAAACAGTGATTAAATGCAACTTATTTTCCTTTTTCTTATGTTTTGCATTTTAATTTCAAAAGTGCTAAAAATAACAGAAAATTTAATGTGTATAATTATATTTTATTTATATTCATAAAGAGTGGAGAAATAATATAAAATATGGAGAATAGGTTATTTAAATAAAAGGGAAAGTAATTAGCATTCAGGTGATACCAAATTTCTGTTTATAAAATAGAAGCAAAATTCTGTTGCAACCAAGCATAAATTTACGTCAAATATTTGTTGTCCCTGCATTGTTCTTAGCACTGGCAAATCCTGCAATTTGTAAAGCATAAAATATATTTTGAAGTTCAAATATTCGCACCTTTTCCATATTTGTAAATTCATCTAAAAAAATAATTTGATATGTGTAATTATGTATATATAGTAAAATATTTTTTATATGTATTTTTTTAGTTTAATATTAAAAGTGTTGTTTACTCGAAAATTTTATGGTTAAATTTCAAATTGTTGAAGCATAATTGGCAGAGTAAAAGATGGGCCCCATGTGTGACGTCGGGCTTCCAAGACTTCTAAGTCTTAAGCGGGCCCATGTTACCTCCACATGAAATGCGAGATTTTAAATTTTTAGTCTATAATTGCAAGGTGACATAGAGAAAGTATTTTTAGATTTTCTTTTTATGTAGAAACAATGATAAATAATTAAAATATTGAAAGAAAATTAAACATACCTCACCAAATTCCACTAAGTTATCAGATAACAAAGCAGCGAATGCTAAAATGCGGTTCAATTAGTTAAATGTGAAAGAGAAAACAGTGAATGACACAGACGACTGCCCCAATTCGAAACCGGTTACGCGCCATAGGGCATTTATGCAATATATAGACTTGCAAAATTATCAATTTTTAAGGGGGAAAAAATTGAATGGAATTTTGTCCTTGAAATGTCTTTTTAAATTATAAATAATGGTATTTTATTTTTCCTAAGAATAACTATGAAGTAAATATTTTGCTATTTAATCTGAATGAATGGGAAATACATAATATCGGAATACACACATAAATGCTTAAATGTCATTTAAGTTCAGTCAAGATATCCAAAATAATAGAAGATTTTAAAAATATTATAAAAATTAATAATTCCAAAGTTTGTACCTTAATAAATTTCATAATGCATACTTATTTAAAATTAATAACTAATTATAGTTCAATACAATAGGTAATTTATTATTAAAATATTTCCAAGAATACATAAAAATGGGGTATTACGTCCGTTTATGAAATATTCCGTTAAAAGAGTTTGTCTTGTAAATTTCATTTGACAAAGACAAACATTATTTCTCTATACGTATTAAGCAGGATTTCCGGATTTTAAATCGACAAAAAGCCCGCCGGCCGGCTTTTTTAGGTGCATTTGTAATTATATAAATATGTAGCACGTCGTCTGGTCCGTCCGCCTGTCCGCATATAACAGCGCAAAAACTACACGTCCGAATGGTTTGAAATTTAATAATATGTAACCGTTGCAGAATTTTGTCAAGTTATTTCAAATTTTATGAAAATCGAATCAAAACTTAAAAGGATATAAATAAACATATTTATTAAGTAATTCGATTTTTTTTTTTTTAATCGGTACTTCTTTGTTATAGCAGCTTCAGAGGATTAATCGTCAAGCAACCGAGATTTATCGCCAAGTTATCTGACATGTATGACGTTATAGTCACAGTCTTCATTCTATTAAATCCTATCACACGTAATCAATTCAATGATATCCCATGATAGGTAAGGATTCCAGGTTTCCATGGTGATTACGTCCTATTTAAGATGGAGTCATATTATTTCCGTATTACTGAATTTAAAAACCTAATTTGTATGACTAAAATTGTTTAATTATAGTAATCCTATAATTTACTGACAGTTTTTTGAATAGATGTTTCCGTAGAAATAGATATTAAATAGAAAAAGTCTAAATATAGATTTCAAGTTCTGAAATTTTCAAAGCTAGGCTTAAGTTTCCCATTGGAATTTTCAGTAAATGTCAACAAAACATAAAATGTTGGCAACTTAAAATGTACTTATTTTATTACGGAAATTAATCATATCATAATAACAGGCGATATAATTCATTTCACTGAAATAATAACAGCACGAACGCGCCTCATTTGTCACGTTTGACGCACAATTTCCAACTTTTTTTTTTGTTTTAACCACTTTACAAAAGCCGGCTTTTATTTAACAAAGGTGGTTTACTCTTAATTCACATTAAATTTGCATTAATTTTTTTTTTTTTTAATTGGACTCATAAATATTTTCTACCTAAAAATTTATAAACTTCGATTAAATATTATCAAATAAATAAGCCTTTATACATAAATCCTATGCTAGCAAGCAAATATGAAGGCAATATGTCTAGAAGAAAAAATATATACACCGCAAAAAATAATTGTTGATTTTACAGTATAAAACTGGCACCCCAGCTGCCAGTATTATACCGTAAAATTAACAGTATTAAACCGTAAAATAAGCAGTAATACGCATGCGCGGTAGCGTATTACTGCTTGCGCGGCAGCGTATTACTGCTTATTTTACGGTTTAATACTGTTAATTTTACGGTATAATACTGGCAGCTGGGGTGCCAGTTTTATACTGTAAAATCGACAATTATTTTTTGCAGTGTACACATTGCGGAAGGATGCATTAAATTAGACTCCAAGATGGAATTTTTTTTAACTTTATATTACATAGCGCCACACATACTATACAATTTAAAGATTAATTTTTTTAAACAATGACATTACCACACATAAAAAAATAAAAAATAAAATCACTGACGGCTCGGCCTACATCAGGCACATGTAGATTTCGAAGACGCAGACCATGGGGCGCCTGTTTGTTGGGAATTGCGGAAGAAATTACCTTTTTGCCACGAAGCGGCAGTTGCGACCGCCCACTTCGAAATCTAACTTGTTTGCAGGCGGAGCCGGCATCGATAATCTGTCATGTCATACATTTTCGGCCCTTTTCCTAGAAGTATTAATAACTTCAAACGAATTCGATACGTATCATAATTAAGAAATTATGGGATCTTTTCTGTTTTCCAAAAAAGCCCCCCCCCCCCCCTTAGTTCGATTTTGCCCGTTAACGAACTTGACCGAGATTTTATACCCCTTGATTTTATGAATCAGTCTGGAAGAGATTTGTGCAGAATTATTGAAGTTATCGTGTCCATAAAAAAGTGACATAGATAGATAGATAAAGTTTTCAACTGGTGGTGGTTTTGGGTTCTGGGAGTCATAATCGGCGTAGATCTGCAAGTTTTTTTCTAAAATTCCAATTTAGGGGAGAATGTAATAGGTAGTATTTCTTACGAAATCTACCTAAAAGGAAATATTCTTACGTACTGTTTTTTACTTTTAAAATTTATTTAAACTAAATAATTTACATTACATTTAATAAATCAAATTACCTGATATAAAACTTAAGAATATCCATATTTAATAGTAATCAGTGGGTTCTGATGAATTAAAAAAATCTGCTATTGAGCGATTTTGTAACTTATTCCAAACTAGCTAACCCGCCCGGCGTCGCCCGGGCCCGAGATAATTCTCAGAAATTTTCAAATTGATATCTCAATTAGTTTTCTTAAAATTCGCTAATTAGTAAAATAATTTCAAATTCGTTCATTTCTGCTTGCAAATCCAATGCGCCGGTTCGTTTCTTTCGCCATTTTGATTTAAAAGATGTCATTTTAGAAGCGATGGTTAATGAGAATCTAATTAATATCTTGGGTAATTATCAAAATATTAAAATTCTGAAGCTCTGGTGCACATGGTCAGACCTTGGACTATCCACACCTAAATTTCCAGACTTCTAGGTGGGCTGGATTTTCCTAGCCATCGCCAACAGACACACACACAGAGCGAAACTTTCTTTTATTAATATAGATAAATCCATATGAAGAGATTAAATGATGCAATGTTCTTGAAAGAGGAATTAAGAAGGAGATAATAATAATGAGATTTCAGTATAGATGTAAATGTAGAAAAAAAGAACAATAATTTAAAAAATACTGCTAGAAACATCTCGAAACGACAACAAATTACTAACCTGAATTTTAGCTGGTTCCATTGAAAAATAAAGGAAAGATAATTTATCGGACCCTAACTCTACTAGTGATAAAAACTGATAAAACCGAGATAAAAAATATTTGAAAAAAAAAAAAAAAAAGAAAGAAAAAGAAATTAAAATGTCATTGCACAGAAAAGTGACAATTTAATAGAAAATATAGATAAAGATAATATATTACAATACAACAAACAGCACCGTCTATGAAATTGAAAAAAGATTAAAAAAAAAAAAATCGCTAAATTACCATAGTTCCATAGTTCTAATCCTTGATGTACAGGGGTGGGAAAATAACATAACAACTGAATTGCATAACAATAAAATTAGTAATTTAATAGTAAGCTATTAGTTTAGAAATAGTAGATTGTTTTCACGAAAAAAACTTAAAACTGAATATTTTTGTAACAAAATGTTTTATTTAATATCTTCTCTTTTTTTTTTATCCAATATATATATCCAATATTTTTATATATCCAAATTAAAAACTTGTTAAAATAAAATATGGAAATACTTGCTGCTATTCAAAAGAGTTATTCCTGCATATCTTATTCCTAATAACCGTTTCAATAGTGACAATTCGTGTTTTTTTTTAATTATTTTTTTAATTAAATGACTTGCATGCATGATTTTAAACATTTGTGCATGATCGTATTTGTATGTGTCACGCTACCCATTTGTATGTGTCACGCTACCGCGCATGCGCGGTAGCGTATTACTGCTTGCACGGCAGCGTATTACTGCTTTTTTTACTGTTTAATACTGTTAATTTTACGGTATAATCCTGGCAGCTGGGATGCCAGTTTTATACTGTAAAATCAACAATTATTTTTTGCAGTGTGTATATACTTTTAAAAAGGGGGGAATTTTTCATACTTTTGAAAATGATTCTCCAATCTTATTACAATTTCGTTAAAAATTTTTAAAAATGGTTTATGATTTTTTTTTTCTTTTCAACAAGCTTCTTTTAAATAAGAAATTTTATGGGGGAAAAAAATAAATTTTACCTTTTTATTTTAGTTTTTTTTTCCGAACAATCATTACTTCCCCTCAATGGAGTGCCCCTTATTTACAGTCCATTAGTTAAACGCATTGTACGCCCTATTTGAAGGGACTGGTACCTAGAAAATCGCCCTAAAAATAGAGATGCCCCTTAGAAGAGGTTTTACTGTATATTTTTTAAATAGAACTTAATTTACTGCTAGAAACATCTCGAAACGACAACAAATTACTAACCTGAATTTTAGCTGGTTCCATTGAAAAATAAAGGAAAGATAATTTATCGGACCCTAACTCTACTAGTGATAAAAACTGATAAAACCGAGATAAAAAATATTTGGAAAAAAAAAAGAAAAAGAAATTAAAATGTCATTGCACAGAAAAGTGACAATTTAATAGAAAATATAGATAAAGATAATATATTACAATACAACAAACAGCACCGTCTATGAAATTGAAAAAAGATTAAAAAAAAAAAAAAAATCGCTAAATTACCATAGTTCCATAGTTCTAATCCTTGATGTACAGGGGTGGGAAAATAACATAACAACTGAATTGCATAACAATAAAATTAGTAATTTAATAGTAAGCTATTAGTTTAGAAATAGTAGATTGTTTTCACGAAAAAAACTTAAAACTGAATATTTTTGTAACAAAATGTTTTATTTAATATCTTCTCTTTTTTTTTTTCCTTGAACTTCATTCTAATCTATGCGCCACTTTACCCTATAAAAACAAGTTTTGTGCCATGGGAACAGAAAACTTGCTTGCTTGCTACTAACACAGCAAAAGAAGGTTCTTATTTGATGAGTCATTCTGCCAATTTTTTTAATTTCAACTGTGTCTGTTGCTTATATATGCAGTATTGCTTATGTTGCTTATATATACAGGTGGTTATCAAAATAATGGAAACACTTGTGAATGAAAGGGACATTTAAGAATTCCCTTCGTAAACATTAAAATATAATCTTAGCTACCAGATTTTTTTTAATATAAAAAGTATATGTATTAAGTAGTATGAGAGAGCTCTAGAAGAGTTGTCTACGTTTTGATTTTTTTTTGTCAGAAGCGTAAAATGTCAGACCTCACAGATTTTCAAAGAGGCCAAATTGTAGGAGCCCGACTAGCTGGAGCAACGGTGACCGAAACATCCCAGCTTATAGGCGTTTCTAGAGGTACGGTGTCTAAAGTCATGACAGCATACACACAGCGCGGAAAGACAAGCTCAGCAAAACAAAATAGTGGACGGAAGGAGAAGCTGAGTGAAAGAGACCGACGGGTATTGAAGCGGATTGTAATGTCTAAAAAGAAAACAACTGCAGCCAAAGTGACCGCAGAGCTCAATCAGCATCTGGATTCTCCAGTGTCAACAATTACAGTTCGGAGATACCTTCATAAAGAGAACATTTACGGCAGAACAGCAATTCCCAAGCCACTTGTCACAGATGCTAATGCCAAACGTCGTGTAGAGTGGTGCCACAACCACAAAACTTGGTCGATTGATAAGTGGAAGACTGTTATATGGTCAGACGAATCATCTTTCACACTTTTCCCCACAACAGGACGGGTACATGTCTGGAGAACACCTGCACAAGCGTATGATCCTGATTGCCTCCGTCCAACTGTCAAGCATGGAGGTGGATCGGTCATGGTATGGGCAGCCGTGTCATGGTTTTCTGCTGGTCCAATCGTAACCCTGAAAGGAAGGATCACTGGGGAGAAGTATAGAGAAGTTTTAGCTGACCAGGTCCATCCCATGATGCAAATTTTGTTTCCTGCAGGAGATGGAATTTTCCAGGATGATAATGCCCCTATTCATGCAGCCAGAGTTGTCCAATCATGGTTTGATGAACATGAGGATGAGGTGGAACATCTACCTTGACCCGCACAGTCCCCAGACCTCAACATAATCGAACCGTTGTGGTCTATTTTAGAGCTTTCAATCCGGAATCGATATCCTCCACCGGCATCTCTCACGGAACTTTCACAATATCTCCATGAAGAATGGTACAATATTCCTCTAAACACTATTTAGAATTTGTATGATTCGATTCCCAGGCGAATCCAAGCTGTATTACATGCCAAAGGCGGTCCTACGCCATATTAATAAAGAATTCCTTCAAAATCTAGGGTGTTTCCATTATTTTGATAACCACCTGTATATGTGTGTGTATGAATAGTTATAGTTGTCTGCATGTTTGCTCTTTTATATGTTTAGAAACACAATTTGCATAATTATAAGTAAATTATTTTTAGTTTAATAAATTAATGCTTTGTATTTTTCAATATTAATCTCTAGGCCTTATAATCTGGAAGTTTTAACCACGAGTTCAATGAAACAATTTCAGGCCGGATGTACTTCCGGATAATCATAATATCCGGCTACTGCCAATTATCCGGCATAGTGGCCGGGTATCCGTTGCTCCCCTATTGTAGACAGTAATTGCGGTAGTCTTAAAGATTTTGTTAAAGAGATGTTGCTATGTATTTTTATAATTAGTAATATTATAATTATCATAAAATATAAATAATAATAATAATAAAACGAATATATGGCTGTTTGGGTAATCTGTTCGGTCACAGCATATTCCTATGTAAAACTAAGCGTTTAAATCAATTAGCTAGCATTTTATATGAGTCGATTAAAAATCGGTAACAAACACAGAAGAATAAACCATTAAGCTTGGAAAAAAGAAAAACAAATATCTGACATAGTAAAACAAACAGGCAATTTAATTGCCTTTTTGATTAACACTTTCTGTTTTTATTTGTGGTGGATGTTTCAAGATATACGATAGAATAGTATTGCCACAGCCCCAAGTACTTTCTCATATTAGCTCCATACACATGCACTGTTTCATGCTACCCCCCTGAGTTTGTTGATTTATAACCCACACTACGTTAAGCATATTCCACAGTTTATAGGATAAAAAGACTTGCCGTTCCGTACTAAATAAATGCCAATTAGAATCATTTACGTAAGATTTTACTTAATTGAACAAAAGTTTTGAAGTCTGGCAGAAAAGTTTTCCTCATCAAAAAGTAAGGTTGTGTAATGTATATTTTTCCTTAAATTTTGAGTGTATTCTTGATGGTAACAAATAAAATGATGTACTCATATTGCTTACAAAATAATCACAAAATATATAGATATATATATTACTATAAAAATTTGTTAATTATTTTATTTATTTACTTTTTTTTTTTTTGGTAAGTTTTTTTTTTTTTTTTTTTTTTTGGTAAGTTTCACATTAGTTTATTTTCTTGGGTGTCTCATATTTGACCCTATTTCAAACAGCTATTGCCAATAGACTACATAATGTATCCATATTATCTTGAGTGTCCCTATAAATGACCTACAAATAATACACTTTACATTTTCAATAGGGTAGGGAAAATGCTCAATAACATACATAAATTTTGTGGCAATCCAAGAATATTTATAAAAGTTAGATTACAGAAGAACAGATGGGTCGGAATCAGAAATTATATTTTTCCATCATGTTGGAAAATGTTAATAAAAAGAAAACTGCCCAGTTAAACTGAAGGCATTGAGCTCACATGCTATTCACACTAATTGTATATTATACTCTTATTTCAAAGAATTTGAAATAAGCCCCTCGAAAAATAAAGAAATAGACAATATATTAAGGGGGGGGGGGGGTCATACCCCCTTAAACTAATCAGGGAAGCCTCTAATTACAATGAAAATATATACAAAATTTGAAGAAAATCGGATAATTCTGCATGAAAACAGATTTATCTAAATTAAGGGGGGATTAGCCCTCCTTTCCACCTTTATACTTAACCAATGAACCCCCAAAACTATTCACAGAAGCGCATTATCAAAATGAACCTATATACAAAATTTGAAGAAAATGGGACAATTCTGCATGAAAAACCCATTTATCTAAATTAAGGGGGGTTAGTCCCCCGTTGCCCCCTTTTATACTTAACCAATGAACCCCCAAAACTAATCAGGGAAGCGCCTTATCACAATGAACCTATAAACAAAGTCTGAAGCAAAACGGTTTTTTCTATCAAGAGTTGTCGCGATACGTACATACATACAGAACGGGCGGGCACATTAGCTCTCAGGCTTTGATAGCCTGTGAGCTAAAAAGTAAATTATGTCAAAATAGTCCAATTCAATTAATAGCATTAACGAGTAAGAAATACTTAAAAGTAATGCAATTATTATCCACTCAAATAAATGAATCTTATTTGCAGTTTTTCTAATGAAAATATAAATTACTAGGGGGCCTACCCCCTGCGAGCTACGCTCGCCAACCCCCGCTCAGACTTCGAGGCCTCTAAAAACATGACAGCGTGCTTTATTTTTAAAATATTGGTAAATCTGTAATTGGGTTGCCATGCTTTTAACGTTTTAATTGGGCATTTTTTGATTATCATGGCCTCATATACACAGCTGTTGCGACAACTGACGACTGTTTTCGGGATTGATAAGTAAAATCAATTACAACTTGAAAACCAGCTTATATAAAATGGTTAGGTTTAAATTGTGGCTAGCTCTCGGACTTTTATAACAACGATCTGTATTCTATTCTTCCTTTGCGTTTAAGGATGAGAAAAAATCCATCTGCTTGTGAATAACATTAAGAACCACGGTATTGAAAAGTACTATGTTATAGACATTTTCAGTAACAGGTTTTAATTTTCTCTCTATTTTAGTGCACTATCATGCATATTTTCATGTTATTTTAAATATGTAAATTATTTATTTTAATTAATATGTATATACGAATTTTCTAATAATTATTTATCATACAAAATTAATTAAATATTTTGTGCATGCATGCCTGCATTTATTCGGCATCAATTGATGAGATATTTAAACAAATTTGCAATCCGCGATAAATTTACATCATGTTATGTCACTTGAATATTGCCCATAAGAAAATCGGGTACTTTTCCAGTATAGGATTCTTTGCTTTTAGGTTTGGCGTAATTCGAGCTTCAAAAAGGGATAGATTCGTTAATATACGTACATTTGTTGCCAAAAGTTATGAAAACAAACCCAATGAACTTTTGCTGCTTTTCTATTATAGGTGTTTTGACGCTTTTTTAAAAAGCTTGGCGGAAAAAATGAAGCAGGATATTTTATTCTCCTTCCGTTCAGTTGGGCAATTAATCTTTTATATATTCGTTCTAAATATCCGAATTAGTGATTTTATAAATTCGTTTAATTAAATTTTACAAAAAAAATAACAAAATGATATCAATAAATAATAATTACTATTAATTCCTTCCCCCCCCCCTTTCTTTTGCGTTTACATAAATGACGTCATTTGGACGAATTTATGCAAAATATTTTCAATTTATAAATTAAATTAAATTCTAACAGACGATTGTGAATCCTGACGATAGAAATGTGATTTTTTTTTTCAAATTTTCCCGAAAAACATAATTTAATTACAATCTTGTCTTCATTATCGATTGAAATAAAATATAAATTCAATTTCAATTTGAAAATGACGAAAAAAAAAAAATCAATAATCCCTATCGGGATCCTTTTCAATTTTTTTCCCTTTTTTGTCACAAAAAAAACTGAGTAACTAGAATCCGTCAGGCCGAAATGTCGGAGCATTGAGTGGGATAAACATAAAATATAACATTAAAAATATATAATATATATTTTTTATATTTACTGTTTAATAGTATAAAAGAAAATTTACAATAACAGCTGTTGAATCTTCAATGTGTTTATTCGGTCAACAGTTGCCTCAGATACTGCTCAAATGCTAATCTATCAGCAAGTGCTCCCATTCTTCTAATTTGGTCTATCCTTTGCGAAAGGCACTTTAATCAGAACATCCTCTAAACGACGAACCCTGCTAAACGCGACATAAGTTGCTCCAAGTGACAACTCCTTTTCACCAATGTCCACAGCTATTTTTGACAAAGTTAAACCTTGGGATTTGTGTATGGTGACAGCGTATGAAACTGTTAAAGGTAACTGAGTACGGGAGCATGAGACATTGTTTTCTTTCCAAGACTTTGTAATAGTTGTGACAGGAAAAAGTCTTTCAGGGAGAAATGGTCCCCGATAATCATCAAAATGAACAATTACTGCCTGTGGCAAGCCTGGAGGCCGTAGTCCTGGTCCGTAGACAATATCTTTTACCGTACCAAGTGCACCGTTGACCAATCCTCCCTCTGTCCACAGATTGGTACGCAACATAACGCTGTATCCAATTGACAAAAAATCTAAAAAAAGTTCAGCCTGAAGTCCAGACGCGTGCTCATCTTCATTCCATCTTGCTATTTGATTATTGTGGTCTGCTAATATTCTTGCCACTGGCCATTTTGATTTACGAAGTACTTCTTGATTATGTTCTTCAGCTTGCTTGTTTGTGGGAAAAAGGCGTATGGCATCTTGAAATCTTTCAAGTTCAGCCGGAGGCTGTATAGCTTTACATCGTTGCATAAGGGATGCGTATTGGTCGCATGTAACTTCGCCTACTGAAAGCGAATCAAGAGTCTCTCTAAACTGTATTTACTGATCGTCGCTTTGTCTCATTCATTTTGTTAAGGTGAAACATTTTTCAAACATCTTAAGAACTGTTTGTCCGCGCAAAGCCAAAATGTCTTTTATAGAATGTCTCCTATATAGAGGTGTGTTTTTTACAGGATGCCTAATATCTCCAATGAGGTAAACAAATAAGCCTCCAAAAGGTTCAACGCTGTCTGGTTTACCTTCGCGACATCTTTGCTCAAGTGCAGCCATCAGACGGCATCCGATCATTGAAAATATAATAATGAGAAATGAAATAATGAGAAATGAAACTGGATTCATGCTGAGCTGTAGATTTCTTGCTGCTTCACTTCCTAAATCAGCGAACGATTTAAAACATGTTGGTACTTTCAGTGCAGAGAAAATTGTTTTGCCCTCGACATTAATTGCAGCAGCACCTGTTGGAGCCAAAACCATAATAGCTTCCGGTCGTAACTGCTCGGTAACTCTTTTACGAATTTCTTTTATTACCGTACTTTTTCCAGCTCCGGCTTTCCCAATAATAAAAGTACGTTTAGGGCAATTTATAAATCTTGATTGCAAAGACGAAAGCTGTTGCGTGCATAAGTGAAATATTTTTTGCTGCTCATCTGTAAATCTGATCTCAGACGTCTCGTAATTTTGATGCACTGTAAGTTGTTGTTCTTTACAGTAATTTAGAAATGAAGTAAAGTTGCGATTAGGGTACTTGTAATTCTCACTTTTCCACTCACATGTACGATCAATCACGCGTTGCCCCAAAGTATCTTCGTTTGTCTGCACAGGGACTATGGCAGCTGCTGCCATATATGGATCAATCTCGCGGTATTCTTCTTGCAGGATTTCTGTCTCATGTGTACTGCTAACAGCAGGAAAAATTATTTCTTCGTGTGCATCAATATTTAGATCATTGAATGCTTCCGCCCATGAGTGATACGCAGACGGCAGGCCTTCTGGCAATAAAGAGTCAGAATTACCTCTCCAAGGATAATTGAGTAAAACTTGTTGCCTATAGTATTCTTCGGCTAGAGTTGGATCGTGGTTGAGTGATATAAGAAAAAAGTCCTTCCGGCCTGTACCGGGAGGAAAAGGTAGCTTTCCTATATCTTCGTTTTAAAATTTTAGCTAATGTTTACACGAAAACAGCAAGTTAAATTGCAAAGAAACGTTTACAAAAGATTCGAATACTGAATTTGAATAAGAATTTCGCCAAATTATTGAGCAATAGCCAAATTGGCTTCATTTATAAAGACTTATTTTGGTCGCCAAATTTGGCGATATTTCGCCAAATGTCACTAATTTTGCTAATTTTGTCGTCAATTTTGCCAATTTTGTCGCCAATGTCACCAATTTTGGCGATAACGGATAAGAATATATAGTTTTATGCGCATGATTGGGAAAATTGTTACAACAATGAAAGAAAATATGCGAGTAATCGCGTTAATGTGCTGTTTTGTTTCAAAATGTAAGCCACCCTAGAATTTCAAACTGCTCTATCTCAGCCATTTTTTAAGATAGAGGTAAACCAAAAAATGCTCTGGAATCCTTGTATCAAGGCCTAATAGGTAATTAAAAAATAAATTTGAATTTTTAACTTTTTTGTATATTTATTTTAGTTTTAAATTTTTAAATGGCCGCCATCTTGAAACAAAATGGCGGATCAAGTTGGCCAACGAACTCTGTCGAGACATTGGTGACCTTAATACACACAATTAGTTTCATCAAAATGGATTTATAAATACGAGCGTTATCGTATGACATAGGTCAGATTATATATATATATATATATATATATATATATATATATTATATGGATATATCTATATATATAAATCAACATTTGAACGGAGGGTGGTTTTGGGGTCTGGGGGTCATGATCGGTGAAAATATATCGAAATTTTCCGGAACTGCTTTCCTCCGAACGGCTGCAATAGGTAGCTTTATACTTTTTTGTATTGAAAGCTACCTAAAACTCTGACAACTGCATCTTTTCTTCTATGGTGATAATAGACTCCTCTTACTGAGAACGATTTTGCAAACTTAAGAAGCGTGCAGAAAGCAAGTTTCTCCGGCCGCGCGCAATATTTTTGAAGCATGCTTTTTGATGGTCTTTCGTCGCTTGAAAAGTTTATTTCTTCCCAGTTCTTATCATGCAGCCGTATTGTAACTACTTCCCGACTGCTTTGATACATTGGCCATCCCATTAATATGTGTACTACCTCTTGGGCTGAGTAATCCCTTTCAGAAACAGAAGACAAAATAAGTTTTCGGACTGCTTGAACTGCTGGATTTGTTTCGTTCATCTTATTTAAAATCTCATATAACAATTCCTTGTAAGGAACAGAAGCTGATTCTGAGGCATATTTGGCAATGTAATGCAAAACCGCATCCTTTGATGTAATAGGACTGAAATCAGTGTTAGCTCTCCAAACTTGTGACACGAAGCAATTGTAGGTATTCATTTCAGAATCGTTTCTTTTTGTCAAAAAGCTAATTATGCCATTTTCTACTTGAAGCTTTGGAGAGTTGCACTCTGCTTTTGGAAAACTAAATCTGCAGCTATAACTATTTGTACCTCTTTTTTTCCTTAGGCAATAATCTCCATGTCTTGTGTGACGTTGGACTTGATTTAAGAGCTGAGCGAGATCCTTTTCACGATCTTCACTGGAAATGTCTGAAAAGCGAACTCGACAGTGGTGTATATCATTTACGAGGACGTCCTTGTCAGGATTAACAGGGCTGCATAGTTTTTCAAAATATGCTGTTACGGCTGCTACATTTTCAGCGTTAGTCATGTCTAGTGTTTCCACGTTTGGCGCCCCTCTTAACCACAACAATAAAGCATGTGAGTACTTCCACGCCACTACCTTCGAAACGAATCCAGTAGTCGTCTATTAAAAACAACGGCGTCAAGATTTTTCTCAAAAATATATCACAACGTTTTTGAAAGAGCCAACCAGTCAACAGAGGGTTGTCGTGCATTAATTGTCTGCGTTCTGCATCAGTCAGCTCATTTGGATCTCTGTTAGACTCTAAAAGTCTGAAAAGATCTGGCCAGTGATAATCAGCTGCAGACAGTGTAAAAAAATTGTTGGTGTTTCAATTTGTCCTACCATGGAAAGGAGTTCCCCCCACAACGTGCACGCCAGTATCCTTTTGTGGATCTTAATTTGCTAGCATAAATCCTAATGTGTTTTGCCATTTCTGGTTGCCTATTCAGAAATATCACGCATCTAGTCTACCGTCTTATTGCTGAACCTATTTCGTTGAACGAAAAAACGCCCTTTAGCCAAAGACTGCCACCGAAGAATTGAATTCATGGCAAAGTAGCGAAATCGGGGGTCTTTAGCAAATCGCCCATCTTCATACTTCATCAGGAACTTAAAATACTCATCAGGAGAGACTGCTTTTTGACGAGGTTTTCGTAAGTCAGCTGTACCATGTGGGAAAAGATGAGGAAAAGCACGTGCTATGTAACCCTCTTCTTGAAATTCGTTGATAGGCTGTGAATTTAATGAAGGGTGAGGCACGCGAATTGCGTCATTTATTAAGTTGTTTTGATCTACCGGCTCAAGTAGTGGTCTAATTGACTCGCGTCTTATTTCCTCGTTCAAAGTATGAATATCCTCAGTAATATCGGTTGCTGTTGGTAACATTTGAGATACGCCACCATTCTCAGGTAATGTAGCGATCAAATCTTCATCAATTGTGATATTTGAATAATAAGGATTGTGAGCTTTAAGCCATCTGGGTGCTTCTAGAAGGCGTTGTGAGCGAACAGAAAACTCTGCACATCCTGATAAAGTATCTTTTGTCACTAACACAGTTGAAGTCATATCTGAAGGATTGACAGGCAGGCGCGAAATAAAACTCTCGATATTTTGTTTAAAGCTGATTACATTTCCGCTGTATCCATACTGTGAGCCTCGTATACGGTAAATAGAAACCATTGGATCTATTTGAGCGATCATCATTTGTTCAATGTAGCTCAGATCTTTGAGACAAATAGGAACTGGACCTGGGTCCATCGAATTAGTGGCAGAAAACTTGAAAGCACCGTCTCTACACTTGCATGTCTGGCAGAGCCCAGCAGTATTTAATATGATATCAGGGAAAGCTCTGTGACACGTATTACAGGACACATAGGTGATTTGCGATACCTCTCTATCAAACCTGATTGCTTCATTCATTTGAGTTGTCAGTATACCGGTACTCGGCAAAAAATCTGAAGATAACTGACTTGTTGTGCAACTTCTCCGCATTGAATTACGATTCGCAATTCTTCTCATTTCAGCTGATTGCTTTCTCTTAACTGGCATCCTTGCAAATTCTATATATAATAAAAACATATAATCCGTTCATATATAAAATGTTTCTTAATAATTTTTTTAATCCTGGATTGGCTAGACTATATCAAAATAAACAGATTTACCCTAATACTTCGTTTATACAATAAGCTTGAAAAGAAAAAAATATATTTTGGTATGGTTGGGTTGGGTTGATTATTGACGGCCAATTATCTACACTAGGGATATAGGCCCGGGGGGAGTGCCCTTCGTGGGGGTCTTTCTAAGGGAACCTAATCCGTATTTACGCATGGATAAATCCACGGCTCAAAGAAAACCACGAAAACTCCGAACGATTAGGCCGACGGGCGCGATTGGGATCGAACCCAGCACCTCCCGTCTACCAGCTTCGAGAGCACAACCTCTCAGCCACTGGTGGGGCATTTTGGTATGGAAACACAGAGTTGAATTACACAGATTGTTGAGTTCGATTTAAAAAAAACTAAATTCATGTACTTAATACGATTTAAACTTCATTGTAAGTGTTTTCAGATTACAATTTATGGGGTCCTTCTTTCAGAAAAGAATAATACATCCACTGCTTAAAATTACGTCATTAACTTTTATTTTAATTTATAAATCTGCACCATTTTTCAACTATTTTAATTTACGCAATTTTCATTCCTCCTGGATTGAGACCGAGAAGACTTTTTGCTGAAAGGTTGTTTCCGAGTATATTGTTATTTTTTAAATAAGTTTTTCATGATAAAAAATGGCAACAATATAAATTCTTCCAATTTTCTTTTTAAAAAATCTGAAGCGTTTATTCCAGTTCTTCAGTAAGAATGAGCTATATATATATGTCAGAGAACCTCAAAATGTTAAAATATACCAATATTTGCATAATCGGGTTTTTATCATGATTACAATATGTTTCTTGCACTGTATATGTACAGAAAGTAAAACAAAAACAGGTTAACTCAGTTAAATTAAATTTGCGCCACATTCACTAAGATACGTCAATTATTTGCGAACCCGATTACAGAAATTTTCCTATATACATATACGTAAATGTAAATACAAACATACCGACATTTCGTCCGTTACATACATACATGACATTATATTTTTCTCGATTTATTTTGCTATTATCTGTTGGCATGCAGAAAATACTGAAGAATCCAAATTCATATTTGATTTATTTTCTTTTTTTTAAACGTAAAATTCAAACCAAATTACGTTGGTTTGGAAGTTACAAAAAGTGTAAGATTGAATTTGGTCTACCTAACAGTTCGCATTTTAAAAAACTCGTGGTCGTTACGTACGTAAGAAGTAAAACTTTTAAAAGTCAATCTATATTATAAATCACATATGCGTGAGTCAGTAACGTTGACGTCATAACGATGAGGTTAAAATGCGTAAATTACAACAATGGGGCTAAAGTTTTTATTAATAATTCAAACGATCGCAATGTTATCTCTATGGGAAAATGGAAAATTCTAGAGCAGATGTTTTCGGGCGTTAGAGTTGACGAATATTTCTGATTTTCAATCCCCAGCGAGATTTTGGCACTATCGACTTCCAGTCCAATTTTGGTGTTAATGCGGCAACTATTTTGGCCGCTATCGTGTACACAAAAGTGTAATTTTTCACGGGAAGCCGGAGCTTTGCTCCGACAATTAGTTGCCATCATTACAGAAATGTCATTAAAATTAGAAAAAAATTAATAACTCGAAAACTAATTCCAATTTCAAAATTCTATTACCAGTTTTGACATCCGCGGATTTTTATGAACAATTGGTATTAATTTCACCATCAAGCGTTTAATATTTTATTAAAAATAGCCCTAGAACATAATCAGTCGTTTAATCAGTCGTTTCATAAAATCGTTTCATAAATTCGTTTCATAAAATCGTTTCACAAATTCGTTTCATTAGGATTTTATATATATATATATATATATATATATATATATATATATATATATATATATATATATATATATATATATATATATATAGGGTAGATTTGTTACTTTTTAGCTCACAGGCTATCAAAGCCTGAGAGCTTATGTGCCCGCCGGTTCTGTATGTATGTATGTACGCACGTAACGCGATAACTCTTGATAGAACTAACCGTTTTACTTTAAATTTTGTTTATAGGTTCCTTGTGATAAGGGGCTTCCCTGATTAGTTTTGGAGGTTCATTGGTTAAGCATAAAGGGGGGAAACGGGGGGCTAACCCCCCATAATTTAGATAAATGGGTTTTTCATGCAGAATTATCCCTTTTTCTTCAAATTTTGTATATATATTCATTTTTTTTTTTTTTGATAATGCGCTTCTGTGTATAGTTTTGGGGGGTCATTGGTTAAGTATAAAGGGGGAAAGGGGGGATAACCCCCTCCCTACTTTAGATAAATGAGTTTTTCATGCAGAATTATCCGATTTTCTTCAAATTTTGTATATAGGTTCATTGTGATAATGCGCTTCTCTGAATAGTTTTGGGGGTTCATTGGTTAAGCATAAAGGGGGGAAGGGGGGACTAATCCCCCCTTAATTTAGATAAATGGGTTTTTCATGCAGAATTATCCCATTTTCTTCAAATTTTGTATATAGGTTCATTTTGATAATGCGTTGCTGTCAATAGTTTTGGGGGTTCATTGGTTAAGCATAAAGGGGGAAAGGGGGGGATAACCACCCTAATTTAGATAAATGAGTTTTTCATGCAGAATTATCCGATTTTCTTCAAATTTTGTATGTAGGTTCATTGTGATAATGCGCTTCTCTGAATAGTTTTGGGGGTTCATTGGTTAAGTATAAAGGGGGAAAGGGGGGCTAATCCCCCCCCCTTAATTTAGATAAATGGGTTTTTCATGCAGAATTGTCAGATTTTCTTCAAATTTTGTATATATATTCATTGTAATTAGAGACTTCCCTGATTAGTTTAAGGGGTTCATTAGTTAATTATGAGGGGGTAACGGGGGATGACCCCCCCCCCCTTAATATATTGTTGATTTCTTTATTTTTCGAGGGGCATATTTCAAATTCTTTGAAATAAGAGTATAATATACAATTAGTGTGAATAGCCTGTGAGCTCAATGCCCTCAGTTTAACTGGGCAGTTTTCTTTTTATTTATTTTTTTTAACCTTATTCCAAGAACAAAGCCCAGATGTGTATTTGAGTAATTTTCGTAAAATCGCTAACATTTCATAAGCTTTATAGGTAAGATAAAACTAAAAATTGTCATTCTGAAATTCGACATATATGAAGCGATATTTAAAACCCATTTGCAGACAATAGTAGGAAATGTTTTTGATAAAGTTGTAAGATAAAAATGTTACTACCTCAGAACCACCGATATCGACATCACGCTCATGCTTTTCATTTTGACAGGTCATGAATTCATGGATAGTTTGAAAAATAATATGTTTTGGCCACGAGAAAACCTTTTTCTATATCATTCTAATATATTAAATTATCAGTTACACACCAAAAGTTATGAATAGGAATTTATGGTGCATTTTTTAAATTTTAACACAGTGATCAATAGATAAACAAGTGGGTAAGTGTGATCGAAGATCGCACAAAGGGTTTCGTTTATTATTCCTTTCAAAACACTTTATCCTTTCTTTAATAAATCCAAATAAATTTCATTTAGCAACCAAAAAAAAGTCATGTTTTTTTATAATGTAAAAATTTACCGGTCTATTTTTTCGTTTTTTAAATATCTATACCAGCCCGATAGCAGGCGAAGCCCGCTATTATACTCTGTCATAATAATATCTGCCATGCGGACTAAATGCGATATTTAAAAAATAACAATTATTTCAAAATTAAACATGTTATACACCTTCAAAATGTTAAAATATGCGAATATTTTCATAATCGGGTTTTTATCATGATTCAATACGTTCTTCAAACTCATACTTACTATTCTCTATTACACATATTGATACTCGCTTTGTATTATTCTCAAACATTTGAGAAATCCGTTAAACTTCCGATAATGACGTCAGATTAATTTTCTTTTTAATTCTTTAATGACGCGATATTAATTTGTCTTCTGTACATACACATACTCATACTCCTTGCATTATTGAAAAATCTTTAAAAATTTCAGTTTTATTACAAATATGAAGTCATAATCTTTTTTTCAATTGGTGAAACTTTTTATTTCATTTTCATTTTTCACGTGGAAATCGTTCAATAGAAAATTAATTATTGTAGAAAGAATTTCACTGTGGATTTTTAATTGTTGGCAACTGCTATAACGAAAAATGTTTAAATTTAACAGGAAAAGGCTGTTAGAATTTTGGTTTTTTATCTCTATTTATTAAAATAATACGATTTTTTCAAATTTTAATATTTTGAGCTTCATAGCAGGTATTCAGTTATATATACACAAAGTTCCAACTCTGTAAGTTATATAGGTTCTGAGAACGGCTCTGTGACAGACAGACAACAGAGCGGGAGTAATAGAGTTTCGTGAGATGTACGAAACCCTAAAAAGGTACATCACAATATAGTGTCCTCTTTTGGATATTCAAAACTAAAATTTGGACCAATATATCAATTTTTAATTAATAACCTCAAATATTATATTTGGTGCATTTATAGAAACTGAGATACGGCTACATTGTTCACCGTAACAACATAACAGCCAAAGACTAAAGACTAAACTGCATCATCACTAAACTGCATCAGACTAAAGACGGAAGACTAAAACTGCATCATCAGCATTGTTTTCATAAAAAGCGATATACAATACACCAAAATCTAATCGGCACCAATCTATGTAAAATTCTAAATACAGATTTAATAAAGTTTCACAAAATTCCATTCAGTTCTTAAATTAGAGTTGCCACGAAATTTGTCCACACAGAAATAATCCTATCGTATTCAGGACATCTCAAAACATGTAAATCCATCCAAAAGCAAGTCGAAAAATTTTACGAATTCAATACTTTCTTCTTATGAATTAGAAGAAATAAAACTATAGTCAAATATAACTTTACATAATTCAGGGATAAAAATCTTCTACAGATCGCGATTTTCCGCTGTTTTCATATATATATATATTTTTTTTTTAATATAAAATTCTGTTTTCCTGCTCTTTTTTCTAGAATTTTTTAAACAACTTTCACCAGTGAAACAGAATGCAGGTTTTTTTTCTTGGGGCCCATTTTGTGAAAAGTAAAGGTTATTTTCGTGAAATTGTATTATATTTTTGTGAAAAATAACATTTTGTAACAAAAGTTGAAATCCAGTTACTCAAATTCGAACCAAGCATTTATTAACAAAAACTTTTTTAAATCCTTTTGATGAAGTTTTTTTTTTTTCTAGTGAACTTGTTTGTTTACATATTGCACAGTTTAAAACGTCACAAAATAATAAATTAATTAATAAATAGTAAGTTTTTATGGAATAAAATTTTGTGAAAGTACCTATTTCATTAAAAGGAATTTTGTGAAGGGCCCCATTTTATCAAATTGATTTTTGTGAAGGGACACATTTTATTAAATTGATTTTTGTGAAGGCACACATTTTATTAAATTGATTTTTGTGAAGGGGTCCTAAATAGGCCCCAAATTTTGCCTGGATCGACCCTTGGAATGGCAGAAACAAAGATGTTGACTTCATCGATTTCGACAAGCTTCTCCCTATTTTGCTGAGGAAATTTAATATTTGCCAGCGATATGTTGCACAACAATTAAAATCACTTCAAAGCACCATTTCTTATATGCCTGTTTTAGCAGCAAACATTTACTGTTATCATAGACATTAGAGTCCAGCGCGGCCATAATGTATTGGCCAGTGAACGGCCATAACTACTGCACAAAAAGGCCTGTATTATTTTTAATATATATTTGACCCCTATTTCAAAAATTGCTTTTATATGAATAGTGTTATTTTTTCGATGACTGTACTTTAACACCATACTTTTTACAAAAGTTAAAGCCTATAAAACAAAAAAAAAAAATCTAATTTAACAAATTACAACAACCATTGGGAAAATGAAGAGGGATAGCGGGGCAGTGTTCGAACTCTACCATAACCGTTACCTCGTACTATAAGATATTTAATAATACCCCCTCTTATAGCAGACCTATTCGCCACACCCTTCTATAACATACCTTCCTCACGATAACTATTCCACCCACCTACTATAGTATGATCTCAGAAGCAGGCGGTGTTACCACCGCACCGCCGCCTGTTGCTGACGCAGAAGTCCCATTCCCTATCTACAGACTTCCCGTTTGGTATCCGAAGGTAGAATAAACCGAAATATCCAAATATGATGCCAACTTTAGGTGTTAGCATTGAAATTTTTAAAGTTTGATACAGTTTCTATTTGTAGACCATCTCCTAAGCAAAATTTAAGTATTGCTTTAACTCTTGTTAGATTGATGTCTTAGCTAAATGTAGTTTGAGGAAATTAAAGTTGAAGACCACGTTTTTTGCTTTATAAGACGATTTCTCATCCGAAGTCAATTTTTGAATACATATTTTTTACATATCTGATAATTTACATCTATCCTTTTTGTAACTTTAACATTTTTGTAACGATTTTATGCATTTCTATTGCCTATTCAAAGAAAAATTCTTTTAAAGTTACAGAATTTCGTTAAAAGTTCTTCTAAAGTTACAGAATTTCGTTAAAAACGCTTAAAAAAATAAAGTGACGACGTCAAGAGGTCCATTCTCGACCGAAAACAACAACTATTCTCCCAATGGTTAAAAAGGCAAGAAAATAGGCAGACAGACAAACATGTAATTTTTAAATTCTAAAAAACATGAAATGGGACTGTCAGCAGAACGAAACTTTTCCAAATATACATGTCGTAGCCTCGTAGGCTCATTGCGAAATCAGGCTCTTTGCAAAGAACCGAGCTAATTGAAGAATCATCTCCCTTTTTCCAATCAGCCTGATGTTTTATTGATTATTGCAAAGAGCCTAGCGAGCGTTAGGCTAATTGGAAAATGGCCATTTATTTCTCAGTCAGCTGATATTTTTTTAGGTTTATTACAAAGAGCCTTCAATCAGCCTGATTTTGACCAGTTGTTTGTCCAGATATCGTGTTGTACCCGACCCGAAACTGAAAATTCCATTTGAAATCAACCCGAACTTGACAAAAAAAAAATAAATCCATCGAATCATAACCAGATACGAACATCACAAAATAAATTCCGTAGACACGCAACTGAAAATTTCATTCGAAATGAACCCGAAACCCGACACAAAACAGACAAAAAAAATTCCATCGAACCGCAACCCAATCCAAACAGAACAAAATAATTTCCGTCGACACGCAACCCGACCCGAACCTGACAATTTTTAAAAGTTCTTGATTTTTATTTAAAGAAAAGTGTACGAACCATGCTAAAAGAAAAATGAAGTATTCACTAACCAGACTCTCAGTCGCTTAAAAGAAACTCTGCCAATAAGACAGTTTTCTTATACATTTTTTTATAAGCAGTTCATACTCCTATTATACTAACATCATGCATAATCATTCAATACCATTGTACTACAATAAGCCTGGATTAGAGTTCTTCAGCGGATCGGGTTGGCTTTCATTTTTTCGGGTTCGGATCAGTTTTAGTTTAGGTTTTGACTCTTGCGGGTCGGGTTGAGGTTTACCCGATTTTTCAAACGATTTCCAAAATATTTTTTCACACGAAAATTTTATGCACAGCAAAACTTCTATAACGAGCACTCCCCAATAGCGGACCTATCTCTATTTAGCGAACATTTTTTCAATTTCTACGCTGAATAGTGGAAACCTCCAAACATCGAACTCATTCAATTGTAGAATCCTACGCGGTCGAGTCTGTATCCAACCCGAAACCAAAAAATCCATTTGAAGTCAAACGGCACCCCACGCTAACCCAACAAATCATTTTTCCTCGATATGCAACCCGATCCCGACCCAAACCAGACTCGCATTCCGAAATGAAAAGAAACTAATAGTTCGTTTAAATGTCAAGTAAAGAAAACATTTCTTCTTTTTTTTTTTTTTTTACTAAATTAGCAGCAATAGATTAATGCTTCAGGAGATCCACTTGATATTCATTTTAAATTGGAAAATATATTTTTTAATAATTAAAAAGTATCTACTAATATATACGAATAAACTTAAAACGATAACTATAGCAAACGTTTTAAAAACTTAATACAATAAACTCAATTCATCTTAAGCATAGTTCTGCCTGTTTTCGTTAATTTGTTTCTGAAAATCCCAGCATCCCGACTTCCAAAAACAGAAATCTGATTCGCAAGAAACATTCTAAAGTGAACCCGACGCACAGAAAAAGAAATTACAGTCAGCCTGACCAGAAAAACGAAAATTACGGACAACCCTACTCGATACAGAGGTATCCGCTACTCAGAGATCTTAAAATATTTTAATATTAAAGAAAATAGATAAGACCATTTTCAACATAAAAGATAAAATCGGCATTAGTGATATAATTGTAGACTACTTTTCATAATTGCATTAAAGATGAATTGATTTCCTTTCATTTATTGTTCGAGTTGAAGCATTTTGGATTCTGGTTGATATATGTCAGGTTGCATGTCGACGGGAATTATTTCGTCGCGGGTTCGGATCGAGTTGCGGTTCAATAGAATTTCTTGTCGAGTTTCGGGTTGACGCCAAATGGAATTTTCAGATTTGGTCTGGTTGCACGGCAACGGAAATAATTTTGTCGTGTTCGGATCGGGTTGCGGTGCGACGGGAATTATCTTGTCGGGTTTGGATCGGGTTATGGGTTGACTTCAAACGGAATTTTCAGGCTTGGGTCGGGTTGCACATCGACGGAATTTTTGCCATTTTCGGATCGGGTTACGGTTTGATGGAAATTTTTGTGTCGGGTTTACAAATTTAGGGGCCCTTTTGCACCAATGCTTACAACTGCCTTGAGTAAAAAGATATATTAATAAAAAAAAAACCTGTAAGCAAAACCTAAAAAGAAAAAAAAAACGGCTTTTGTAGAGATTGACCTCAACTATCCAATGAAAAAAAATCATTTAAAAATATTGAAGTGCAAACGAGATATTTTTTAAAATGTCTCACATAGGATTAACATTAGCAAGCAGGTGTTTTCACTTGAGTGAAGTAGCCCCTTAAAAAAGTTATTTTTAAATGAAATAAATGATAAACAGATTTTTCCATATTTTTTTAATAGTTAAAGCTTCATCAGATTTCGGCCAATAATTGAAAAATCTTCAGTAGCATTCGGGTGCCCATGCCCCGAATGCCTTGCCATAAATCAGGCACTGGTTCAGGTTGACTTGAAATTGAATTTTTATGTTCGGATCGGGTTGTGTATATCAATGAAAATTATTTTGTCTGGTTCGGATCGGGTTGCAGTTCGATAAAATTTATTTGATTAGCTTGAGGCGGGTTGCAGTTCAATAGAACTTTTTTTGTCCGGTTCTGGTCGTGTTGCGCGTCGACAGAAATTATTTTGTCGTGTTGGGATCGGGTTGTGGTTCGACAGAATTTTTTTATTGATTTGGGGCAGGTTGCGGTTCGATAGAATTTTTTGCCGGTTCAGATCGGTCTGCGGATCGATGGAACATTTTTTTGATTCGCGTTGACTTCAAATCAGAGATGTAAAAAACCCAGCCTGGGCAGCTACCTACTACAACCCTGCTTCAAATGGAATTTTCATCTTCGGTTCGGGTTGATGGAAATAATTCTCTCCTGTTCCGATCGATTTGCGGTTCAATGGAACTTTTTGTATCAGGTTCGGATCGGGTTACGTGTCGACGGAAATTATTTTGTTATGTTCAGATCGGGTTACAGTTCGGTGGATTTTTTTTTTTTTTTTTTTTTTTTTTTTTTGTCAGTTCGGGTCGGGTTGTGTGTTGATTTCAAATGGAATTTTCAGGTTAGGGCCGGGTACAACACGATATCTGGACAAACAACTGGTCAAAATCAGACTAATTGAGAAACAAGTGGTCATTTTTCAATTAGCCTAACGCTATCTAGGCTCTTTGCAATAAGCCTAAAAAATATCAGACATTGAAAAATAAATGGCTATATTCCAATTAGCCTAATGCTTGCTCTGCTTTTTGCAATATGCCTGAAGCATCACGCTGATTGGAGAAAGGGAGATGATTCTCCAATTAGCCTGGCTCTTTGCAAAGAGCCGGATTTCGCAATTAGCCTACAACATATATATATATATATATGAAAATTGGAGCATCCATTCAAAAGTTATGCATTTACATACATCAAAATATATAAATGTTATGGCTAAAGCAAGAATGAAAGTAAACCTACGTTTAATGAGTTAAAGTGGGGATTACCAAGGCTTTGTGGCTAAAGCCAGGTCTGCAAAAAAGCCAGACCGGTTGTTTTTTTTTTTTTTAAAGCTGGCTTTTTTTGGACTTATTGGCTTTTTTATAGAAAAAAATCCATTTACGTTTTATCTGCAAGAAATCCATCAATAAATATCAACTCAAAACTAATGTGTTATAGCTCAAAGAAATGAAAAATAAATACATACATATATATATACATATCAGAAACTACAAATTTAAACATTAAAACATTGTGTAGATCAAAATTCTTGTTACCAATCGTTTAGCTCAGATTCTAAAAATTTATATCTTTAACCCATTATTTAAAAAAGCCGTCTTTTATAGGACTTGGGTTTTATCTGCAAGAATTTCATAATTAAGGATCATCTCAAAAATAATGTTTTCTCATAATTCAGGGAAATTAAAAAAAAAATTATTAAATAATTCAAAATTTACAAATTTAGATACAATCAATCATTGTTTGGATCAGAATTCTTATTTTGTTACCAGTCATTTGGCTTAGATTTAAGATATTTATAAACTTTCACCACTTAATTTCACTTATTTCTAACTTTCACCAATTGGGCAAAGGGTTAGAAAAGTGCAGTGACGTATCCAGGGGGTGGGCTGATGAGGATACAGCCCCCCCCCCCCCCGAGATTGTCAAGTGTAAAATGAAAAAAGAGCTTTTTTCTTTGTTTTTTAGATAAATTTCTAATTTTTTTTCTGTTATACAGCACATTAGCCATTCTCGTTAGTCCATATTAACATCACAGCATAAACATGGTAAGGGAGCTGATGGGGTTATGAGTTAGGCTGATGGGTTGACAGCCCCCCCCCCTCCCCTTTTCGAAATAGTCGAATATCTCATGAAAAAAGGCTGTTTTCCTTCTTTGAGATAAATTTGTATATATATATATTTTGTCATACAATAGACTACTCACTCTCTTCTTCTTAAACCCATATTAGTCCACATTGACATCAGAGCATACCTAAAAAGGAGAAGGGGGCTGATGGGGTTACAGCCCCCCTCTTCCCGAAATAGTCGAACATCTCATGAAAATAGTGCTGTTTTCTTCTTGATGGGGTTACAGCCCCCCCCCCCCCCCCCTCTTCCCTAAACAGTCGAACATCTCATGAAAATATGAGATTTTTTTTTCTTTGAGATAAATTTGTATTTTTTTTTTTTTGTTGTTAAGACTATCCACTCTCTTCTTTTAGTCCACATTGACATCAAAGCATACCTAAACTAGTCGTTGGGGGCCACCGCAATACTTACCCATGATGGATATGCATAATGTAAAATATTAAAATAAAAATGTGTAAACTACTTATAAAATGCATTGCAATTCAAATAAAATCGTGGCTTGATGACGTCATAAACATTAAAGGCTCGATTACTGAATTGCTTGAAAGAGGTTTTTCCTTATAACTCCAAAAATAATAATCCTATTAACTAGCGGTTTATTGCATCTGATTAAGCGTCAAATTTCCAATTAAAATATCTCTTTGAAGTGAAATGTGGATGAAATACAGGGTCATGAAAAATCGAAGAGTGTGGAAAATAGGATTCCAAATATCTCGGCAACTCATTATCCGATCGACTTCATGCTTTATGTAAAATTTATGTTTTTTTATTGTCTTTTATATTCATTTCTTAAAATAAACAATTTCGAAAATTTTTATATACCTTTTATCAGAAAGAATATTTCGAGGGTCCGAATAAAATAGTTCCGGTTAATCGAGGTTAATAAAATGAAATAGGCTTCTTCCCATTATTACATACTAAGTACATACCAAATTGCAAGTCTCTATCTCAATTTTTTCGGGAGATAGAGCGTTTACAGACACACAGACACACAGACGGACGGAAAATTTTTTTTTCTAAAAATATGTTTTTCGGAATCTCCAGTGTCTGAAACGTGTAAATCCGTCAAAAAAAAATTTTCGATTTTCAAAACGATTACAAGATTTACCCTATACTACGTATGATGGGTAAGTAAAAGGGGAAGGGGGCTGTTTGTGTTACAGCCCCCCTTCCCGAAATAGTCGAACATCTCATGAAAACAGTGCTGTTTTTTTTCTTTGAGTTAAATGTGTATTTTTTTTTTTTTTTTCAGAGAACAGACTATCCACTTTCTTCTTTTTAGTCCCATATTAGTCCACATTGCCATCAGAGCATATCTAAAAAGGAAAAGGGGGCTGATGGGGTTACAGCCCCCCTCCCCAAATAGTTGAACATCTCATGAAAATAGTGCTTTTTTTTTCTTCTTTGAGATAAATTTGTATTTTTTTTTTTTTTTTTGTCATACAATAGACTACCCATTCTCTTCTTTTTAACCCCATATTAGTCCAAAATGACATCAGAGCATATCTAAAGAAGGGAAGGGGCTGATAGGGTTACAGAGGGGCCCCCTCTTCCCGAAATAGTCGAACATCTCTTGAAAGTAATGCTGTTTTTTTCTTCTTTGATATGAATTTGTAATTTTTTTTTGGTTATACAACAGACCACCCACTCTCTTCTTTTTAGCCCCATATTAGTTCACATTGACATCAGAGCATATCTAAAATGGGGAAGGGGCTGATGGGGTTACAGAGCCTCTTCCCGAAATAGTCGAACATCTCATGAAAATAATGCTGTTTTTTTTCTTCTTTGAGATAAAGTTGTATTTTTTTTTAGTTATATAACAGACTACCCACTTTCTTCTCTTTACTCCTATATTAGTACAGAGTAACACCACAGCATATCCAAAGAGGGGGAAGGGGCTGATGGGGCACAGACCCCCCACCTCCCAAAATGGTAAAAAATGGAATGAAAAAAGTGTCGATTTTTCTCTTTATGTTTGAGATAAAATTAGAATTATTTTTTCTGTCATGCAAAGGACAACCCAATCTATTTTCTTTAGTCTCATATTAGTACACAAGGGGTGGGGGTTATTGGGTAACAGCTCCATTCCCCTTCCAAAGTGGTTGCAGTGAAATTAAATAAAACTGACTTTGTTTCTTTCTTTTCGAGATAAATTTGTTTTATTTTCTGGCGCACAACGAATTTGTTTTCTTGTTAGCCCCATATGCCTCTCAGTCCTGCAATCAAAATTACTTCAGACCACAAAATCTATTTTCAAATCTATTTTCAAAACAGTTCCACACATGTTTTAGTGGATAATTGACTACGTATAATATGCTCAATTTGCAAGATCTAGAAGTAGTTTAATTAATTTAAAGAATATTAAACTCTCTTCTACAAATGATGCCAAGACTAAAGAAGTATATTAGTGCACAGTAACATTAAACATTATCGCCAAATCAGCAAATGTACGAACTGAAATTTTTTTTGTGAATGGCAATGTCAAGCAAGATTATTGATTTTCGGTTTTGGAAGGGTCTTTTAAAGATGCCCAGTAGTAATACTAAAAAAATAATCTCCTGTTGATTTGTTTGTTCCTGGTCTTTTTACTAGCGAACTAGTTTTATTTACATTACGTGCTTTTCCAAATTTAAGGCTGTTCTCAAATACAAACTGGCTAGTTTATGACATATTTTTTAATTCATTTTTGCTCGGAAACGCATGAAATTCACAGGACATTTTATTCAGAAACTTCGCAATCGAAACACGTTTTTCCTTTTTTTTTGTAAAGGTAGGAAATCTTTCAGAAAGCACTGTCCAAGTTGGCGTTTTGAATCGGATTCCCGACGCGTCAGCCTGAAAAACGAGTCGTCAATATGTTACCAGAATCACTTATAACTCGATAAGTAATCTATTTACCAAAAAATGGAAAACTCATCTCGATTCCAAATCTCTTCCATAGTCAGGCCTGCCAGTCTAATGCCTTTGCATGTAAAAATGTGTCAGAAAGTTTCCCATTGATGAGCAGGGAGGAAGATGCTTTTTTCAATGTTTCAGTGTACGAGTGATCCAGCAAAAGATAAAAATTCTTAATTACTCTTCTATGAAAGTACAATATTACGTATAGTGTTCTTTTCTAATCGCTCTTATTTTGACACGACACACTTTAGTATCAGCATTTTTACCATTTAGAATATTTAACAAAAGAAGCATAGCATTAAATAAATTCACAGGTTAAAAATAAATTTTCTTACAATTTTACTTACTGTTTTTTTTTTTTTAAAGTCCAGTAATATTGTTAGCCATAATTCAATAACTTTAACTATTTTTTTAAAAAGGGAAATTCGATGTTTAGTTTTCAATTAATTCTTAACTTGTCCCTTCCTTCACAAATTTGATGAGTTTTTTTAACATATATTTCTTGAAGGTTAATAGCCATGCGTTTGATCAAAATCCCCGGAGCATGTATAGGAAGGGAAGGGGGAGATCAAGAAGAAATGCGTGCCACCCCTAAGATTTTGAATTAAATTTTTGTTGGTATTAAAAAAAAGAGATTTTGCAAAGAAAGTTTGTTTATCCTGAACCATAGAAGAAGGAATATAATATATATATATTCCTTCTTCTATGTCCTGAACAGACCCTGACCATCAAAATTTTGGGCCATGGCAACAGAAAATATTTTTGGCCCTAATCGTAGATTATCACATTTTTACAAATACTGTGAATGAGAAGTGTATGAATATAACTATGTAATGCACCCATTTAAATGAAAGACTGAGAATAAATATGAACTGAAGTTGGGTTATTATTATTATTATTATTGAAATTTCTTCGTAAAAATTAACTTGACAGACTCAAATATCATGTTAAATAAACATTGAACTAATATTGCACTAACTTTAAAAAAATAAGCAACTCAAAGAAAATGATATTTTATAAATAAGATAGTCATAAAATTAAAACATTTTTAAACAAGTTTAAAACACATATGAAGAAGCTGAAATAAATTGGCCGCACTATGAGAAACTTAAATTCTTACATAAGTTGTGTAATGAATCTAGAAATTTTATTTTCTTAACCTATTAAGATTATTTACAATAAAATTGATTTGAAACACCATAAATTTTTGGGCCCCTTAAATATGTGGGTTCTGGGAAAGTGCCCCACATGCCTTGGCAGTAATAGCAGGGCTGCCACTGCCAAATGGCATACAAAATAGTTGCTTTAGTAGCCTACAATGAAAAAAATAGTAGCCAAAATAGTAGCATTTGCATAAAAATAGTAGCCAAAATAGTTGCATGCTTACTTAAGAAAAGAAGGGCAAGAATCCTTATTTCCCATATAAATAACAGCATGAAAATCCACATTTTCCCTACTACTACCATCCAAATTTTCTACTTTTTGTATTTTAATTATAAAATCACACACACAAACGGAAAGAAAGAAAGAAGAAATTTTTTAAATTATCATCTGAGATATACGATTAGAATGCAATTTGGTTTTTCCAAACTAAATTGAATATATTCTTATCTTGTGCTTGAGCATTACTGTGAGGCAACTAAAAACAATACAATTTTTATTGCATGTTATTAGCTGCAATTTTAATTCCATTTTGTAAACAAAAATTAACTGAACCAATTGAAAGTGGTTTTATCAAAAAAGGATGCATTTGATAAAGAAAATACGTGTACATACTAACCTATTCTTTAGAAGAAATTTTTGTAAAATAAAATAGCAAAATCATCCGAAAAAAATAAAGTCTGATTTTATAGACACCAATGGGCCAAATAAAGCTATCTAAATAAGTAAAAAAGGCAATATTCTAAATGTTTTTCTCAACATTTTAAATCTGTTATTAAATTGAAAAACTGCGATAGAAAACAAGAATTTCTTATTTCTAAGTAGCATTTATTTCAGCTCGTTTATTAATTTAAATTTTTGGAATGAAGCATTTATACGAGGTTAGAAACAAATACAATTCATGCAGCATAGTGAACAAATCTACAGTTAATCGTTTGTGGTTCATACGACAGTTAAAGGGTTAAATGCCTTTAAAAACAATCAAAAATTGAACAAATATACTGTAAAGCATAAGGGTTATGGGTGATAGCCAAACCAAAAATCAATAATTAGTTTTCCACTGAAATTTGGATGGTGGTATCTTTGCACTACATTTATATTGAAAGAGTATTTTTTTTTTTTTTTCAAATGAAAGTTTTTACATATTTTAAAAATTGCATAAAAATCTTAAAAAATTTATACGGAAATATTAGATTTGGGTATTGGGTTAAAAAATTTGCAGTGCTGAGTTTTTTTTTTTTTTTATAAAAATAGTAGCTGGGACTGGAAAATAGTCTCCTTTTTTCTGATTTTGCTCTAAAATAGTCGCTTTTGAAGGTTTTTGGGCTAAAATAGTAGCCATAGTTGCCTGATGCTGAAAATAGTCGCTTTTAGTAGCATTTTAGTTGCAAATGGCAGCCCTGTAATAGGGAATTGATCCTAAAATAGAAAAAAAAATTATGAAAAAAAAATTTGTTTGAGATTGTCCCAAGCAAAATTAATTTATTGTCAAGCAAGAATCGTAGCCAGAATTTAGAGGAGAAGGAGACAACTTTATCGATTATAAGCTACAATGACTTTCTTTTAAATGAAAGTATATGAAACAATCCATTATCACCTTTCAACTTATTTCGGCGAGGGGTGGGGAGTTCGGCCCCGTACCTCTCCCTACCCCCCCCTTTTTTTTTTGTCTGCCTACGTCCTTATTGTCAAACATGATTTCTGTTTATAACGCAGTTCAACATATTTCGTCAGACTCAGAACATTATCAAAATTTAAGTCCCCCCCCCCCCCCCCAAAATTAAATCCTGGATACGCCACTGGAAAAGTGGGCAGTTCCTCAAGCTTCGAACAATCATTTAATCTCTTGCTTTTAAGAAGATCAATTGATTTTCAGCTAGAAGAAAGACAAAGACAGCATTTTGTTTTTCACTTAGGTGGACATTGTGAAAAAAAGGTTTAGAATATGAATAGCAAAGAAAATAAGGGTTTGAATATACAAGCCATCATTAAAATAAAATGCTAAATATAATTTGTCATTTCTATTTTCTTTCCTTACTCTATATCTTATGAAAAATATATACGAATATTTACTGTCAGAAACAGAAAAGCTCTCCAGCCTTCTAGGCTAGGAAGACTGCTAGCCCTTTGACTATAGACCTGGATTCATGGCATCTGGCACATTTATTAAATTTAAGAAATAGTTTGTATAGTGCACAAACAGTATTGGATATTTTACAAGTAATTTTGACAATGTTTGTGTGAATTTGAGCTATGACATAGTAGTTTTGACTTTAAAATTATATTTAAATATAAACTGTGAATATAATATAATGCAAATGTGCTTTTTCCCTTTGAAAAAGATAAAATTTGAAGCAAAATAAATCTAATTTTCAAGTAAAGTGTAAATTTATAGAAAATTAACAGACAAATTTTAAGTAAAATATTTCTTTTAAATTGAGTTTATTCATTAACCAAAATAAAAGCATTCACTTTTTAGAAATCAATTATTAAATTTGTTATATTAAAACAGTCATATTGTGTATGCAATTAAAATTGCAATTAAGAAAATCTTTAATTTTAAAAAAAAATCATTTAAAAAAAAAAGCTGGGTCTTTTTAAAAAAGCCGGCTTTTTTTCAATGATTTAAGTCAAAAAAAGCCGGCTGGCTTTTTTTCAATGATTTAAGTCAAAAAAAGCCGGCCGGCTTTTTTTGGCCTGGCTAAAATCCGGCAGCCCTGGCTAAAGCCCGAAAAGTTCGCAACGTTTCCACCTTTAACCAACTAAAACTGGGTCTAACCAATCCCAGTCAGTTAAAGTCTGACGTTAAGTTATATATGTTCATAAAATAAAGCAATATATTATAAGGTAATACATAAATAAAAGTATACCATGAATAAGGACATTATTAATGGATATTAATTTATTAATATATTCAAGCAGCTGGCAGTAACTTATGTATGTGTGCAAAGTGTACATTAACCAAAAAAAAAAACATCACTGGACACACAAAATTCGCTGTACAGCAATCTCTAGAATGCACAAAATTCATTCAAGCAGTGGTCAGTAACTTATGTATGAGCGCTTTGCGCACATTAACCAAAAAAAATAAAAGATCACTGGGCACACGAAACTCGCTGTACAGCAATCTCTAGAAACTCCAAGCACATTTACAAAAGTCAGAATGTGGACCAACAGGAAAATGAATGAATAACACTTTTCAATTATTTTGGGAAGGGCTATAAACTTTTACTGAATATGCAATAATCGAACCTCGTTAACTCAAAATCACATAAATAATATTGAGGTCCCATCAAATCTAAAAATCAATGTTAATTAATTTATTTAACATGAAATAGAATTTCGGAAAATCCTGCTTAAGACGAGACATTTTTTTTGTTCCAAAGTCAAAATTTACGATAACTATGCAAAGTTTTTGATATTTCATACTTACACTTTACATGTCACATCCTCTTATTAAAAATGGAATTTTTCTCATGGTTTGAAAAAGACCTAAAGTAGAAAAGGGTTTCAGAAAATGGTGAAATATTGAATTCCTGACTAATCCCTGCTTTTCTTTGTCTTCTGATATACAGAAGTTTTCCTACACACTGACTATAAGAGCTATAGATCGGTTACAATGAAAATTTGGATGAAAGAATTAATTCTTTTATTGTTCCATTACCCGTTTAACTGAATTAACAGTGACATAAACCGGGTTTCCAAAATCCCCTATCTTCGAGTGAAAAAAATGACAACTTGACTAACATAATTGAAACTCTGTGTCACAGTTTCTCTGTAGACTTTTATGAAAGATGAGTCAAAAACTGCAAGCTGTATCTTTAGAAACCAAGAAAAAATTTTAAATGCAGTCAGCGATAAAGTGCTGAAAAAATCAAAAATTGCAACAAAGTATGGAATACCCAATAGTCCTCCTACTCTCTACAATTTTAAAGAATCATGAAAAAAACTAAAGGGGCTTATTCTGTGAGTCAATTCGAACCAGTAAGGAAATGAATGTGTACAGGAAAGAATGAAGACATTGAAATTGATCTCTTACAGTGGATAAAAGAGGCAAGAAGCTGGAATATTGTTTTAACTGGTGCAGTTTTGCAAGAGAAAGTAAGGGCTTTTGCTCATGCTCTCAATCAGAACAGAACGATGTCACCTGTTCTAACGGATCACTGACAAGATTCAAAGAGCGTCATAAAATTGCTAACAAAAAGATATGTGACCAAAAAACGGGAAATTTTTTCACAGACATTGTTTTTTCCCGAGTACATTTGCATAGATGAATGATATGCAGACTTCAGATGTGACGACAGACGAAGAAATAATTGCTGCATTAGCTGAAAGAAAATATGACAACATTGAAGTGTCAGACAAGGATAAAGAAATTGACACAGGACAGAAAAGTTTAGTGTCATTAAATGAATCTACTACAGCATTGAAAACTGTACTAATTTTCCTTATGGAACAAGAGGATGCTTCCCGAGCTTTGAACAAATTAGACAAGGATAATTAAATTATCTATTTCTTGTTTATGATTTTAAGAGCTGGGATGTATTTGTAGATTAATTTATTTAATTTTTATATCTAACATAGATGGTGCCACTATTTTGATGCTTCACATGAAAAAAAAAATCGCAAACCCTTCAATTTCATGTTAATGAGGTTCAACTGTGCATATTTTCAAGAGATTGTAAAAGACAAAAAAAAAGTAATTTTGCCCTTCCTGGAAAAAGATTTGCCTGTCATGGAAGCATCGTCTGGCTATGGGCTTGGTGAGATACCTCCTGAAAAGCCTTGGTGTAAATAATAATTTGTTGTGAAAGGAGTTTGTAGGTAAAAAATTCTCTCATGATTTAAAATATGAAATGTAGTAATACATAATATTATGCATTTAATTAAATAAAATTACAATGACTTCATAAAATGCACAATGCAAACATACAGCAAGAAAAATACTTTTATTTGTATTATCCCTTATTAGCACTTATTTCGAACTCAAACAACTTAACAATATGACTTAAACTTATACTATACAATTTAAAATCGAATACATGTGAAGAGATTTTTTTTTCACTGTGGCCATTTCGGATAGGGAAGGGGTTGTAATTCCATCAGCACTCCTCCTCCCACTTTGGGTATGCTGTGGCGTCACTGTACACTAGGACTAATGAGAATGACTTGACCAGTTCATTGCATGACAGAAAAAGAAATACAAATTTATCTCAAAAAGAAAGTGAAAAAAATCAACACTTTTTTTCATTTCTCTTCAACTATTAATTAATAATTTTTTGGTTTGGGGGGGGGGGGGGTGTTGAGGGTTGATTTACGGCAATGTTCGAAGAAAACCACAGAAAACTCCGAACGGTTAGGTCGACGAGCGCGACAGGGGTTTGAACCCAGCACCTCCCATCTACCAGCTTCGAGAGCAGAACCTCTCAGCCACTGGTGGGGCCTGGGGGGGGGGGGGGGGGGCAGGGAAAGCTGTAGCACCATCATTCCCCCTCCCCTGCCATCCTCTTGAATATGCCCATGCATTTAAGTTTGCAGGTTTAAAAAAAAAATAATAAACTCGGTTGTGGATTGCATTTAATAAAAAAATCGATTTAATCATTGAAAATTAAATAAATTTGAAGACAATGTCTTATTTTAAATTTTAGTCAAACAACTCTTTAAATATAAAAGATTGAGTGATCAATTACCCGGAATGGATGTGTGGTTTTGGGGAATTACAATTGCCCCATGTGATTATCATCTAAAATGAGATAAAATTATAGCATTATTCTTAAATTCTTACACTGCATTTTTAAAAAACGAGCAGGATAAGCTGATGTAATTAATTCATCCGAACTATAATACATCAACCCTAGTTTTCTACAACTAATACAGCTAAAAGTTTTAACACACATTTTTTTTAATCCTAGTATTTTTAATGGCTAAAAGTAGCTTTTGAATATTTTTTAACCTTTGCAAACAAACATCATGATATTTAACATAATGAACATTGATGAATAAACATGTAGTGAACTTATCAAAAGTATAATTCATAATTAAACAAATATAAACGACATTTATTTTAAGTATTAATTGTGATCTATATTTCAAAAACAGTGAAAATGGAGGCATAATTCACAATGAATTTCGATACTTTACACAGTGTTTAAATTTTAACAAGTAAAAATCAAACAATAAAACTTACCTAAACAAAACAAAAGAAAAAGCGTCAGAACACGTAAATCCTGCATGTTGTTTAACAATGACATGTCAAATTTAATACAGTGCTATCAGTTTCAGCTGTGACATCAAAGAGACATGTCATGCGCATCCATATTTATTTTCATTTATGCGAATATTGGTTGGCTGGCTGGTTGTTTGAAAATGAAGACAAATTTTATTTGTATATTTAAAATTTTGTTGACAGCTTCGAAAAAAAAAATCCTTTTAACAAACAAAAGCTTATAGTTACTCACTTTTTCAAACCTAGAAGATAAAGTTATAATTTATTTAAATACGCTAAGCAAAATAGCAGCATCAATTAATTTGATGATTCTTACAGAATAAATGACTAAAACTTTGACTGCTGTATTGTTTGTTTGTGTTATCGCGTTGCTAGGTAACCTTGCAAACGGTAGCTACGAGATGAAATGAGATGATGTAAAATATAGTAGTAATACTTTTATTCAATGCATTTACTTCAAGATAATTTATCATTTTAAACAACAAGCTCTGAAATTAAGAAATGCCAAAATGTCATTACGAAATAATAATGGTCCTAAATATAAATTCAACCAATAATTTGTATATTCTTGTTTAATATTATTTATTAAATTATAAATATCTTTTATCGTTACTGATGGCATTGTATATTGATAAAAAGATTGAAGATCCTTCTTTGGGACCACAAAAAACTCTGGCAACCTGGCACAAGTGCTTTCCAGTTCTTGCTCTAGCAACATATGATGATAACACCGGAGGAAGTGTATCTCTTTTCAAAGACGACTGTTCACCAATAAGAAATAAAATTGCTACTCGACTAGGTGTACAAGTTACTGTTATACACTGGCATCCAACTAAGAAATGTCTTTTAATTGGATGGGAGAGTGGTGACTTATCAATATGGAGTGACCTTGGTGGAAGAGAGGTTTATACATTTTCAAAGCATCATAACAATGTATTATGCACATTGGTCTTTAATGAAAATGGCAAATTATTTGCAACAGGTGATATTGATGGTGGAATCAATGTGTGGAAGTTTGATACTGGGGGAAGTTTTGAAGTTTTACTTACACGTTCACTAAAATATTCTATTGTAAATATAGTTTTCAGAAATAAAAATGATGTAGAGAAAGATAATGAAATCAGCCGCTTAGCTAGGGCAGCTGTAGATGGAGATGAAAAAGCACTGAATATGTTTTCAAGCTGGCAAGATGATGGTGCTTATGAAAACAAATTAAATTTTTTTTCAAAGGAGGACGATTTTGAACTGTTTGTGGGTTGTCAGTCAGGTATAGTATATCATGTGAAAAAAAATGGATATTGTGAAGGGATTTTACAAATGGAAACATCCATTCGATACTTAGCTCATTATAGTTTAAAAGATTTGTTAATTGTTATTTCAAAATCCTTAATACTTGCACAGTTTACAATAGATAATGATGGATCAGTACAAGAAGCAGAAAAAATCAAATTAAGTGGGAGAACTACAGATGTAGCTATGACTTGGGCTGGAGAAGGTTTGTTAGCAATAACCACAGGTGAAAGTTCAATACATTTATGGAACGTAGAACAGGGGCGCAGTAGCACCTTATCTCTGCCTAATTCATCATATCAAATTACATCCATCTCCTTCTTAACAAATAAAAATATTTTAACAGCTGGTACAAATCAAGGCTACCTTTTTTCATGGTACTTAACTTATAAAGAAGAAGAAGATGAAATTAATTGGGAAGTTGAAGAATTACTTAATGTGGCAGGAAACATTAGAGGTTTTGAATGGAGTGAGACTGCAGAAATAATTGGACTTATTACAACAACTGATGCCTTTATTATATCCAAGCAGAAAATGTCTTTTGCATTTGATGATGGTATATCAGCTATTCAAATGTCTGCCAGACAAGTAGTTTTACAACTCATATCACGTGATTCTTCAGTTCATCTTTTAACTGAACAAGAAATTAAAGCAGTATATCTTTCTAAAAATGTGGTGGCTTTACATTGTAATGATAAACTTATATTTTATGAAATTAATTTTGATGATAAAAAAACAATGCATTTAGGAACTTTTTCTCCCAGCTCAGAAATTACTACTTTACACGATCAAAGCATTTATTCAGTTAATGAAAACAAAATAGATGTCAGAACTTTCCAAGGTACCCTTAAAGCATATTTCACATTTGCAAAAGATGAGGGAGAACCTTTTGTAATGGATGCTTCGGGCAACTTTTTTGTAGCTGCTTCAACTTTAGGGGTTGTAAAAATATGGGATATCAGTGGACGTGAAGCAAAATTAATATTGTCTTCAAACTATGCAAAGGAGATAATCAAAGATAAATTTATATCAAGCATAAAATGTAATCACAAAGGGAACAAAATCAGTTTCACTGCAAAAATGAAAACAAAAACAGGTTTTATTCATGATTCTTGTTTGTATGTATGGGATACAGAGAAAAATGTGATTTGCAGATTTGATTTTGCTACGGGACAGAATATTGAACAAGATAATTCTGTTTCTGATGATGGAAATTTTGCTCAAATAATTAATGGTCGATATCCAGTTCAACATCTTTGGGTTAAAGATGATGCAAGGATGGTAATTTGTGAAGCAAAACTATTGCCACTTCCTCTAAAAAGGAGTGTTGCTAATTCTAACTTTAGGAAAATGCTAAATAAACAAAAAAGCATCAGTTTATCTGAAAATGAAAAAAAGTATGATTCTGTTATAGTGTCTTTATATATTACACCAGATAAAGTATTAATAATTCAAGATTATTTTTTCTTAGAGGATGATCAAAGTAATTTATTAGGAGTTAAAATACCTTATTATTTTTTGTTACAGAAGGCAAAATTAGATAATAGTGATAATATTTCAGTTAGAAGTCATGATGTAAGCGGACATAAATCTTTAATTCAGAGAAAAACCATGCAAAATTTTATTGGTCTTGAAGACTGCGACAAAGCAACAAAAGAGGCCTTGCTAAATTTTAGCTATTATTTTGCTGTAGGTTGCTTTGATGAAGCATTTCTGGCTATAAAAGCCATTAAATCTGAATCTGTGTGGTTAAATATGGCTCGGATGTGTGTAAAAACCAAAAGACTAGATGTAGCAAAAATATGTGTGGGGAAAATGGGAAATACAGCAGCTGCTAGAGCTTTAAAAAATGCTGAAAATGAACCAGAATTAGAAACAAAAATTGGAATTTTAGCTATATATTTAGATATGTACGATGAAGCTGAAACCCTTTTCAAAAGTTGTGGTCGCTTTGATTGGATCAATAAACTTTATCAGTGTCGAGGTGAATGGCAAAAAGCTATGGAAACTGCAGAAAAGAAAGATAGAATTCATCTGAGAGATACATTTTATAACTATGCTAATTATCTAGAAAAAGAAGGCGAAGTAAATGCAGCAATAAAATTTTATGAAAAATCAGGGACACATCAGTTTGAAGTACCTCGTATGTTATTTGAAAATCAGAGAGCATTGGAAGCATATGTACAAAAAAGTAAAGATCCTGAAATACACAGATGGTGGGCTCAATATTTAGAAAGTATTGATGAAATGGAAACAGCTTTGCAATATTACAAAACTGCTGAAGATTACCTGTCACTAGTAAGGCTTTATTGCTATTGCAACAATTTAGAAAAGGCAGCTGAAATTGCCAATGAAACAGGGAATCGAGCAGCTTGTTTTCACCTTGGAAGACAATTTGAAAATCAAGATAATATAAAAGAAGCAATTCACTTTTTCACACAAGCCAGGGCATTTACAAATGCCATTCGAATTTGCAAAGAAAATAATATGGAAGAACAATTAATGAATTTAGCAATGATGGCTGGTCCTGAAGAAAAAATTGATGTGGCGCAATATTTTCAACAGCAGGGTAACATGAGCAGTGCAATATCCCTATATCATAAAGCAGGAAATCTTGAATATGCTATAGAATTAGCTTTCCAAGAAGGGGAATATGACACACTTCAATCAATTGCTGCTGAATTACCTCCAGATGCAGATCCACAGCTACTACAGAAGTGCGCAGAATTTTTCATTCAAAGAGGTCAATTTGATACAGCTGTGAATCTTTATATTATGGCTAAAAAATATGAAGAAGCGCTAAATTTGTGTGTTGAAAACAATGTAAAAATAACTGAAGAATTGGCAGAAAAATTTACTCTTGATAAAAATGAAATAGACAAAAAATTACGAACACATATTTTAGAAAAAATTGGAGAATCTTGCATGATTCAGGAGAATTATCATTTAGCAGCAAAAAAATTCACCCAAGCAGGTGATAAAATAAAAGCTATGAAGGCTCTTTTAAAATCTGGTGATACAGAAAGAATAATATTTTTTGCCAATGTTTCTCGACAAAGAGAAATTTATGTGATGGCTGCAAATTATTTACAATCTTTGGATTGGAGAAATAGTAGAGATATAATTAAACATATAGTAACTTTCTATACAAAAGGCAAAGCTTTAGATTTATTAGCCAGCTTCTATCAAGCCTGTGCTCAAGATGAAATTGATGAATATCAAAATTATGAAAAAGCATTAGAAGCTCTCACAGAAGCATATAAATGTTTATCAAAGGTCTCTAATAGTAATATCTCAGAAAAACTAGACATCTTGAAAAATAAAATAGAAATAGTGAAAAGATTCGTAGATGTACGTCAACTTTATGAAACTAACCCAGATGAAGCTATACAGCAATGTAGAGATTTGCTTCACTTGGACAATGTTGATATGGCAGTTCGAAGAGGAGATATTTATGGATTTTTAGTGGAACATTTCTGTTCTCATGAAAACTTTAAAGTAGCATATTCAATAATAGAACAGATGCAGAACACTTTGCCTGGCATTAACTTGCCTTATTATATAAAAGTTGAAAATTTAAAAGCAATTTATAAAGCACTGGATTTGAAACCAAACATCCAAGCAAGCTCTAGTGAAGACAAAAAACATACAGAAAATGATTTGTCTGATGAAGAGGAAATTGAAGAAGAGTATCAATCTGTAGAAAACAGATATTAATGTACATGTAATGTGTATATCCCTTTTCCAAATATTTTTTATTTATTAATAACTTTTTTTTTTTCAATTTACATTATTTAAAAGGCAAATAACTTCAAATATGTACCTATAGTAATAAAAATAGGGTTACATTTAGCTTGATAAAGGAAAAATAAATAAAATTCAGAGAGAAATATTGATGAAAATATCCTTTTTTAGATGTTGAACAGGAATTTGCAGGATCAGAAACCAAAGCGGAAATGTTTGCAAACAATTGAAAGAGAAAACAAGCACCCAGGTGGCGACATTAGTAGCCACAATCTTCTGGACGATATTTTTTTCATCACCCCTGTGAATGATATCTTTTAAGTTTTTAACCAAATATTTTGCATATTTTCCACCCCTTAGCTCTTAGCACGGGGAGTTTGCTCCAGGTCAGTCACCTGACGTTGCCCCTTTTTAAATCTGGCCCTGAATGCAACTATAATTGAAACAGTTATTAAGTTTTGAAAAACAACTTGAGAAAAGAAAAAAATAAATAATAGAAGGCAAAAATGTTTTTTGTGAGTTTTGTTGTTGATTGGAAAACATGATCTTTCTTTTCGAGGATTTTCTCGAAAAGAAAAAGGTTTCTTTAACCTTCATAGTACTTCTGGATTGCAATCCTGCAAGCTGTGGGATCCTGCAGCCAATATTTTTTCATTCAAAAAATTTACCATAATTTCTAAATAGTAATCTCTGATGTATTTGTGACACCTTTCTGTAATTAAATAATGTTATTCGGAAATTTAAGTATATTATTTTGAATAAAAAGTTGCTTTATTTAAATACGGAAAGTCTGTCATTAAATAAAGTAGACTTTTGTCACCAGAAATGATGGGGTTTTTTGTAATGTCATCTGTGGGTCATTGTAATGTCATATTACAATCCCTATGTTTCTGTTAATTATAGAATCTTAATTATGATAAGAATTTTGCAAATCATGAGAAAAGTGTGCTGAGAAGAGTAAATTTACTCAATTATTTCAAGTTTCTACTTCCATATGGAAAATACATTTTTGTTCTAAATATAAATGTTTTTTGAATGAAGTTTGCATACTGAATTGTTTGTGTGCGTAGTGAGAGAGACACCTGCAGAGGCCACATTTAGAGATGCAATTTGCTTTAAAAAAATAATAAAAAATCTATAGTAAGTAAACAGCATTTACTGTCAGATTTTAACATAAATTGCTTCTATCGCATTTATAAATGACTTGATAGCTAATTCATATTTAGTTAAATAAATATATAAGGAATTGGAACTCTTAGCACTGATATTCTTGCATCTTAATAGTTACAAAAGTAAAATTTATTTGCATAATAGTTTTGGAGATATTTGTTAAAATACAAACAATAAATGGTGAAACATTTTTTAATTAAAGAAACCAAATTTTAAACATTTTTAATCAGTAATTTTCAAAGCAGCATTAATTCTAAAATTTCTTCTAGAAAATCAGCTGAAGTGTCTAATTAAAAAAGGATCAATTTTTAATACGTTTTATTATTAATAATAGTGCAGTTTTGCCGATAAATCCAACTGTTTGTTAATTAGTAATTCCGATCTTTAGTCCAACAATCAGCTAACCGTTTGCTTAGATGCAATTCTAGCTGTTAGCCCAATCAACAACCAACTGCTATAGGCCAATGTAGGCATGTGCCAATGCAATTCTGTGTTGGTTGAGAATATCCTAAAATAATTTGTATAAAAAAGGGAAGAATCAGTCAAGTCCTATCTCTCAGTAAGATGACAGTTTAAAAAATCATAAATATCAGCCAACTTAAAATCCAAGCTGAAATTTCAAACACAAGGATTTTTTTGTTTGTTTGGGGGGGTGCAGGGTAATAGGTACAACTATGGATATATCAAATTATGACCAAATATGTTAATCTACTTACAAGGAAGGTCTCTTTAAAAAGTGCATATTCAGAACATTTTGAAAAAAATGCTAATTGAGCTACTCATGTATGTAAAAAAGGATCAGTCAAATTTAGCTGCAGAATCCCCGTAGAAAATTGGCAAAAAAATATATCTTTGAGTATTTGGTGCAAAATGACATGATTTGGCGAGCAACACTTTTTCTTCACCAAATGCTAGTGATTTTAATACATTTGAAAATTCCTTGGTCAATGAGTGTTTAAATGCGTAGTACTTTATGAATTTAAACTTAAACGATTAAATAGTTTATTTTTTCTATAAGCTTATATAATATATACACAAGCTATGTATTGATTGGTGAAGTTATTTAATTTTACACAGTTTCGCCGGCTAGATAAGTTTTAAGTCTATTTTAACAGTAACTGTCCAATTAAAAACGTTCTCATAATACATTTCAATATTGAATAAGTCATTGTTTCATGGCAACATTACTTTTCTCTTGTTGTCTCCAACACTAACAATATCGAAGCCAAATTGACAGTGCTCAGAATCAGACATTAATTTTTAGTTTGAAGCAATTTTAATTAATTTAAATTTTGTTCTAAACTGTAGAATACCATTGTTAATTTTCTTTATACATACATATAAATGCATATGGCAAAATCGTACTTATAAAAGCATATTTATTTAAGTTAATTTTTCTTAAACTAGTTCAGTATGAAGAGTAGAAATTTTTTCCTAAAAGAGTATTTATCATAAAAGTGATTTTTTGTTTCATTGTGTCGCCAACCAGCATAAATCGCCAAAAACATGAAATTTTCGTAATTTATTTACCGACATTATATAGAGGTTCTGCAGCAATTTTTTTTATATATAAATGTATATAGCCTCATAAAAAGAATATTCTGTAATTTTTCAAAAAATTTTCTGAGTAAGCACTTATGGAGACCTTTCTTGTTAGGTATCTATTGAAAAGAGGAGTAAAATAGGAAAGTACTAGCATCGTATCAGTAAATCTACTATATACAAGGTAATCTGTGTTCAACATTCTTGAATACCCCATGACTTGATATAGAAAATTGTGTAGATTTGATGGAACTTCAAATATGCATGGAGGATATAGCGAAGTATTTTATCCAGACTCTAATAGGCAGATTTAATATTAAGCCATTTTCATACTTGTTGCTATGTGAATGTGTTAAACCTTGTAAAGTTAGACACTACTCAAACAAGTAAAATAACTTGAGTTCATTAAAATTTTTGCATCCTCTGAAAATCCAAGATCTGCACCCTTTTCTCTGGCCCAATCCGACCCTGGTATCAGCTTCATTGAAAGGTTTCAAATGGAATATTACTTACTTAAAAGCATTAGTTATAAATCGAATATGATGCAATAAATGGCATCACTACCATTTTTTTACATATGTTGTGGGGAAACTCCCCTTATGAAAATGACATTGTTTGTTTTGATTCTGAAAATGTTGGTATTGTATATATAAGACCCTGTTAGTTCTCCAAATGCTACTCCCCTGAAGATGGTCAAGTTTTATTGACCCGAAACTGTCAGGGTATATTTATGCTTTTACTATTGTAAGTAATTTATGCAGTTTGTGAATTTTAATATATCTACTTAATTATTTTCATCCTTTATACACAGAATATTATTTGCAGTTATTCCTTCCCCCACCTCAAAGAATTTACTTTAATTATCATTTTTATCATACCTTGGGCCTAACAAGCAGCATATTAATTTAATGGGAGAAAATTGGGAATTTGAAAATACACATTCTGTAGAAATCTTGATTCCCCTATTCTATGCTATATAATTTTCTTCCCTCTGGAAGCTTTTATTTTTAAATTTCAGTACCATTAATACAATATCACCATTATCTGTATCACACATTATTCTGTGTTGAGTTGATAAAGCACAAATCTTTTTAAAAAATAGTAATTATTATCCTTTAAAATATAAATTTATATGAAACCAAATTGTCATATGCTAGATCAAAAAATAAAAAATAAAATTTCATAGCATTAAGCTGGAACAGAATTAGTGAATATTTGTCCATACTGCACAGCATGTAAAAATGCATTTATGTCATTTATTACTTCTATAATATTCATACAATTTCATCATGAAATGTATGATGTATTGTATGCAGTGACTTAATGAAAAAATTATGTATACAAAAAAATTTTGCATCAAATCAATAAGTGTAGATAACAGTGATGAATTCAAGGGGTGGCCCGGGGGGGAATGTCCCCCCCGGGAGTCTAAAATGTCCCCCCCGGAGGAAATTTCTGACTTTCTTTTTTTTTCCCGAGTACTGATATTTTCCTTCGAATTTTCCTGAAAACCTGCTAAGATGGAATCACACGGGACTGGTAAAAAATTTCGTCCTAACAGATATACTTGCATAGTGTTCTTATAGTCAGTACAATTAAATGTTCCATTTAAGGCAATATTCTGTTATAGACAGGTTCCGTTTTTATAGCGCATAATAGTGTGGTATAATTAATAGCCTTTCAAGGTCTCAAGTTATTTCAAAAACTACTCAAACATTACGGGGGAAAAATGACGAAACTAGTACACTTACCAATAATGTCTATTCTATTTATTAACACGTAATCTTTCGGCAATGCGCTCTAACTTTTTGGACAATAGGTGCGTGTCATAGTTTTATGCACAGTAGTAGTTACAAAGTATTTCCAAAATAATAAAAAAAGACAAGTTATATGAACAATTATGCATATCAATAGCAAAACTTTGATTTTAATTTTGGTGCGATGTATGAGAATAAAGTGTAAGAGAAAGTTGTTAAATAAGTTCCTAATTTTTGTTGTAAAATTATAAAGTGACTAGCATTATCATTAAATTGTTAAATGCGATAAAATCTGGGAAAACAGAACCTGTCATTAACGCAATCCTCCCTTAAAAAAAAAAAAAAATTACGGTTCCAGCAAAAAGAATGAAATGCAATTATATCTGTTAAGACGGAAACCTGTCTATAACGGAGTTTTTCTTCCGTCTCTTTAGATTTTGTCGTGACAACTTTTACTGTACACTGTACTATAATTGTATTGTATTCCTCTCTTCGAGACCGTTAAAGATTTTTGGTTAGGAGAAGATTCCATTCTTGATAGGTTCCGCTTTACAGGTTTTACTGTATTTTTTTACTTATTCACATACGTTTCAGATGCATACACTGATATTGATTTTTTTTTTTTAAATTAAGGATTCGTTTTTACATTGATCCAATAATCCGATATAGATTTTAAAAGTATCAAAAATAGTATACTTTTTTGTCTGTTTGCTTGCTTTCTTTCAGTTTTCTAGCTTTTGTTAAAATTCTCCGATTGAATACCAATACGCTTTAAACTACATAACTACATTTCTTCTTTTAAAGTCCGGCCACTTCAAATATCTGTATCTATCTATCGTATTTACTCACGTAATCTGAACCCCCGGCTTGTTTTTCGCACCCTTAACAGAAAATTTCGTTAAAAAAAACAAAAATTCACATATTTTTTGCCGTAAGTGTGATGAAGAATTTTGATTTTGTAATTGAGATTTCATATTAATCAATATCCTGACAATTATTATAATTTTAAATATTTCAGTTTCGTTCTGTAGCAACAAACTCTCTACTATTTACCGCATTTTTTTTCTTTTTAACTTCAGCATTTAGTCTTCCTAAATATTTCTATACAAACTTTCATTAATTACATCCTGTATTTATTCGCTAAATAAAGGATTTTATTTTTCTTATTTTATTGTAGAATGCTAGGGAATTTTTTTCTCCTTTCCAAACACTATAAGCAATTATTATAGGTGACACTATGTCTAGACGACACTATGTCTGGTTAATATAATCCACATCGATAAGTAAAATTTGGCAATTCATTGTTCAGTTTTCTGTCTTGATAGTTGCGTATAAAATATTCCTCCAAAGTTAGATATTGGATTGCAATGTATTTTAGTGTTACTTTTAACAAGTATGTAATTTTTTATTGAACTAGTAACTATTTGAGAGTATAAGTAGTTCGTTGAATTATGTCGAAACAACCGAAGTTATTTTCTTTTATTAATAAAAAAAGACGCATTGAAGAGCCAGTGGTAAAGTCATCCGTTGGATTAGATCAAAATAATTCTCAAATGATTTTAACTGGAAATGAAATCTCTAATGGGATAGTTCCACAAGTGTCAGCTTCATCTAATACTGTTCGTGGACAACCAAAAGAAAAAAGTGTTGGACGCGAGTTCAAATATCAAAAACAGTGGGAAGATAAATATGACTGGATGTATTTTGATCGAACTCGCGGCGGTGCATTTTGTAGACTGTGTGAAAAGCACTTAAAAAATGATGTAGAAGTATTTCAAAAAACAGGTGGAGTATTCATATCAGTGCCCTTTACAAATTTTAGGAAAGCAACTGGCAGTACCGGAAAACTTGAAAAACACTCAAAATCAGACAAACATTGCAAATCTGTTTTTATGGAAAATGAAAGATTGCAGAATTTAAATGCTCCTATACACACTCAAATTATCCAGTACAGTGAAGATGAAAGGGATAAAAATAGACAAGCTTTATCTTCATTAATTAGGAGTGTGTATTTTTTAGCTAAAGAGGAAATACCCCATACTACGAAATATGAACCCTTAGTTCAAAGAATTTTAATCAGAGAAAATGAAACTCTTCGAGACTGGGTTAGGTCTCAAAGTGAAAGATCGACTTACATAAGCAAATTATCTGCTTCAGAAATATTAAGCTCAATTGGCGCAATTTTAGACCAAGCAGATGACAAAATACTTAAAGGTAAATATTACTCTATAATGGGAGATGAGTCAACGAACATAAACAATCACAGTGAATTATCACTAATGGTGCGCCATGTTGTCCGTGATCCAGTTTGCTAAGTGAGAGAAAGATTTTTGTGTATAATATACTTAGAAAGAACTGATGCTGAATCAATATATTTGGCTATAGATGATGCTTTAAAAAAAAGAAATCTGTCATATGATAAATTAGTTTCATGTTCTTTTGATGGTGCAGCGAACTTCAGTGGTAGTATAACGGGTGTTCGTACTCGTATTTCAGAAGCGAAACAATGCAAAGTGCCTTACATTCATTGCAGATCCCATATTCTATCATTAGCTGTTACTAATTCAAGAAACAAGACTGCAATGATTAAACGATTTTTTCACACAGTTAAAGACATTTATAAACTTTTTCATAGCTCTCCTAAGAAAGGAAAAATTTTACATGAAATCCAGAAAGCTTTAGAAGAACCCGTTCAAATCATCCCTGAGGCAACGGATATACGTTGGCTTAGCAATTACCGTACTATCCATGCTGTATTTTTATCCTTTAAATCGATTATGATTGCATGCGAACACATACACAAGGATGGTGCTGATTTAGCAAGTTTAGCAGGTGGTATACTCTTGGAAATGATGAATATTAGTTTTATGGTCAGTTTAGCCATTTTGGATGAAACACTTAATGCTGTATCGAATTTAAGCAAAATTCTCCAAAAGAAAACTCTGAATGTTTCATTTCTTCCTCAACTTGTTTCTGGCACAATTGATCATTTACAAGAGATTGCCAACTTTTGTGATAATGACAATGATGACGATGAATTGCATTCTAAAATTAAAAAACTCGAGAATGATGTATCAGAAATTAGGAGCATAAATTTTAATGAAACAAAAATCAATTGCTTTAAAAATGCAAAAGTTTTTATAGAAAAAATGATTCACCAAATGAAAGAAAGATTCAATGATAAAGCAATGCGCTTAATCCAACTATGTGAATTTTTCAAAAGCTTTAAAGAATTTGAAAAAATGAATGAAATTCAATGTAAAGAACTCTGTCATCTTTTTGGAATTAAAGAGGAGGATGCGGCTGTGGCAGATCTTCGTTCATTTAAATATGTTGCTCATAATAAGTTAGAAGATACCAGTACAGATGTGGCTTCTTTCATTTTACACGCTGATATTGGGTATGAGACTTTGAAAAAACTTGCCGAGTGTGTGCTGTGTGTGCCAGTTTCGACTGCGAGTGTCGAAAGATCATTTAGCACAATGAACAGGATCATGACTAAACTCAGAAATCGCATGGGACAGGATACTTTACAATCGTGTGTTAAAGTGTCCATCGAAGGCGATGAGGAGCCAACTGACGAATTCATCGATGCAGTAATCAGTAATTATGCCTCTTCAAAGCCAAGACGCATTCGCCTAATTTAACGGGTGAGCAATTATAATTTAATACTGAACTTATGCAATTTGTGAATAATAGTATTTAATAAGAAATATGCTCTATTTTTATATACAGGACATATTTCATTTGACAGTTTTACATATAGAATACTATAATTACTATACTAATACTTAACAGTAACTGAATTTTATATACATTATATCTTATCTATATGGTACAAGTTATTTGAATTACGATTAATATTTTGAAAATAAAAGCATTTAAAACAAAAATTAAAGAGTGAAATCTATATTTCTTTAATTGACTTCATAGTCTTGTCTGATACTGAGGGTTTATTTAGATTAATATTAAGAAGTTATACTTAAATTCTGATACGGGTGTACAAATGGGAGGCTCACTTTTGAATTTTGAATTTTTACATAAATGTTATTTTTTATGATTTTGAAAATATTGCAGACTTATCAAAATAATTAAACATTAAAAACTAAGAAATATATAAATATGACCTAGAGTAGGGCTGTGCAAGGCGGCGCCCTTTCAAGGTTCTCTTGGCGCCCCTTCGAATGTTTAATTCTTCTAGATTTCTTTATTACAAAAATTCATCCCCAAAGTTACTTTGTTTTAAAATAATTAATATTTGTATGTTGTTTTTAATTACAGGTGTTATTAAGGTTTTTGGCTCCTTTACCTGCACCACCCACCTCCCTCATCCGCAAACCTCAGAAAAATGTAACGTTAAATTTCTACATGTTTTTTTGTTAAAGTTTTTAGATGAGAAACCTCCACTATAGAACAGCTATGATATTACCTCTGTTGTGTGAGATATGTGTACCCTTGTAGACATACAGATATTAGAGATGAGACGGGCTCAGATTCAAAATTTATATCAGTCGTCAGGCTCAAGCTCATTCTTTCTGAAACTGTACATTTTATTTGTTCATGTAAAAAAAAAAAAAAAAAAAAAAAAAAAAAGATATAAAAATTAATTATTTTTTTAAGTCATTTTAATGCTATTTTGACCAGAATAAAGAGGAAACAGAAATCGTGTTTTTCTATTTTAGATTAGAGTGCTATTTTAAAAGAAAGTTTGTGATATTTGCAGATTTCTGTCTGATATTGCCGACGATCTGTTGATATGGCGCCAGTCAAAAAAAGGCGCGAACAATGAATTTATTTTTGTTCGATTCTTGTTTGTGACAGTGCACATAGTTCTAAGTAATTTAATCTTATAACTCTGTGGTGACAATAGATGCTTTTTAAGTGTATCGTTTATTTTATTTTTTATTTAGAGGTCAAATGCATGAGAACATTTACTTCTGTTTTAAGTTGATCTGAATTAGCTTGAAGTTTGAGAATTTTTTAGTCTTCTATTGTGTACGAGTTACGAATCATAACGGCTCTTCATCTTCATGTGAAAATAACTTTATTCTTATTATTGATTCTTATATTTATTTTTCATCATGAACTCTGCTCATTTTGCGGTTGTACTCTTCACATTTTTATAGTGGCTTTTATTCGAAAGTAGATATAATTAACATGTTATTCTGATAGTAAACAATCAAGCAGTGTTTCATCTTTTCTTATAAAAACAACTGATCTTTCAGATAACGGTGTTAAAATTTTAATTTAAGCTGATTTTCAGATTCACGACAATCACGAAAGATTATTATGAGGAAGGAATCGATTATAGTTAAAGATGTACATCTTTTATAAGAAGTTGAAAAACACTGTTCAATTCTTCGTCATATAAATATTAATTTCTGCATTCATTAAACGTACTTCATCAACATGTCCACCAGATTTGCTAGTTAAGGAAGAAAAAATATGAGAATCAAAGTATAAAGTCTATTTTCGTACGATACCAAACTTCTCTTCCGATAACATTAAATTTAAATTTTTTTTTAACAATTATTTCTGTGTAAGAATTAGTTTAAAAATGAGATTACTTTTGAAACAATTTTTCTATTGCATAGTGTTGGTATCGGGCTCGTGCTCTGATGACACAAAATTTTTCGGAATTGGGCGCTGGGCGGTCCCGATTCCGCCTTAGCAGGTTTTACTATATGAAAAAGGTAAAATTTCTAATGGGAATAATAGTGTCCTCCCCAGACATCTAAATTTCCCCCCCGGAGGAAATGCTCTGGATTCAACACTGGTAGATAATTAAAAATATAATGATTGAAGGTTATAAATGTTGCTGATTTTTATGAAAAATAAATATTATAGTATTAATTGTTTTAGGAATTATAATATAATAAACATTCTAATGTTAAATGATTAGTTTGTGTATTTTGGCGAGTTGTAATAGGTTAAATAATCTGATTTAAAATATAATAAATTTCACAATGTGTTTAAAAATTAAACTTTGCAACTGTAATTTTACTTAACAATATTGGCTTAAGATAAAAATGTAACTGATATTGGGAGAGTTATTTTACACCCCAATAAAATATTATTTTAAAGAAAAATAGATTTTTAAAAATGATAATTTTTGCTTCACATCAACATTTTTATCAGAAGACCAACTTAAAATATTCAAAATATAATTTTTGTCACATCTAAAAATTAATTAATAAAAAACTAATACTTAGTTCTTGTCTATAGGCATTTACTTTTACAAATAAATTTCTGAGATGCCTGATTGTTACTCCATGTTTACACCAAGGCCTCCTTACATATAATCTCGCCTATCAATCACTACAAATCCTTTGACCACTGTACGCATGGTTGAAACCAACATGGTTATTTGGTAGGTTATGCTATCTGGTGCATACTACAGAACATAGTTTGTAAAAAGTTGTATAGGAAAAAACTATTATTGGCAAAATTCTAAAAATCATTGTTTGCTAAAGCTTTTGTCTCAACTTATTTACTTGTTTAAGGGCTATGTGTTTTCAAGTTTTCCCCATTTAAATATTGTAGACAATTTTTTTTTTTGATTTTGTTTGCCCTTTGCAACAAAATGGTATACGGGTGTTTTTTTTTTTTTTTTTTTTTGTAAACAACTGGAAAAGGCAATCACTATTTCAATACACACTTTCTTTTATAATTTCATGACACATAAATTACTTCATTATTGGCTCTTTAATCTTCACATATAATTAGAATTTTAAGTTACAGTAATAAACTCATCATCTGAGCTGCTTTTTTTTAAACAAAATGTATTAATTTTTTTTTTTTTTTGGTGGGGTGGGGAGCCTTTTCAACTAAGGCTGATCTTAGACACAATCTTCAGTCTTTTGGGGATAGAAAAATTGTAATATTAACACAGGGACATTTTCATAATCGGGTGTATAGCCAATTGGCATATCTTTGTATATTTTTTTTTTCTTCTTCTTTTTACAAAGTGCATTAATTATTATTATTTTGTTTTTCTTATACTTACGTATTATCTGTGCCTTGAAGATAGATCGCCAAAGATGGTTATTAATTATTATTCCCAATCACATTCAAAACAGTAATTTAACATTATTAAAACAAAATATTGTTAAAAATGGTAAATACAAAAATAAAATAAAATAAGCTATAATAAATAAGATAAAACAAATAAACTATATGGTTGTAAAAAAAAATAATAAGGGTTACAGTATTGTTAACGCAGTTGCATCTTTAAGGCATGGATAATACACAAGTACCTTTTTGCCTATGATTTTATTTATTTTTGGTGACATGAGGGATCATTTCAGTTTAGCTTAGCTTATCTTAGACACAATCTTCAATGTCTTGGAGATAAAAAAATTGTATGTACATATTAATACAGGGAAATTTTCTTAATAGGGTGTAGCCAATTGGCATTTCTTAGTGAGCATGATTTGGCACATAATTAACTTCATTGTTGTAACTTTCATACACTTGAAACCATATTGTTGCCAGCATGGTAATTTTTTATACCAGACTCTTGAACCAATTACAGAAGATAAATCTTATCTTATATTTAAACCTTCATTTTCAACAGTGATTTTGAAGGCTATATGACTAACATAGTTGTGAGAAATAAGCTATTTTTTACATATTTATTTTAGCGTAATTTGTATAAAATATTTTTTAGAAACTTGTCAATTAACACAATGTTTTTCATTGTTCCATTGTTTTTCTGTGCAGGGGAAAGTAGGGTAAAACCGGGTACCTAATGGTTTTTCTTTGTTGAACAAAAGTCTAGAAGGACAGAAAAATTGAACACCCAACAAAAGTGTTTGGCAACATCTTGGTTATTGAAAACCTACATATGTTGCCACAGGAAAATTCTTCTCTACTTAAGAAAAGGCGTTTTCTAGGACCATCTAAAACAGCTCCGAATTTTTTCACACTTTCAGTAACAAAAAGTTTTATTGCAATAAATTTTGGATCAAACTTTAAAATATGCATGCAATTTTTAATGTCAGTAACTATTTTTTTACAAGTTTTCAAGCAATTTTTAATGTTCCACATTTTTTAATGTCCACAGGGCAGCACCCATCAGTGAGAAAACAGGGTACCCGGTTTTACTCTACTCTCCCTTATCTGTTTACAAACTATTACTGCTAACCCTGGTGCAGCAAAGAGGGAGATTTCAGGGTTAAAACCACTCCCAGAGCATTTAAAAAGTGATAAAATGTGTAAAATCCAAAGTAAAGAAAAGCATAAAATTTTTATCATTCAACTGTTTCAAGGCTTCATAATAAAAGCCTCCATTTAAACAGAAAATCAATGAAAAAAAAAAAAGAAGGGAACAATAACAGCAAAGTATGTATATATTACTGTTCTTTCTCCCTCTCCTTTTTTTTCTCTAAAGAGTGAAGGAAATCCTCTTTTATGAAACCTTTAAACACATAAATACTAAATTTATTATGGTTGTTTGTGCTGATTCTGTCAGTTTTTGTTAGGGATATAACAATTATTGGGATACTATTAGAAATTCGGCCTTGTAGCCAAATACTTAATGTCAGTTGGCCAAATACTTTGGAGATTTAGCCAAATAACTTTGCATGTTTAGCTGAATAAATGCAAAATAAAAATATTTTCTTCTTTTTTTTGTTATATTTTGCTCAAATCCAAACTTGATAGTGCTGTAAAAGTAACGAAATTTTGTGTAACCATGCTTTAGATATATTCTTAACTTGAGAAAAATTTTAAATAATCATTTGTTGGTTAGCACATTATCAATCTGCAACAGATATGTAATTCTGCTATTTGTTGGGGATGTTTATATCACACAGTGTTTAAACAATCAATCTGATACATCGTTTGAGATGAGTTGTTTTTTTCACATGGTTCATAAACAAATTTCATACACCATTTGAGGAAAATTAAATTGTTTTTGACACACACAGCACACACACAAAAACCTTTTGTTTGTGTAATAACTTTACTTTTGCAAGCTATCTTTGTAATTTCTTACACGTGTTGTTTCCAGATTTCTTTCACTTACTGAAGTTTATAATCAGTTTAGTAATAGTTGTACTGTTAATTTATTTAATTGATTTTCTGCATATGTAAAAATTTCCAAAAACAACAGATACTTAACCCATAATAGCAGAGGTAAAAAAAAAAACTTAACTGCATTTATTTATGGATCCAATAAAACTTCCTTATTAAAATATAATTTGTATGAAATTCTACAGATTCTAAACTTTGAATATTCAATTTACAATAAAAAAATAAGAAACTTCTGTTTAAAAAAAAAATAAAATAAAAAAAATTGCACAAAAGACATTAAAGACATAATTATTAAAAAGAGTAGATTTAACAGTAACTTCACAGTGTTCATCTTAAGGAGTTTCATATAAACTAAATATGATGAAAATAAAAAAATCTGTGTTATATGTTTAAATTCTAATTGAATTACCCTACTTTTCAATTATTATTTCTTTGTCTGGGTTTTCTACACTAGATTTAGCAAGCCTACATGGAAATGTCCCAGTTGTTTTTTTGTTTTTTTTTTTTAGACCGGCGACCAGGCCCCTACCTGCCAGGTTTCCCTAGCTTAAATGGGTTTAGCGCTTGGTACCAGGGCGCGTAGCACCACTGAAGAGATGCCGCATAACGGCTGGTCATTTCTGGCAGGACGGCTATGTGGAGGTCTGAGTTTTGTTCCTGTTTTTGTTTTGCTTCTAATTGATCTGATTCTTTTTGTATGGACCTGGGCTTGGCATCACACCTATACGTCATGCCATCGCTATGCAAGTTGGTCTCGTAATTTAGAACCTTGATCCGGTGACGAGACCTTCACCTGACTAGGCACCTCCAGAGGTATTATTCACAGGTAACTTAGAGGACTTTGCTCCCACGACAGCTTTTACATGCACCGGGTGCCATTAGTGTACATGATGAGAAAAAAAAAAAGAAAAACCTGTAAGGGAAGGGGTTAATACATGTTTATTTAACTTTAAATAAAAAAAATAAAAAATTGATTACTTTTACCTGTGTTGGATTTTTTTCCCCTTTCCTTTTCCCTTTTTCCGACTGTACTTAAAGGTTTCCTGTTGTGTTTGTTTTGTTGCTTGATTTTTGTTGCATTTTGTTTCGTGTTTAGGTTTCTCTCATTGCTTTTTGATTTCTCATTTGTTGCAGTTGTTTCTGGTTTCTCATTTGTTACAGGTTTCTCATTTTTCGCTGTTGATTTTATACTCTGTTGCATCACTGGTAACCGTTGAATTTGTTTTCATGATTGCGCTCTAATGGCGATCAGTCCATAGATACCTTATGGCTGTTACCATGAACTCGATGAAGCTATTTGAAGACTTGGTGCGCTGTGGGGTGGGGCATGTTCCTTGGCCATTAGTCCGTTAATTACATTAACTTCCACCCTCTTAGACGCTGAAAGATCGATTTTTTTGTCACAGGAAAGAGGTGTCCTTTACACTGCTATTTTTGTTATATATACACATACACAATATATACATATATATATATTTTTTTTTCCCTGAAAGAGAAGGTAAATTAGGCAGAGGTTATATACACTTTGAATATAGAAATATGGTGGCTGCTGGGACTTTTATGTTTTTGCTTGTTTTTGTTGTATTAATCTATGTTTGTCTGTTTCATGTCGTCTACATTGTTCATTAGCCATCTGATCACTGCTCTACCTTTGTTTTGTAAATGTTTGTTGTTTGCAAGTTGTCTGTGCCATAGTTTTTCGTTATTAACTGTGATGGTGACCAGATGGTGTGGTTGTGTGAGCGGGCAGGACGTGAGGTAGTGTTTTGGGGACCCTAAATCCCCACATATGCATTCTGGAGAGCTAAATTTGGTAAATCTATGTAGGTATTGTGGGAATGCTCCATGTTCTGTGTAGATTTGGCTTAGTAATTTACAGCTTATTAGTCTTTTTGTGTCTACCTTTGGGAAGTATCCATGGGTTGTCCTACCCGTGTCCCCGTAGTCCCACTCGAACTGCTATTGTTTCATTGTTAGCTCTTTTAATATATGTTTAAGGTTTGATATTGGTCTTTCTATGTGGTAGGGTCTATCATTTTTATTATTTTTAGCCGCTTCCTTTGCTAATTCGTCGGCATCCTCGTTTCCTTGGATGCCAATGTGTGCCTTAACCCAATTAATTTTAAATTTGTTGTTTGATTTTCTTATTTTGTTTTGTATGTCTGCAATTAGTTTTACTCTGTTGAATGGTTTGCTGAGTGCTAGTATTGCTGATAAGCAGTCCGAGCGAATGCTATAATCCACCCCTGTTTCGTTGCCCCATTCTGTTGCCTTTAGTATCAACAGTAGTTCGGCTTGGAAGACACTGTTATGTTTCCGCAGTGGTGTTGACCATAGTTTAATTTTTTTGTCATTTTTGTATGCTACGAAAGCCGATCCCGTAGCGCCTGATTCCAATTTTGAGCCGTCTGTATAAATTGTTATATCTGTTTCATTGTAGCCTATATTTGGTTCTGTTGTGTCCGCTGGATGCGTTTCCCATATGTTTATTTTGCTATCGTAGTCTGTTGGTTGAATTGTATTACCGTATAATTTACATGTTTTTCTTAATCTTGTTATTGTTCCATATGTTGCTTCATATTTGACCTGTAGGTGTATTGGAATCAGGCCCGCCAGTACCTGAAGGGCCACTGTTGGGGTAGTTTTGTATGCCTTGACTATGGTCAGCAGAAAATGTCTTTGGCAAGTGGTTAGGACCTGTTTGCTTCTGACATTTAATTTGTGTCCCCAGATTGGGGCTGCATATGTTAACACTTTTTCCACTACTGTTCGATACCAAATTTTTATGATGCCTGCTTTTATTCCCCAACCTCTTTTTGCCATTTGTCCCAGCATACTGAATGATTTGCGTACTTTGGTTGTTTGGTGCTGCCAATGTGGCAGCCAGTTTAGGTTTCGGTGTATTATGACACCTAGATATTTGATTTGGTCTTTACCTTCTAGATCCTTGTCCTCTAATTTGATTCCCTCTATCTTTCCCGAGACTTGATCTGGGAGGTTGTGTAAGCGAGGTCTGTTTAGATACAGTAGTTCTGTTTTTTCCTTGTTTAGCGTAAGATTGTTACTTTTTAACCAGTTGTTGAATTCTTCTATTATTTTATTTGCTAAGATTACCAGTTGTTCTTTGGTTTTAGCTTTGAGTATTAGGATGAAATCGTCGGCAAATGCTTGGATTCTAACCTTTTTACTCCAGTTCTTTTTTAAGGCTACATCTGCTATTAGCAGCCAAAGTAGCGGGCCAAGACAAAGGTTTGTCTTGATTGTTTTATTCCGTTTTCCTCAAGTGTGACAAATCTGTTTTCTAGGAAACTAATTATCCAGTTTGTTAAATAAGTTGGGTTCGGAGAGTTTTTTAGTATATTTGCTATTATTGGCCATCTGATATTGTCAAAGGCTCCTTTAATGTCCATTGCTACTAGTAGTGTTTGGAATTTATCTTGTTTTATCGTTTTTATTAGGTTGTTTAGTGCGCATTCTGTTGAGGTGCCTTGTTTAAATCCATATTGATTTTTGCTCCAATATTTGTTTAATGTCAGACTGTTAGCAATTCTTGAATTGAGCTTTGGTATATGAAGAGCGATCATGAATTAGTATTTTCTAAAGAAAATAAAAAATTGAAGGAATAAGGAATAAATTACATTGAAGGCATAATAAAAATAAAAATGTATAGTAAAAATTTCATATCTAAAAGTGATATGTGATCTTCAATTCTATTCTTTTAACTATTTATTGTAGAGTATTTAACAGCAAGTGGAATTATTATTTTTTTTTAAACTTAACACGCAAGAAAATTTGGTACTTTTCCGTTAGCCAGGTGCAAGTCTCACCAATAACTTTTCTTTTCCCTTCCGCCCACACATGTTTTTGTGGCAGTGTAATATTATCATCACTGGTGAAAGAATTGAAGCTTGTACATCAATAGGAAAAATACACACTCATTAAAAAAAAAAAAAAGTAATTTTCATTCATTTCATTCAAAAGAAAAGAGGAAAAAGAAATGTTAAGTAAGAAATAATACCATAAACTAAAATCATTCTATTTCAACATCAAAATGCTGTTTCTAATTCACATAAGCAGAAATTAAAGTTACTATTTTCCTTACTATGATTGGGAGGAAAATCTTTTAGTAATAACAGATATAACTCTAAAATTTATAAAATGGATAAATGAAAGAATTTTTGACAAAAATTGAGGTTTGTCATCAAAAGATCAATAATATCTATTGTTATATCATAAAATGATTTCAATACTTACTTATTAATCGCTTGCAAGCATTTAATCACCAAAGATACCATGCATGTATTCCTGTATTATGCATTATAATATAGCAATAAATTTATTTGCATGTATGTATGGTATGGCAGAAAGTTATGTAATCAGGGTTTGCAGTCAATTGACATATTTTAACAAATGTGGCAGCATACCTTTAATGGCAACTACCTTTATTTTAAACAATATAGTTAATTTGTAACATCATAGATGTAATAACATAAGAAGTTAATACAGTAACATAAGTAATTTCTATATCTATGGGTAGCAACACTCATGCTTAATGCCAATACATGACATGCAACACAATTATGGAAGAATAATCTGACATATTGTAAAATTAATAATAATAATAACCTACAATATCGTTAAATGCTTTCTACCAGAAACAAAAAGTATTTATTGATAATAGCTAGTATTTATTTGCTTATAGCTTTGAATTCATTTAACTTTTTATGCCTGCATTTTTTTTTTTTTTTTTTTGGGGGGGGGGGGGGGGGGTAACATTCTGAAACTTTTGTTACTAAAATAATTTTCTAGTTGGATCTAAATTTAGTTAAATATATAGTTAAATCTGATAATAAGGCAAGACTTCCTTTTTTAAAGTTCAATTTGTATCAATATCTTTTTAAACTATTAAAACAAAAGAAAAATCATGCATCAGGCATAGATTATGAAACACTCTCCAACACATTCAGAATACTATAATAAAACATTACTGTTTAATAACATAAAAATTGTCTATTGGTTTGGTCTAAGCAATTTGGAAAAAAGCATAACACATTTGAAAACCCAATTTCAGCAACTAGCATCTGTAGTTGGAAAAATATCTGAATTATTTTGTGCAGCTCTGTATATGATCTATAGATTTGTATATATACAACATAATATACAAAAATTTAGTTCACTTAAGAAATACATAACACAATAAAAAAATCCCCCTTCAGCAATTTCTGTCAATAAGTGGAATGCTTTAACTCTTTTATGCAGCCCTATATGATCTATACAATTTATACACACCAAGTAATATGCAAAAAATTAGTTAAATTAAAAAATGCATACCACAATTGTAAATGCATTTCTAGCAATTATCATTCGTAGATAGTACTGTAACCGAATTCTTTTGTGCGTCCCTGTAAATGAACACTAAAAGCTGTGTACACCTTAGTCTACAGTAGTCTTGTTGTGCCCCTGGGTGATATATATCAATTTCATTGTATTTGAAAGAGTGTAACATCATTAAAATACCCCCCTCCTCCCCCACAAGTGATTTTTCCCTCTTAGACCATAATGTAACAAAAATCTTTTGAGTGTCGTGTAAACGAACTATAAATATTACATACTCCATTTTCAACAGTGAACGTGCTATAGTAAACCTCAATAACAGATTTAAATTACATGGCAATCTGAATATATTTATGCAAGTTAGAGCACAGAGACAGATGGCAGACAGAGAAACTAAATTCATAAAACTTTAACTATACTGGAAAATGTTTAAAAAATATATATATTAAAAACACATCAAAAGAATTCCAAACTTATTTGAAGAGCCAGGTCTGTTAAACAGAGAGTGTATGTGTGTTTATTAAGCATTAGCCAATTTTGGTCATGTTGCTATAGGAGGTATACTTTCAGGGAGGACTTTTGAAAGGAAAGTTATCCGAATTATCATTCCCATACAAGGAAAACCTTGAAAACATTGCACAATTAAAACTTAAGAAGAAGAAGGAAATTGCCCAATGACAGAACTAAATCACCAGAATATGAATTTTGTTATTCCAGAAAAGAATAAGCTACTTAAACATAGTCTTATCAATTTCAGTGTAAAAAAAAATATACCAAAACTTCTTAATCAACATTTTTCGATATAAATTTCAGTTTTAAATAAAATTGCTTCTTTAGAATTATATGATTTTACTTAATGAAATAGTATCCTCTTAGTTTTTTTAACAAAATAAAAGGAAAATTATGGTAAAACTGGATTTTATCAAATTTTTCTTAAGAAAATTAAAAAATGATCAAAGAATTTCCAGAAGCACACAAAGAAATAAAAAAAAATGCTATTCTTTTACCCAATCTCATATTAATTGCATTATCACAGGGGGAAAAAATTAACTATGGTTTAAAAATGAATCAATAAGAGATAAAATGATGACAATAAAATTTTCATGATACAGATTTGATGTTTTCTTGATACGGTAAAATCTGTAAAAACAGAGCCTGCCTATAACAGAATTCTGTCTTAACTGGTCCATATGGGAGGATGAGGAATTACATACATTTATTAGATGGAAATTACAAGACAGAAACCTGTGTAAAACAAATTTCTTTTTATCTGATCTATAGTGAATATGATTGCACAGGTTACACTATACTTACATATTTGTTGTTTCTTGTTTCATGAACCACTTCATGACTTTAAATTTTTAAGAAAAGATTAAAAATAATAATTCGGCTTAATTTTATGAAATTTTACATGGATAATTTCTTTTATAGTTCTTATTAGATGCATTTTAATTGATGTAATTTAAAGTTTATAAGAACTCAATCTGACATGTTATTGCCATTTGAAACCATGTCTGCAGATTAAGTTAACTGTCCATGACGTAGTATAGTAGTACACTAAATAAATTATGGCGAGAAATCTTTTTGCCCAATGACACAAAAAAATCACCCAAAATGCAAATTTGGTTATGCCAGAGAGGAATGTTATTTACAGAATATAGCCTGCCGGTATTTACAAAATACAGTCTGTCAATTTTACATTCAGAAAATAGAACCCATATTACTTTAGAAGAAAGATACTTTACTGCTGCTGCTTTATAATCCAGAATCCAGATAAAATCTTTCTATATTTATTTTAATAAAATTTTTACTGTGTGTTTTACAGTTTGCCTACATATTAAATATAAGTACAGAATACTGTTTTCCATACAGTTATTTTAATATAGGAAATAAAGCCAGATAACGTAGAAAAACTGGAAGATGAAAATTGACTGTTAGAAAAATCCTTCTGTGGCTTCAAAAAATCAGTGAATATGACTACAGTTTTGAATGCAAACCCTTTCATCAGGTAATAAAAGTACTATAAGGTTAGAACAGGAACAAGGATGAAAGGGAATCAGGCAGACTATCTTTCACCCATGAGGTATACATGTATGCTGCACAACCTAAAGGAAGGATCTTCTAATTAATTGCTTTTGAAACTATTGTAGTGTTCACTGATGGGGGGGGTGGGGGAGGAGGTATGCTAAATACCAATACAATAAATAATACAATTGATTTTTTTAAAAAACAGATAATGATGCAATAATTAGTAGGGAAAAGGCATACATTTTTACTACCTGATGTAATCATTAAAACATTTTAGCAAACTTTTCTAGATGTTTTGAATTTTGCTTCAAATTTTAAAAGATGCAATTTCATTAATCTATGGTATGCATATATGAAGTAAAATATTATCTGACCAGAGGGCCCGTGCGAAGATTTCGCACTGAAATCTAATATTTTTTAGGTACTTCTCTATTATCCCGTCGACCACTTTTCATAACAAAAAACTACCGCCAAACTGTAAGATTAAACGCCAAAAATGCAGTCCCATTTACTTGATGTCAGAATCATTATGCGTGTTTGTTACGTCATCTAGTGGTTTTACATTCGACATTTGCGTGTATTTTTCATTATGTTTTACTGATTTAGTAGTTATTTTATTAATTAAAATAACAATTGTGTCCTTACATTCTTTATTTATTTATTTTTTTTTATTCCAATGGCAACGTTCTCCCGTTTATTTAGCGATAGTTTTTTGTTATGAAAAGTGGTCGACGGGATAATAGAGAAGTATCATTTTTTATCAATATGTAATATTTATTAGATGCAGGTTTAAACTTCTAAAGAAAAAGCAAGGATAAAAATATCTGCAAACAACATTTAGTTGTTAGTCAAGCCAGAATATCATCTCATTTATTCCATCAAAGTTAGACTAAAAACTGATCCAAGATTGCTAAAGGCACGCACGCGAAAAAAAAATTAACAATCGTATTTTGACTGTATTAGAGGATGACGTCATCCGCTTCGGGAAAACCATGGGACTTAGAAATATAAATCTAAACATTTCAATTTCGCTTTTTAATCATAAGTATAAAATAAACCCGTGCGGTGTCTTTTATAATAATTGCTATGAGCATCATATAATGTGATATTTTATTTTTTTGACAACAATAATTTCAGGAAAATCTTTCATTTCTTTTATGAAAGCAATGCCGATTTAATTTTTATTTTTCAGCAAATTTTAATCAAAAACATGTTTTAACGAATTGTTAAGTGGGCTATGTCAGAAGCCGGTTCTAAAACCTTTCATATGGTATCTCATTCGTTGTTCTGCGTTTCATATTTTCTGAGAAAAAGGGATGTTGACAGGAGAAATAATATATAAGGACCAGAGGGCCCGTGCGAAGATTTCGCACTGAAATCTAATATTTTTTAGGTACTTCTCTATTATCCCGTCGACCACTTTTCATAACAAAAAAACTACCGCCAAACTGTAAGATTAAACGCCAAAAATGCAGTCCCATTTACTTGATGTCAGAATCATTATGCGTGTTTGTTACGTCATCTAGTGGTATTACATGCGACATTTGCGTGTATTTTTCATTATGTTTTACTGATTTAGTAGTTATTTTATTAATTAAAATAACAATTGTGTCCTTAAATTCTTATATTTTATTTATTTTTTGATATTCCAATGGCAACGTTCTCCCGTTTATTTGGCGATAGTTTTTTGTTATGAAAAGTGGTCGACGAGATAATAGAGAAGTATTATTTTTTATCAATATGTAATATTTATTAGATGCAGGTTTAAACTCCTAAAGAAAAAGCAAGGATAAAAATATCTGCAAACAACATTTAGTTGTTAGTCAAGCCAGAATATCATCTAATTTATTCCATCAAAGTTAGACTAAAAACTGATCCAAGATTGCTAAGGGCACGCGCGAGAAAAAAAAATAACAATCGTATTTTGACTGCATTAGAGGATGACGTCATCCGCTTCGGGAAAACCATGAGACTTAGAAATATAAATCTAAACATTTCAATTTCAATTTCGCTTTTTAATCATAAGTATAAAATAAACCCGTGCGGTGTTTTTTATAATAATTGCTATGAGCATCATATAATGTGGTATTTTATTTTTTTTGGCAACAATAATTTCAGGAAAACCTTTCATTTCTTTCATGAAAGCAATGCCGATTTATTTTTTTAATTTCAGCAAATTTTAATCAAAAACATGTTTTAACGAATTGTTAAGTGGGCTATGTCAGAAGCATGTTCTAAAACCTTTCATATGGTATCCCATTCGTTGTTCTGCGTTTCATATTTTCTGAGTAAAAGGGATGTTGACAGGAGAAATAATATATAAGGATAATCAATAAAATGAATATAAAAAGTTACTATTTTTTTTATTTATCAAAAAGAAAACAATACTACAATCAATGATTTAAAATTAGCCTTTATACACAACAATTTCTACAAATGACAAAATAAAAATAACTGTTTATATTCCTTCTCTGTCTACAGGAGGATTTGGATCTTCATATTTCTTTTCATTGCTAAAATGAAAATAAATGGAAAGAAAAATAAAAGAAATTGGTTAAAACCTAGTGACAATCATAAAAGATTGACATTTTCATTAAAATCCAAAGTAATATGTCATTATTCAATGCTCGTGTGTTTTCTGCAAGTGTAATTAATAAAACAGCGGAAAGGTGGGAGAAAAAGAAATAACTTTCAGGTCAAATTTTTTTAATCAGATTCTTATAATTAAGCCTTGCGCGGTAGCGCAAGGCTTATTTATTTCCAGTGTGACATCCTAATGTTAATTTAACACAGGAAATCCCATTGAACGAGTTAATTTACTAGAGTTTTTCCGACTTTTTGTACGCGCTTCCACAAATTTTCTTCAAAACACCTAATTCTGTAAAAAAATAAATCCTCCAATCAAAAAACTCTAAATGTAGTAAACGTGGAGTCTTTAAATTAAAGTCCAAATACTGCTTAAAGTGATGAAAACATAATACGGAATATTTAAAATAATTAGCTAAAATTTGGCACGCGATGATCGATAGATTGAAGAAGCAATAAAAATAAAAACAAATAATAATTTTTCCCGTTTCCCAGTTTTGGCCAATTTAAGCACCTGCTAGCCTTGGACATGCGATCTCGTGGTATATGTTTACTATTTCAAAAATATGCGAGAATATTGTATTTATCTTTAAGATCCGAAGATGTCACCAATAGTTGTGAACGATCTACATTAAAAAGGTATTTTAAATACTCCGTGTTATGTTTTTATCACTTTAAGCAGTATTTGGACTTTAATTTAGATGTTACTGTCTTTATCAAAATTGGATGAATGTTCGATATTTACTTATCTAGTGACCCTGTGATGTTACGAAATGCGTTTTTAAATTTCTCTCTTAATCGATGATTACTAAAATTCAACATGGTGAAAAAATGCAAATTTTCTGGTTACAAGAGTGATGCACGATACTTTTACAAAGACTATATGCTGGGAGTTTTGTTTTTCCCTTTTCCTAAACCACAGAAAAACTTGAGTAAATGTAACGAATGGCTTTCTGCTTGTGGTATAACAAATACAGAAACGGTGACTAGAGACTGGTATGTTTGCTCTCGGCATTTCATTGATTTAAATGGCCCAATTGAAGAGTATCCTAACCCTATACAAAGAGTATCTCTGTCTGAACCGTTAAGTGATACATCAAATAAATATTCACGATATTATCGAGGAAATCGTGAAATTAAGTCAAGGAATGAGCCTGAATTGTGTAATGATTAACTTGGGTCCTAACATTTTTGAAAGTGGCATGTCTTATGTTGCTTTATCCAGAGTCACAAGTTTAGAAGGTTTACATCTTCTTAAATTTGATGCAAGTAAAGTTTATGCCTCACCAAATGCTATTAAGGAATATATTCGTCTTAGAAAGGAATACAGATCTGATTTGCCACAATTAGCTGTATGTTCCAGAAAATACCCTGAGAGTAAAATGGTTGTTTCATCTGACATATCAGTATTCGTTAGTGAAAAAAATAATAAAAACCATATTACTGATTTAAATTACTTTGTCTTTAAAGGCTTTACAAATACAGATCGTTTGTGTTACGCAAATGCTATGTTGCAAACTCTCTTCTGTATCCCAGAATTAGTTAAAAAAATTCAGGAAAGAGTTATTGAACCTGGTCCTACAACAAAAGCTTTGAAACAAATATTCACTACTTTGCAAAATCCACAGATTGAAACCGTAGATACACTTGAAGTCAGAAAAACACTTCATGTAAAGTTTCATGATGGTACTGATCAAGACCCGTTAGAATTTCTTGATTACCTACTGGAAAATTTGTCAAAACAAAAAGTCAATGCCATAGATCTTTTTCAACTGAAGCAAGATCTTTGGGAGAAATGTGGTAATTGCCCAAGTTATCGAGATATATGTATTAGTACAGAACCATTTAATGCATTTATTGTGAGATTTCTACATTACTTTAATAATAGGGAAGATGCAGTTGATTTCAATGATCTCCTAACACGATGGCAGACTGAAAACATTGCCTGTGTTCATTGCAAAAACAGAACTAAAATGTGTCAAACTCGATTAAATTCTTGTGGAAAATATTTGTTTGTGCAACTAGCCAGATTTTCTTCAACAAATGTCTCTATGGGTCCGAATAAAACTTTTTAAATTACGTGCCCTATAACAGGATTTTCAAACCAAAAGGTTTTACTAAATAATATAACCTTTAAACAAAATCTGCTATTTTGCATAAAGGAAAGTTCATTGATTCAGGCCATTATATAACAATGGTGCATTCGGCATAGTCCTATTTCAAGCCACCATTTGGTGCTTTTTAAAAATGATGCCACATTGGCGATTTCTAAATTGTTTACTTACATTTATCATATTGTAACCCACAATAAGCAAGTGGTAAAATGTTGCCATTCTTAATTTTTAAATAGTTACACATAGGAAAAGTAATGAATTTAGCGATAAAAACGTCACTGAAAAATATATTGCATTTATACGAGAGTAACAATGTAACGAATGTAAAATTTTATTCGTTCAAAACAATTTGGACAAAAGAATGATAATTTAAATACAGAATTATTAAATTATACCATACACAGTTGATTTTTTTAGATACTGCATTTATGAGTGAAATAAAATATTTTATTTGACAAATTTAAAAAGATAGATATAAAAAAGATGATATGAGCAATAAAAAACAACATTTTATACACATTTCATCGATATTACGTAAAAGTTAACGATTAATGTGAAGTTGAAAAAACGAAAATACACGAAATTCGTTAATGCCGCTATCACTGTACTGCACGTATGATCGCTTCGCGAACACAAAACCGAAAAAAAAAAACATCACTGGATACAGCAAACTCGTCGTATCAGAATCCCAAGAAATACACGAAATTCGTTAATTCCGCGATCACTGTACACGCCGCAAGTATAATCGCTTCGCGAACATGAAACCGAAAAAAAAAAACATCACTGGATACAGCAACTTCTTCGCATCGGAATCCCAAAAAATACATGAAATTAGTTAATGCCGCGATCACTGTACCACACGTATGATCGCTTCGCGAACATGAAACCGAAAAAAAACAACATCACTGGATACAGCAACCTCGTCGTATCAGAATCTCCAAAAATACACGAAATTAGTTAATGCCGCACCGCACGTATGATCGCTTCGCGAACATGAAACCGAAAAAAAATCACTGGATACATCAACCTCGTCATATCGGAATCCCCGAGAAATACACGAAATTCGTTAATTCCGCGATCACTGTACCGCACGTATGATCGCTTCGCGAACATGAAACCGAACAAAAACATCACTGGATACAGCAACCTCGTTGTATAGAGATCACAAAAATACACGAAATTTGTAAATGCGGCGATCACTATACCGCATGTATGATCGCTTCGTGAACATGAGACTTCCATGAAAACTGCAATCAGTTAATTTATACTGTTCTAAAGTAACAAGAGTAGCCACTCACATACATTAAAAAAAAATCAAGCTTTAAATAAAGAAGCAGGTGATGGAATTTTTTCAATGCTTTTTTTTCTTTTAATATCATATCACATAACCATTTAATAACGTAAGTGTTATTTAACTGTATTAAAAAAAAACATGTTTTAAATAACTTATAAATCATTAAATATCATTAAAATACAAATAAACGTCGAATAAAGAATCACTTGATGACGTAACAAATACGTCATACGTAACAAACGCGTCATCACAAAAAATATCATTGCTCAGCCTTTCCAACAATAAAAGAGCTACATCTGGCTAACTATAGACGATTTGGCACGATTTCGCCAAATGGTCTCAAATAGGAACCAACCGGTGCATTCAAATGAAAACGAGATCAATAAATGGACTGTTTGTGACGATATGAAAATAACAGATCGTACACGTTTTGTAAAAAATCTTGCAGATGTTTACATTTTGTTTCTACAGAAATGTTAAATTAAGAAACTGTCAATATAAGGTAAAATATTTATTCAGCTACAAAAAGAAATATTTTGCTGAAAATTTCATCCTCCATAACTACACATTTTATAACAAAATCAGAATACAGTTGTTTCATATATACTCATTATTATTTTTTTGCTTATGTGATAAAACAACATAAGATTTTATTAATAGCTTTCACACACCGCTTACTAGTGTCTCTTTCCAAAGTCGTTGCAAATGTATTTTACACGATGGAATAAAATTATTTGCAAAAATGAACATGATTCGTTTATTATCATTATGAAGATGAGAAACAATCCGTTAAAGTCCGTTATATACATTTTTTTTGTTAAAAATTACTTTTATTATTTTAATTGTTTACAGAATAATCAATGTTTGAACTGTATATTTCATATTACCAATACTGATTTTGATATGTGCAGTCTTTCACATACTTGCCTCGTTTGAATCTTATCTGCTTCATATTAAATTGTTATTAAAAAACTTGAGATATTAAAAAAAAGGAACTTGCAAAGCAAATTAAAAAAATAAATTTATTTCTATATTGTTAAGCCCGAGAAGGGACAGATATTAAAATTATTTTATTTAGTCAATGCTACAATAATGTTGCATTTTTATATTAAATCTTGCTCAGTCTATTTAATCTTAAAAAATTAAATTTAAATTTGAAACATGATATTAAAGCAACTTTAAAACATTTCATTTAGAAATCTAAATAAATCTTCAACTTTTTTTTTCAGTTTTACATGCATTATGCAAAATTTGTATTGTAGCAAATTCTAACAGACAAGAAACATGAGAAGTTCAAATAATTTAAAAAGTTGAAGATTTATTTAGATTTCTAAATGAAATGTTTTAAAGTTGCTTTAATATCATGTTTCAAATTTAAATTTAATTTTTTAAGATTAAATAGACTGAGCAAGATTTAATATAAAAATGCAACATTATTGTAGCATTGACTAAATAAAATAATTTTAATATCTGTCCCTTCTCGGGCTTAACAATATAGAAATAAATTTATTTTTTTAATTTGCTTTGCAAGTTCCTTTTTTTTAATATAATATATTACTTTAAAAATTTTATGTCCATAAACAATGAATTGTTCCTTAAGTTTTATATTAATGACTAACTGCATCTTTTTTTTCTTTTATTTTTTTTAATCAACTTTATTTCAAGCTAAAGTTCTTCCAAGAGATGACCAATTAGGTAAATATTGTATCCGCATGAAAACTGTGTATACACTGATTGACTGTTGGATTAACATTAAATGTTTGGCATTATTTATGCACTTCACACTCGCACCACATTAGCTCATAATCATCAGACTAGCATTTATCTTAGTTATGCCCAAAAAAACTTAATATTTTTAAAATGATAAGTCCTGCACCTACTAATACATAATGGATTAAAAATGCAGAAAAAAAACATTCTCCAGCAAGTTTTAGACAACGTAAATGCTCATTAGATAGTCTCTGAATATGTTAGCTTGACGTACTGCTGCAATTTAATAGCTGAGTTGTGGATGAATCAACTATCTTTGTAATGCAATGCAATGCAATTTGTAGTATTTTTGTGTTTGTGTATGTAGCATAGCATTGATGATGAACTTAATGAGACATAGGAAATAGTGTCACTTTACACTACAACAGGAGAAAATATCTTGAAAAGATTTTTTTTTAATGCTAAAAGAATATAATTTGGACTGCAATTGTTTCTGTGGTGTGACAGTTGCTGGAATTTAAAAAAATGTCTAGTATAAAGATGGAAGTTGGTAGCTTAGTGGTCAGCATATCGTACTGTCATGCTACAGGTCCAGAGTTTAACTCCGGACCTGGGCAAGGTTCACTCAACCTCGATAAAATGAGTATCACGCTTGCTTGGAAACTAAACACTGAGGATCATGCATTAAATTGACCACCTGAATGTTACATATGATGTATAGCACCTTAGGATCCATGACCAAGAAAACAAAGTTAGGTACTATAGGCCAAGATCCAATGGACTGTAGCGCTGTAGAGTTTGGTTTAGTATAATGATGAGTTTGGTTGGTCAAACCACAAAAATGTATAAGGATACGGGGCTATCAAAGCCAATGTTTCTTTACTGTGTTATACATCAAATATCCTGTAGTGAAAAATACGTTGATATGAGCTGTGTCTCGAAATATGTTGTTTCAATAATAAATTTCATTCACTGTCATATACTTAATGATCACAAATTTCAGTCTTTTCTCGAAAAATGTGATTCTGAATATGTTGGCTTGCATATTACACTGAAGTTTGATGGTTCAGTTGTGGTAAGATTCTTTTATGCTTCATTCATCATCTCAAAAAAAGAAATTGATACATTTCTTACTGAGAAAAGATATTATGAATTATTTTTATCAGACACTGAATGGCATTGAAAGTTGCTTTTTTTTTTTCTTCTTCTCCAGTTTTGATGAACTTCAAGAACAATTTAAATTTGATTTATAATTTATTAATTTATATCAAAACATTCAGAGCAAATCTAATATTTTTGTATAGCCAAGTGAGAGATCATAACTTTATTAACACAACACACTGTACAAAATTTAAAAATAGAGAAAAAAGAAGAAATTAAAAATATTTTTCTTAGTCAAAAATTTAGTTAGTTCCAATCTTAAACAAAAATTACAGAATCGATTTGCTGATTTGGATACCAATGCTAGGAAAATAAGATTTTTCAAAATTCATTTGATCATGGTTGCTGATATAGTTAAGTCAAATCCAAAAGGAAATTAATTTAACTTCAGGCAAGTGAAATATTAAAAAATATATAAGAAAGGAAACTCAATTGAAATTTATAAAATTTTTAAGCAGTTTTTAAATTTGAAAATTTTTCTTGGGTTCTTCGATAAATTTTTTTCTCATGTTTTGGAATAATGAATCTTTTCTAAAAAAAAAAAAAATTCCTGAATAAAATATTTCAAGACAAATTTATCTGAACATTTTAAATCTCTACTTGTAACTAGTATATTTAAAAAATTGGATCTTTTAGTTTTATAAATTTTTAAAAACGTGAAAATATTTACATCATTCACATTAATAATTTATTTATCAGTTCAAATTCAAATAAAAGTATGATAATTTGCCGATAATGTTCGTTGCTATTAATATATGATAATTTAATCTTACATATTCTTTAACAATCTCATAAAATTTTCATCTTTCAATAAAACTTATACGTCTAAATTTATTTATCTTTTGCTACAGCTTGCTGTAAAGTGCTAAAGTACCCAATGTGTAAAAAAGTTTGAAACCCCTGTGCTAACAGACAAATTTAGCAGAATGATTACCCAGAATAATTGCTGTATAAGATAAAAGGAAGCTTCTTTTAAAATAATAAACATATTTTATGAAACAAAACAAGAAAAATTAAAGTTAGCATTTAGATTATAAGCATAATAGGAAATTGGCAATAACTTTCAAGAATCTTGATAAAATAAAATATATGATATAGACTGATTGATAATATACAGGGGTTTTATAAAGCCTTTAAACATTTTTTAGAAATAGGTTCTACGAGGGTGGTTTGATAAGTTCTTGGCCTTACAGTAAAAGCACAAGATTTTTGACATAATTTCATATTATTTTTCAATGTAGTTCCCTTACAACTCAATACATTTAAGACACACTCTTGTGTGTGAATTTTCAGTGCAGCCCTGTACGAGAGTGGTTCAAAAAGTTCTCAGTCTCGACAAAGAAAATGTAAAATTTTTGACAATATTTCATTTTATTTTTCAATTTGCAACACAATACATTTTAGAAGACTCTTCAGAAATGTTCATTCTTTGGCGTTTTTGGTCGACGTTCAACAAAGGTGGTACGCATCGAGTAGAAAGCTTTTTCATACCCAAAACATCGTGTAAAATGTAATGGACATGGTGTATCGAGATGTTGCAATGTCAGCAAGTTCACGTATCTTCAATCGGCGATCATTCAATACGGCATTGTGAATTGTCGGTCGTAGTGGTTTTTGGGCGTCATGAGCGTTCATCATCGCAAATTGATTTCTTACCGAATGTTTAAATTCAGCAGCCCATTTTTTTATCGTTGAATATGAAGGATAAGGATCCTTTAAGGGAGAATATAACTCCTTTTGTATGTCCATGGGAGTTAAACCTTTTCTAACAAAGTATTTTATGACAGTTCGAACTTCAATTTTTTCCATTTTTAGAAAATGTCAAAACTTGTTTACTTTACTTTATCGCCCAGCCAATAAACCAATAAACTCATGCATCTGAAACTCAGCAGCATGTCATCTAAAGGATCATACTTTACAAACATTATTGTCATTTGGCCATACTTGTTTCATCTCTGTGTCAGGCCAAGAACTTATCAAACTACCCTTGTATATCAAGTTTTTTGCAGGTGATCTGATAAATGGCTTTAAACACATGAAAGAATAGTCATTGTTAGTACTTGCTTACATAGATTAACATATAAATAAGTGCAGAAAAAGTTCATCTGAAAATTGAGAAAATTAGCATCTATTAGAGTAACTACCAAAAATTTTCTAAACAAATTCAAGCTATCTGAAAACATTAAAGATAAAGGTCATTCAGGTAGTTCTCCGATAACATTATATGCTATGCAAAGAGTACAAGCAGTAGTTATGCATACCCCCAAAGAATTATTTATCTAAGAAAAATTATTTCTTCCTATTAGACTGATATTCATCCTTAATAATCAGTAACAGTAAAACATATTTAAATTTTTTTTGTTTTAAATATGACGTCTTATTCACCTGCTTTCTGTATTTACTCATATTGGAGTACCTTGAATTATTACCAAACATTTGAAAATGTCTCTTTTTATTTAGAGTATGATGTCATATTCTTCCTTTAATTTCATTTTGCATGTGGAAATCTTTCACTTGAAAACTAATTGCTGTAGTAAAAGTATTATTAAAGTTTTTTAACTGTTGGCAACAATAAAGAAACATGATTAAATTTTAGAGGGAAAATGTTCATTGATTCTTTATAAAAATAATGAAATTTTGAATTATTAAGAAAAATATTTGAAGAAAGAAATAAAACATAGCCCATGTTACTTCCTGGATTATAATCCACCTATATGCAAAGGCATTTAATCATCCGGTTTGACCTTGAAGCCAGCCAAACAATTTCACGATTTGAAATTTATAATATTATTAGAGTTTGCACAGAGTAAAAATTTTGTAGCATCGGGACAAAACGGTAGGAACAAGTCAAAAAGTAATGCGATCCATAGGCTTTACTGGGTTAAATAAATATTAAGGAGTCAAACTGGAAATAAATAAATATTGCGCTGCAGCACAATACTTAAATTGATTTAAATCCTAGTTCTGAAAAATGTATAAACTTTATAAATATCCCCTATTTTCAAGAGACACATTAGATGCTAAAACAGTGGGAGAATGAAAGAAATAATCACCAAAAATAACTAAATATATATTTTTTTTTTTAAATTTACTTACTTAGGATACCATCTATGTTTTGTAGTATAAGTCATTTTGGCCAGTTCTTTTTCATCCTCGGGTCCATCAGGCTGAAACCTATTTTTGGCAGCTCTTCTATATTGAACTTTCAAAACAGAATCTTCCTAAATTGAATAGGAAATCAAAAATTTAGTCAATAAAAACAAATCACCCAATACTATCTGCTGAGCAAATTGTCAGAGAGATATACCCAGGCAAAATTTGGGGCTTATTTAGTGTCCCTTTACAAAAATCTATTTAATAAAACAGGGCTCTTCACAAAAAATTATTTAATAAAATGAGTCCCTTCACAAAAATCAATTTGATAAAATGGGCTCCTTCACAAAATTCTTTATAATATAATGGGCTCCTTCACAAAATTCTTTATAATAAAACAGGTCCCTTCACAAAATTCCTTTTACTAAAATAGGCCCTTTCACAACATTCTATTCCATAAAAACTTACTATTTATTATTTATTTATTATTTTGTAATGTTTTAAAATGTGTAATTTGTAAACAAACAAGTTCACCAGAGGAGAAAACTTCAGCAAAAGGATTTTAAAAAGTTTCTGTTTATAGATGCTTGGTTCGAATTTGAGTAACTAGATTTCAGCTATCATTATAAAATGTTATTTTTCACAAAAATATAATAAATTTCACAAAAATAGCCTTTACTTTTCAGAAAATGGGCCCCATGAAAAAAAACCTACATCGACCCCTGGGTACAAAAAGTACTATTCGAATGAGAATTGTGTGTTATAGCACACAATTATCTTTTGGAGTCTGTAGACTTAGGGAGCTGTCTCTATATTGCAGCAAAAACAAGCACAAACTTTTAAAATTACAATAGCAATATCCAAAATTTGATATTCAATTCTGGGATAAATTTTATCTTCAGATATGAAATTTCAAGCCAACTGGAAAAAGAGATTAGGAATTATATAGATTTTTTTTTATTATTATTCTTAATGTTAAATTAACTTTTAATATTTGCATTTACATTTTCTACATTAATTTTTTTTCATGCTGATTTTTTCTGTTATATATTAATATTTAAGTATCACAAACATTTATTTGATTTTCATTTATATTATTTTTCAACTTTATATATGCAATTACAATTTCAAAAAATATATGAATTGTAACCTGCAAATATTTTAACAAAAATAGATTTCTAGAAACTTCTTAAGTGTGTATACAAAAATCCAGTTCATTTTTCCTAGTAATTTTGTAGCTATGCTTAAAAAGCCATCACCACTATAGTTTTTGAAGTATTATATAACCAAAATAATTAATTTCATTTAAACAAAAAATAATAATGAACGCAGCAACAATCTCAATTATTCGATGGAATATTTAAAGAATATAATTGGAACTGTTTTTATAACTAATGATATTTCCTATTGAAAATTGTTGATAAAATGTTTAGTAAATCTGAATGTTAAAGTAATGAACTTCACTTCTGAGAACTCCCCGCCAATACACACACACCCCTCCTTCCAGAATCAGCATGTTTTAAATATTGAAATCTCCAGAACTTTTATAATGCATTTTCTGTTGTAAAAGTTGGGTATTAGCATTGAAAATATTAGTTTAACTAAATTTCAATATGACACAAATCCCTAAAATTATTTTAAATACACAAATTTACCAAAAAATATATATAATAATAACTCCTAATGAATTACTCATTATTATTATTATTTTCCTTGAGATAATTTGGTCATCAAATTTAAAAAAATAAAATTCTCCTTCTCTCTCTCTGTTTCATTTTCCATCCAAATTAAAACTAATAAAGAAACTAGTTGGATATGCCAATCCCAAAACATTCTTCTATCTCATACATGTTAATTAATGCTTTAAAATTTGCTATCACACCGGCAAAAACAAAAAAAAATCAATATTTTTCGTCATTCTTTTGTACATCAGCTGCTTGCGAATCGTCGGGTTACCTGGGTGCGAGCAGCCAATGCTACTGAACTACGAAAAGTCCTTCAGGTCTTTATCGACAAGAAAAGATAGCCTCCCTATTGCTTGGTTTTGAGATTTTAGCTAATTCTACTGAAAATACACAAAGCTCAAATGCGCAGAACCCGATTAAAAAAAGAGTCATTCCCAGTTCTCGTCAATATTGAATTTGAATGAGATTATTGCCAAATTAGACAGACATAGCCAAGTTGGCTTCGTATATGGCAGCGTACTTTTGTTGTGAAATTTGGCAATATTTCACCAATTGTCGCCAAGCTTGGCGAGAATTTGACATAGGCGAATATAAATATATAGTGTTAAGCATGTAAGTGTTGAAACAATAGTTACAACAATGAAAGAAAATTTGGCAAAACCATGTTCACTAAAACTCATAAATTAAACCCGTTATGGAAGAATCCTGCTGTATTGTTTCAAAATGTCAGCATTGTATCTGAAAAAGATAAATTGAGTTTACGGATACTTGCCAAACATTTTAAAATAGGTAAAACACAGGTGAGAGAGATTTTACAAAATAAAGAAGAAATAAGGAACTTACAGATTACTAACTCTAACGAGAATACCAAAAATGTAAATTTTGAGAAAGACGTATTCCATTGAAATTGACTCTATAATTGTGAATTGGTTTACTTCACTTCATTCAAAAATCATTCCGATCTGTGGGCTTTTGTTTCAGGAAAAGGCTCTATAATGTGCTAAAGAACAGGGATTACATGACTTTAAGGCTTCGAGTGGATGCCTGGAAAAGTTACGGTATCGGCATAACATCTCTTTCAAAACAATATGTGGAGAAGCAAAATCTGTAGATCTTAAAAAAGTGGGGGATTGGCATGAACAACTGCAATCAATTTGTGAAGGTTATGAGGAGAGAAATATTTTAAACACCAATGAAACCAGACCCTTTTCATAATTTTTCTGACTAAGACTTTGTGTTTTAAAAAGGATGACTGTATCAGTGAAACAATGTCAAAAGAGCGACTCACTATTTTATTATGTTGCAATGTATTAAGACAATTTGAAATCACTCTCATAATTGGAAAATCTCTGAAACCCAAGTATTTCCTAAAGAACATCCGATTTAATAAATTTGTTGTCCTGTAGAAAGCAAATAAAAAAGCATGGATGACCAGTTCTTTAATAGAGCTCTTGGAAACTGTATGTATTCGTTACTGAGTAACGAGTATTCTCTCCGATACGAAGTACCGAATTGTTATTTTGGAATACTACTCGTTACTGCATCAATGCTCTGCAGAACTAAATGAAACAAACCACAAACACTACCTTCACTTACATGGTATTTACTTATGCTAGTGTGCAAATAACAAAAGGATTAAATGAACACCCATATCCCCATATGTGATACTGATACGGAAGAACTGAGACCGAATTCTCCGAGTCCGAAGTCCAACTGAAAACCCTTATCTTTTCACATCAAACTAACGATTCGGTACTTCGAGTCAGAAAAATTACCTGTTACTCAGTAATGAATATGTATGGTTTGCTACAGCCCTCGCATGATTTATGGAGCTGGATAGTCTGATGCGAAAAGATGAGAGTTTTTGTTTGGACATCGGACATACGGGTGTTCATTCAGTCGTTTCGTTACTTTCGTACTGGCTTCATAAAGACCCGTTCATTCGCACAAAGACCATTTATTCTTTTAGGGATTACACTTTTTTTGTAATCTCACAAGATATGAAGTTTGGTATGTATTTTTCAAATATTAACAGCAGAACTGATAGCATAAGAAGAAACTTGTAGAACTTATTTTGACCAAAAAAATATTAAAATTTCCATGTACATATTTAAAAAGAGAAGGAAAACATTAAGGAATTATGGATCTAAGAAATAGGGAGGAAAGACGTGTTTGTTTTTCTTGTAAGATTTTAATTAGGTTAATTTAGTATTAATTATACATTTAATCAATTAAAATTGCTCATAATTTTACTGTAAAAAGAACAGAAGCTTATAGTGAAATAAAATATTCATTGTAGCTATATTTAAGGAATGATAAAGTATTTCTATAAAATATAATTTTTTTAATTATTGATTTTTATTTGTAAACGCATAAAATCAGCAGGTACTCATGATCAAAAATTAAGAAATCAATTAGCATCTCTTTTTTTCTTTAAACGCAAAAGAGTTTTCAGGAGGTACTATCAAAATGAGTGCTTTGAACCAGATTTTCGGACGTGATAGTGATGGAAAGATCGTCAAAATACAGCACTCGATTATAACTCGAGATGTAATACATTTATCGAAATATGAAAAACACTATTTGATTCCACAATATTTCAATCGTCGCGACTGACAATTTTATGTATTAAAATGAGTCTATGAATGTGTCAGAAAGTTTTGCGATATTGAGCAGAGAAAATTTATTTTTGGAAACTGTTTTAATGCTACTTTCCATTATAGACAGGTTCTGTCGTTGTAGGTTTACTGTTTTCAGTAAACAATGAGTATTTCTATTAAAAATAATGAAGTAGTATTTTTTCTTTAGTATATACAGTAAAACCTGCTGAGACGAAATTGTAAGAAATCGCAGAAAAATTCTGATTCGGACAGATTTTTCCGTCTTAGCACATGAAATTTTATTGGAAAATTTTCGTGAAAATGGACATTGGAATATTTCTTCTTAGGCAGAATTCTATTTTACAGGTGTTATTGTATTTATTATTATATTTTAATTATTTTCACTTTTATGCAGATTTCCATTACAGAAAGGCTGCATGGTAACAAGATTCCGTTATGGGTCTAGGTCAAGGTCAAGGTAACAGTTTTCCAATCACAGTATATAATTAGATTTTATGCAGTTCTGTGAACATATATTTCACATGTAAGTGCTTTAAGAGTGCTCAGTTTTATATTTTCTGAAGTGTTAAATTAGTTCATGTATCCAGATACATTTTATCTTTGTTTTAATGAATAATTAAAGTTAATTGTAATCGAAACAATCCTCTGAAAATTAGAAAATACACCGAATATGTGTGTAGTACTTACGATGATTGTTAATATCAGTTTTCAAAATAGATACGAAAGTAACAAGTAACAAATACTTTCTAACGGATAGTGAGTTTGAAAGTAATGAATACATATGGGTAGTCATTTAGTCGTTACTTTTACAGCACTATTCGTTAATGATCGAATGGTTAAATTCCTTAGGTAATAGGGTGCAAAAGCAAAAAAGAAAAGTTCTCTTGTCTTTGGACATCGCAACTTCTCATCCAAAACATTTGAAATTGGACAACGATAAAATTGTGTTTTTTGCACCAAATACAACTTTTGTATTCCAGCCCTTTGATCAAGGTATAATACACAATTGAAAAGCCTGGTACAGAAAGCTTTTATTACGCCACATTATTTCAAAATTATATTCTAGGAATACACTTTAGAACTGCTTAAAATTAGTTAATACTCTTGATGCTATAATTTGGATTTTCTCAGCTGTAAAAAACATAAAAGCGGAAAGTGTACGACAATGTTTCAGAAAAGTAGGCTTTTTAAAAGAAAATGAAAAACCTATTTCCGACACAAATGAAGAATTAAACAAAATAAGTTAATTAATGAAACGTATTGGGAGTAAAGAAACTGCCGAAATTTTCATTACCATTGATAATGAAGACCTACTGAAGAAGAATCAGTTGATGTATGCGATTATATTGCATAAGGATCTTTGACAAAAGCTAACTTTATTAGTGATGATGAATCAGATACTGAAATTGGAGATGTTTCCTGCAACATCAAAATTTTCCAAGAAGCGTCAAAATACAGTGCGCAGTTACACAATTTTCGGTACTTTTCGGTTAGCCGGGCGCCAGTGATATATATACATGTATATATATATACAGTATATATATATATATATACACACACATATATCTACATACACATATATATACATACCCATATATATATACATATATATGTATATACATATGTATTTATATATGCACATATATCACTGGCGCCCGGCTAACCGAAAAGTACCCAATTTTCTTGTAAAAAAGGTAATTCAGAAGGAATAAGACTACTGGCAGAGATAAAACTTCACATAGGAATTCTAATTATGTGTAATCGTGAGCAAAAGCAAACTTTTGTAATAATTTTTTTTCGTAAAGATTAATAAACATTGAAAAAATGTATGTACAATTTTATTTCAGTTTTATTACTTAAAAAAAAATGTAATTTCTGATTAATTATATAATAGAGCTTTTTGAACATATAAAAGCCAATTATTAATGAAACATTAAGCATTTCCCAGTGATTTTGTGAATCTCAAAGCTTTTTCCCAATAGCGGACACCTCCGAATAGCAGACAATGTCCTCGTTACCGAGGCATCCGTTATTTAGAGGTTTTACTGTATATTGTAGTAACTTTCTTTTTATGGCAAACATTTAATAGAATCATGGTTTTAATGGGAAAGTAGATCTTTCTTTAAAAACAGCCTTAACAATCAAAAATCAAATTTAAAAAGGCTTTTTTAAATTGCCATACATGGTTTCACAGAAATAGAAATAATGTCAAAACATCATTACTTTTAAAAAAAATAACGGTTATTTAAAAGAACAGACAATGTTGTAAAAAAATCTACAGTTGCTTTCATCTCAATGTGCAACTTATTTTTGTTTATGTCAGAGTGAGTATATACAGGGTGGTTATAATATAAGTATCTCTATTTGAAGCTGTCTGTAGCTTGAAGGAATAACCGGAATGAAAACAAAATCAGTACACTTACTTTTCGAGAAGGGGGAAGAAGAATGGAACAATAAAAGAAAATAATTCCAATGATCGCCGACAGATGGTTCTTTGGAGTGTGACATGTAATGTGTAATATTGTGTATCGTGGAGGCGTCACAAACGTCAATTACTTTACCGCATATCACAACATGAGCGAAACATCACTCCTGATGCGTTACATTCCGCAGTTGAGCACGTCATGTACCGCCTGGATTGTGTCTTCCAGCAAAATGGCCTTGTGGAACCTGAACATGATCGGCACCGCCATGCGAAAGCGTAGTCACATTCACTGTGACATTTTCCAACAAATTAGGTATGCCATCCAGTTTTACACCTTAATTTTTTGTTCTTGTATTACACATTACATTTCACACTCAATAGCGCCATCTGTCGGTGATTATTGCAATTATTTTTTTTTTATTGTTCCATTCTTCTTCCCCCTTCTTGAATAGTAAGTGTACCAATTTTGGTTTAATTCGGGTTATTCCTTCAAGCTACAGACAGCTCTAAATAGAGATACTTATTTTATAACCACCCTGTATATATGGGTTGCTATTAGCTGATTAATAAAATCGACGAGTATTTAAATTATAATTGTCTAAAATGTTATTTTTGGAAAATTTTCAAAAACAAAATGTTTGAATGTTGCCTTTTGACCTTTGAGTTAGTAAAAATTAAGAAAATCATCCATTTATCTGATGCCAAACATTAAAGATTCCCGGAGGAAACTTAAACACCCACTGCTTTTCTATCTAATTATAATCTACTAGCAAGCTACGCCCGCTACGCTGGTCAATTTCTTTTAATGAACCTTTAATCAAACAAAATATTGACATTTCATAAATAACTTTTATATTTTAACAGAATAATAAGGCTACTATAATTTGTGACTCGTGCTATCGCCAATATACACGTCAGGACACGTCGCCCTTATCATTATCTTTTTACGCATGAAGGTTTCGCTATGGTACTCCATTGGAAACTTTGGTAATTTTTTTAATTCAATATTTGAAAAACAGCATAATCATTAGATTTGAAATTTATATCAAGAAAAATACAATTTTTTACCTTTCAAACGCAGTTTGTCTAACAATTTTCTGACAAATACTTTTTGAGCTATCATTTTTTTCAGTAACTTCAAATGTTTCATTTTCCGAGATTAATCTGTTGCAACAATTAGCGAAAAACCCAGTCGTCAGCAACGCATAGTTTTTTATTAAAGAGGCTGTTGGAGCAGGGATTGTCACAACCAATTTGCCACCATCACTTTTGAAATCGGTTCTGTAGTTCCAGAGATTTCATAGAAATTGTAATTTAGACTGTTTTTAGAACGCTTTTCGCTCATTTCACCCTTTTAAATTTCAATTTCTTTTTTATTTTGTTCTTAGAGAGCATTTACATCTTATAAGTAACTACAATGACAAATTTCAAATTTCTAGCTCCTTCAGTATAAAAAATAAAAATAAAACTGCCCAGTTAAACTGAGGGCATTGAGTTCACAGGCTGTTCACACTAATTGTATATTATACTCTTATTTCAAAGAATTTGAAATAAGCTCATCAAAAAATAAAGAAATAAACAATATATTAAGGGGGGGGGGGGGTCATCCCCCCGTTACCCCCCTCATAGTTAACTAATGAACCCCTTAAACTAATCAGGTAAATCTCTAATTACAATGAATATATATACAAAATTTGAAGAAAATCAGATAATTCTGCATGAAGAACCCATTTTTATAAATTAAGGGGGGTATTAGCCCCCCGTTCCCCCCCTTTATACTTAATCAATCAATCCCGAAAACTAATCAGGGAAGCGCCTTAACACAGTGAACCTATAAACAAAATTTGAAGGAAAACGGAATAATTCTGCATGAAAAACCCATTTATATAAAATAAGGGGGGATATGCCCCCCATTCCCTTCTTTATACTTAACCAATCAATCCCGAAAACTAATCAGGGAAACGCCTTAACACAGTGAACCTATAAACAAAATTTGAAGTAAATGGGATAATTCTGCATGAAAAACCCATTTATATAAATTAAGGGGGGGGGATTATCCCCCCGTTCCCCATCTTTATACTTAACCAATCAATCCCGAAAACTAATCAGGGAAGCGCCTTAACACAGTGAACCTATAAACAAAATTTGAAGGAAAACGGAATAATTCTGCATGAAAAACCCATTTATATAAAATAAGGGGGGCATTAGCCCCCCCCCCCCTTTATACTTAACCAATCAATCCCGAAAAACAAATCAGGGAAGCGTCTTAACACAGTGAACCTATAAACAAAATTTGAAGGAAAACGGAATAATTCTGCATGAAAAACCCATTTATATAAAATAAGGGGGGATATGCCCCCCGTTCCCTCCTTTATACTTAACCAATCAATCCCGAAAACTAATCAGGGAAACGCCTTAACGCAGTGAACCTATAAACAAAATTTGAAGGAAATGGGATAATTCTGCATGAAAAACCTATTTATATAAATTAAGGTGGGGATTATCCCCCCGTTCCCCATCTTTATACTTAACCAATCAATCCCGAAAACTAATCAGGGAAGCGCCTTAACACAGTGAACCTATAAACAAAATTTGAAGGAAAACGGAATAATTCTGCATGAAAAACCCATTTATATAAAATAAGGGTGGGATTAGCCCCCCCCCCCCCCCTTCCGCCCTTTATACTTAACCAATCAATCCCGAAAAACAAATCAGGGAAGCGTCTTAACACAGTGAACCTATAAACAAAATTTGAAGAAAAACGGAATAATTCTGCTTGAAAAACCCATTTATATAAATTAAGGAGGGATTAGCCCCCCGTTCCCCCCTTTATACTTAACCAATCAATCCCGAAAACTAATCAGGGAAGCGCCTTAAAACAGTGAACCTATAAACAAAATTTGAAGGAAAACGGATATTTCTATGAAGAGTTATCGCATTATGTACGTACATACATACATACAGAACCGGCTGGCAAGCTCTCAGGGCTTGATAGCCAGTTTGATAGCTAAAAAATGGCAATTTTAGAACGTTTTTTGCTCCTGCACCCCCTGGGGTTAGTGGCACCGACATAAAATATAGCCTATGTTGGAGCAGGGGTTGTCACCATCAATTTGCCACCATCACTTTTGAAATCGGTTCGGTAGTTCCAGAGATTACCCCCTACAAACAAACAAACAATCTTTACTCCTTTATAATATTAGTATAGATAAATTAAATTCTAAAAATATTAAAATGTTGTATTGACATTTCTAACACACCTGTGTACATAATTTTTATAATTCTAGCATGTCAGGGAGTGATTTAAAAATCGATTGCAAAACTTCATCTTTACATACGAAAACCAAATTGAATTAAATAAAAGAGTAAAAAGTATGAAAAAAGGGAAAATATCCAAGAGTCTTTTAAGGTATGTATAATTTAATGAGGAAAAAAAGTAAGTAATGTGATTTTACCTCTTTAAATTCTGGATCAAGAACTGGTAATGGCTAAGCAGGGAAAAAAGAAAACAGTATTAGATATATTAATGCCAAAAATACATAATGAAAACATTACAACATTCTGATTATATAATATCCTAATTATGTAGCTACTAAAATTAATAAAAAGAAAGTGGATAAAGTTTAACTTCCCTTTTTATCGTTAAGTTTATTTTTTAAAATATTAAAAATACTTTTCATTCTTTGTTTATTGATGAAGCAGGAAATTTATACCTCCATAAGATTTATATGAAAAATACAATAAATTATAACAATCAGTTCAAAATAGGTATCCACATACATCCACTTTGTCTTCTTTATTATTATTATCATCACAATAAGAAGCATATCATGAAACAGAATCAAAAGATGCCCCTACATGAATTTGTGAAATTTATTTATAATGTAAAAGAAATCATAGTAGACTTCATATTGAAATAGTGATGAAAAGTTTAAAAAAATATTGAAAATATCAAAGTCTGGCAGACACATTGCATATGAAAAAGCTCTTAATATAATTCACAGCCATATTTTCAGATTAATTAATCTTATGTAAATATTAATGATGATATAATTATATATACTGTATTTTCACACTTCTTTTTGTCATTTTCTCAGTGCCAAAATTAGGTAATGTGAAGAATGTGCATTATTTTTTAAAAATATATACATTTTTTTTTTCTTAGGAGAAGTTTGAAGTATCTAAAGAAATAACTGCTTTCAAAATGAATATAATAGTTAATAATTAATACTTTAAAAAATGTTTAACAGTTTTGAGTGTCATTTTTAAAAACAGTAAGCATAATCATTTTATTTTTAATATTTAAAAGATTATTCTGGTTTACTGTAGAAAAAATTGTTTGTTGTAATGTGCTTTACCATCCCTTAGTTTGCCTAAGGATTTTTGAATACCTTCCATATACTTTTAATCCCTCTTTCTTCTGGTAACATTTATTTAACATATGATATCATACGATTTCATTATAAAATCTATTATTTTGAATGTTACCGTATTTTGAATTTTAGAAAAAGGTTAAAAAGTAACAGACCATTGAAAAACATTGGATCCTGGTAAAAAGTTTATGACTGAATATTACAATAAAAATATCTATAGCATCTATGTTATAATCTTTATTGTAAGGTCGCAAAAGACAGTTTGCAGACCTTTACAATAGCAAAGATTAAAGCTCAATAATAATAAAAGCAATAGCAATGCTTTTATCATTATTGTTCATTAGCATTGCTTTTAAAATGAATATAACAGTTTAATTAATATTTAATAGTTTTTTTAAATGTTTAACAGTTGTATAGGTGTCATAAGCAAGTTACAATAGCAATGATAAAGGCTCTATAGAGTCACCAGGGTAATTCTTGGTCACTGAGTATCTGGGGTAATTCTTGCTCTTGGTCATTTTCACTTCTGTTATCAAAATAATAATTTATGAAACTGTAAAAAAAAAAAAAAAAAAAAATCTGGCAGATACTTTGAACCCTTTGCTTTGCAATGCATGTCTTAATTATTCATTTAGTTGAAATTTATTATGAAAAAAAAATCAAAACTGCTACTCAAATTTCTGCGAAACAACACTGACCTTGATTTTTACACATTTTACAAAGATCTGTGTCATTCTTAGTTTTAATTATTTTGTTTTTATTTTATTTGAACTACGACATACCACAGTTTTTAAAAGTGATTATAAAATTTTCCTCTACTATATTAAAAACTTTTATATGAATAAGCCAAACTAAGCCAATATTTCGGGGGTAATTCCTGGTCAGTATATACTTTTAAAATGTCTATACTTTGTATTTTATCTATTATAACTATGTACTCTAAAAAGTATTGTCTTACAACTTTTTTTTTAACTATAACTGTAAAGTAGCATGCATTCATAGGAAAAGAGTAAATGTTCTAAGGGCAACACATTCTATATGACTAAACAATTATGTAGGAATACTATCTCATTGCAAGATGTCAAAATAGTGCTTAAAAAAATATATACATAATTTAATAAAGGAACATAATTACTATGTTGTGTATTATTATAATATACATATGTTATATTAGGAAAGTCACAAGAGCCAGAAATTTCCATTGGCCTAAGCCAGATAGAATCAAAAACATAAGCATTTAGTACTATATATTTTATGGACCAATAAATTTGCAATTTATTAATCCATTCACAATTGGTGAAGAAGCAGTAAATATGTTTATGAATGTTACAAAAAATCATTTGGCTAATTGTTTTGTAAAATGTACAGGAGTCTTTCGCACATAAAATAAATTTGTATTTATACCCAAAACATAATCTATGTGCTCCTTTTCCCCAATTATGAGATGAATAAAACTTTTACAAGGTTTATTCTCATTATTTTAATACTCAGTCTTAAAAAAAAGGAACTTTACTACTTTATTTACATCAAAAAGGATGCTGACTGATAATTATCCCAGAAGTGACCAAGAATTATCCCAATTCTGGGGCAATTCCTGATCACTTAAAAATTATAGTTATTTCAATTATAAGTGCATATATATTTAAGTAAACATTTTAGTATATAGACATCAAAGGGTGCTTATTTCATACCAAAATTAGGAACAATACCTTTAAGAGTTTTATAATAATTGGATGTTGTTGATTTTTGACCAGGAATTAACCCAGGCCATTCTGTATCTTTAATGATTTTAATTGAAATCAGTTCAGATAAAAATTAAGCAAATTCATGCTTAATTATACTTGTCTTTTAAATTAATGCTGAGCTTTTTAACAAATTACATGTGAAAATTTAGCCACAATAAAAATCATAAGAAAGAAAGCATTCATTAAAAAATAAAAGTATTCATTCACTAAGTATTGATCAAAAATTAAAATATACTACAAATGTAATTAAAATTTCAATTTACTTAGAATATTTCTATCAGCATTACACATTTTTATAATTTTAGTTTTGACATCCAGGTTTTTTATTTTAAAAAATAGTTCTTTTCTTTTCTTTTTAAACACACTAATAAAAGTGTATCTTAAAAAAACAGTTTTATTTTATTAATCTATTATTTAAAATGTAGGTTGAACTTTGACCTAAGGATTGTTAAGAAAACTAAGGGTTATTAAGAAAAATTACTTCACCAGGATAATTACAGGTTGAAACTGTACAACATATTTTGATTTCATCAAAATCCAGTTGCCTTGCAAGAGGGTACAAATATCAAAACATGCAGACACATATATTCACACAGAATCTGGCACAATTAGACACATTTCTATTATGAAGGAAAATGTGCCCAAATATATCAAATGTTACACAAATAAAGAAACATAACTTTCTCTAAGTATAACAAAATAATATCATATGCATTTAAATATACTGTTAACAGACTCACTTTAGTATGTTCATAAGGAAAAGGCACTTCTGGATGCCAGCAAACAATCACTTGACCATTATCACTCAAAACAACATATGAATCCCTAAACACATGAACAAGAAAATTAATATAACTACAACTTTAGGAGAAAAAACACACTGAATAATAGAACTTGAAAATAAAATCAAGATGCAGTTTTATTTTTATACGAAAAGAAATCTTTAGTATAATTTATCTAATAAGTAAAGTAGAGTGTCAAACATACAAAAAACCTTTGAATGAAATTTACAGATGCTGTGCCAAATTAATCCCTTTAATTATCCCTACAAGATGATTGCATGGAATGGCAGGAGAACAAATTTCGTAGTAATAGGCAACATAGTACGTAATAGAATTTTTTCTTTTTGCCAATTTAAAAAAAAATAAATTTGCTGGAGGAATGTTTGAGCAAAATCCATAGTATCAAATAACCACATTTTAAATTATGATTTTGAATAAAAATGTTTTTATTTAAATACTCATCAAACACTTGCTTCCAACGTAAAATTATTTAATAAATATGAGTTACTTTTAAACTACATATATATAAAATAAACCTCGACGTTTCGGTTAATCTTTATAACCATCATCAGGAGTTATAAAGATTAACCGAAACGTCGAGGTTTATTTTATATATATGTAGTTTAAAAGTAACTCATATTTATTAAATAATTTTACGTTGGAAGCAAGTGTTTGATGAGTATTTATATGTTAAGTGTGCAACGTAAAGTCCTTATTAATTATGTTTTTATTTATTAATAAAATAACTAATCCATATTCCAAGGATTTGAAAACCTTAGTTTTTTAACACTTTCCAACATAGTTTAAAAATGTTTTATGAATTTGATTTATTTGGCTGTCTGTCCATGCTCTAACTAGCATAAATACATTATATTGCCAAAGGTGACCCCCCTTGCGATTTTAGACGTTTTGTTAACTATCTAGAAAAATAAATGAGGAATTAACCTGAAACTGCAGGTGTGTAAACAGTATAGTATAGGTTATATATTTCCGCAAAGATTTTTTCATGAAACCCTATAGGGGATAGTCAACAAACTGAAAAAGAACGAATATCTTTTGGATAACCCTGTAAAAACTAATGTAGCAAAGGCGTTCAAACTCGAGATTATTAATAAGTGGCTTATTGTAATATACTGTGTTCATTTTTATGAGGATAGCATGCATACTCGTAGAGAAATTAAGGTTTTTATAAAAACAGTCCCAAATTTCGCCTAGTTTTTTGCTTACAATTTGCAGAGTTCTTAATATAAAAAAAAAGTTCTTTTCAGAAAATATGACAAAAAACATTGTACATAATACACTGCAATCAGAAATAAAAAATAGTAAAAATTAGATGAAAAATGAGCAGGTTTACTAAAAAATGGTTTCACTGTGCATGCGCGAATGTAATCAAAATATAATATGCATAATGTAATTAGCTAAGTATATAGAGCAACTTTTGTGAAAGTCACAAAACCATAGCTTGAAAATTCTGAAAATTATTGTCAATAGAATAAGCTCGAAATCAGTCGTTCCCAAAAGGAAGCAAAAATATGAGGGGTTGTATCCAAATATAGTAGCACATGCAATATTGTGTACGCTATCTTGGCACTAACCAACAGATATTTGATACAACCCCTCATCTTTTTGGAATCAAGATTGTGTTTTTTTACAGTGAAATAAGAAAATACCCAATTTTTAGGTATACCCAGGTCAGGGGTAGGAAATGTTACTTTTTTATTGTAGCGAACTACAACTATTTGTTCTAAAATGTAGTTAACCCCAACTACTTGTTTTAAAAAGTAGCGATTACAAACTACTTTTCAAGTCATTCAAGTTACTTTGTAGTCACTACTTCGCTACTTTCAGATTTTGTCAAAGGGTTCAATTTACACTAGAAATTGAAAGTACGAATTAAATAATAAAGCGACCCCTCATTATATCGCATCTGACGAGATAGAATCAAATAAATTTGACATAACTGGGGACATTAAAAAATTAAGAAAGATAAGATACAAGAAAATGTTTTGTGTTTGTCTCCAAAATGTTAGTTTACAAATTTCATAGCAAAATTAGGAGAGTTAAACCATCTAAAGATTATCTATTAGATTATACTACCTAAAAGATAGTACAATCTAGAAAATTACAGAAAAACAACTCTGAATACAAACAATAACTAAATTCGTAAATAAAGCTATTTGTTATAATAAGAATCATGGTATTAAAATATGAAGACCTAATAACGAGTAAATAGATAAATGTTGCCAGCAAAAAAATTAATTCCTTTGGTGGGTATTTGATTTTAGCAACAAGTGCCAATAGAGAAAATCTATGACATCATGCGGCGCATTGATATTATGTTGCAATTGAGATTTGGCACTGAGATTCACAAATTGTTGACCAGAACAAATTTTGCAGGAAAGAAGCAAATTTCGGCCATGTGATTTGCAGAATGGCACCTTTTTTTTAATTCCTAAAGTAGCGTTAGAAGTATCGACGGTTCTCGCTACAAACTACTGATTTTTTGTATCGCGCTACTCGCTACACTACATTGTTTAAAATGTAGTGCACTACACTACAAACTACTTTAAACAGTAGTGACTACTCTGGTTTCGCTACTTTTAGCACGCTACTTCCGACGAATTAAATAATAAAGCGACCCCTCATTATATCGCGTCTGCCGAGATAGAATCAAATAAATTTGACATAACTGGGGACATTAAAAAATTAAGAAAGATAAGATACAAGAAAATGTTTTGTGTTTGTCTCCAAAATGTTAGTTTACAAATTTCGTAGCAAAATTAGGAGAGTTAAACCATCTAAAGATTATCTATTAGATTATACTACCTAAAAGATAGTACAATCTAGAAAATTACAGAAAAACAACTCTGAATGCAAACAATAACTAAATTCGTAAATAAAGCTATTTGTTATAATAAGAATCGTGGTATTAAAATATGACCCAGGTATGTACCCAAAAAATAAATACCTACCCGCTGGGTATTTACCCTTCCCACATCACTGTGTACAGGACTTCACAAAAGAATTTGAACACTTTTACGATTATATATGATGAAATTTGGTTTTCAAATTGTTTACTTAACCCTGTAATGCACACGACTGCCTCAAGGCGGACTTTACTAAAACCCTGCTCACAGCTAAAGAAAATAAATTTCAACCCTTACAGCATGCCACTGCCTTTAGGAGATATCTTCTCCAACAGACTATATAGGTGTTACTGATCTGTCAATTTCAGTCTTCTAGCAACGGTCAGTGGAAGGAAGAATTTCTGTTGGAATAGACAAATAATTGATGCATTACAGGGTTAAATATCATCTTTCATCTTATTAAATGGGGAGGTTTTGTAACAGTATTCTGAATGTGTTGGTAAGTGTTTCATAATCTATGCTTTATGCAGGATTTTTCTTTGTTTTCCATGACAACAAAGAAATATAAATGAAATGATCTCTTTAGATATAATGCAGTTTTCCCAGACAGTTTCAGGTGGTTGCTGCACTTTGTCTGACTTTTGGTTAAAAAACACTCTTCTTGTCCCACATCCCTCATCCTTCTTGCATCTCAGTTTAAAAAAAAAAAAAAAATGGTACCCTTATTTAAAAAATGCTTGCATAGTAAAAAAAGTTTCAATGTTGGGTCCTGAAAAGAGTTCTGAATTTTAAATATTAAAATTGCGCTTTTCCCACCAGAGCACCATGCCCATTTTTAAACTTGGAGAAACACTGTATCAGGAGTATCTATTGCACTGAGCACAAACATATCGAGCAGCTTAAAAATTCTATTTCTACAAAGAAGCCAATTCAAATCTGCTTTCAGTAAGCTATTTGATACAGACAGACAGCTTAATCATTATTAGCAACATTGTGCCTAAGTTTTTAGTACACTTTGTAAAAAATTTTAGTCCACAAAGAAAGATTTTACCCACACTAAGGCATTCTTTAAAAAAAAAAGAGGGAAGAAGGCCTCCGGTAGAGTACCCATCATTCAAAACAAATTTCTTAAAGGTGTCAGTTAATATTCAAACATACATATAATGCAGACATTACTTTTACTCATAATCATTTAATCCAAACTTGATTGAAAAGAAAAAAAAAAAGATTGTAGCGAGAATATGTACTGGCTATTGAGAGAGGGACAGACTTGTGGAGTGAGTCAAATGATTGATTAGAAAGAGACAGAGGAAATATGAAAACTAATTGAAAAAATAACAAATATTTAGGGAAACAAACTAAAAAAATAAATAAATAAATGTTTCTTTTATTACATATATTAAATGTGCAAGCAATTTTAGGTGTCCGAATGATCTCAAAAGTGGCTTTAACAAAACTTGACTCTTATATTAATTAAGTCCAGCATGAGAAAATGAACTATCTAGGTCCCAAATTCATGAAAATTCATTTTAACAGGTTAAAAACACAAACTCAGTACTAAAAATGTTGCTTGCTATAAATAATTAAAAAAAAAATTTAATGATTTTCACAAAACATACCTTCTATATTAATTCAAACATGAGAAAACTATCTATATAAGTCATGATTTCAGGAAAATTAATTTTGATAGGTTAAAATAATCTTAGCACTGAAAATGCTGCAATAAATCGAAAACAATTCTGACAATTTTGATGAAATAAACCTTATTTGAAATAAGCCTTATTTGAATACGAGAAAACCATCTAACTCTCAATGTCAGAAAAATTAGTTTTAATAGGTTTAAACAAATTTTTGTAATTAATCTTTTGTAATCTGAGTTCTCGTTAATACAACTGGTCATTAATCAGCAACAAGATTGATTTCTGCTCTATGACAGATGGGTATCATAGTTTCTATGATAAGTGCAAGTCGAACTTCGGATTGGTCTGCTGTAGTCTCAGGACAGATTGTGCTCAGACAGACCGCCAGTTTAGTATTCCATATACTATATTGTCTTTCAAATGATGTATAAATTGTGATTATGTTCGGTGACTTAGAATTTTCTGCAGTCGCATTTTGGCCTAATACAATTTACATAAAACAAGACAGGTGAGCCCAAAAAAATTATCAGATAAGTATCAACTGCAGCAAAGTTCATTTTGATACGTTAAAACAAATTACTGGGAGGCAGTGCTATTTTTTACTTAACTATTTTATACAAGCTGAACTTCAAACATATAATTTGTTCTTACTTAATCTATCATAAAAACAACCATCAGCAGTGGATGTGGCCTCCATTGCCGCAAAATCATCCAGTCTAAAGGAAATGATGGACACCAGATTACGAAAGATCAGCAGTGCCAGTGCTTTCAATTTCTACAAACAGGTTGCTATTCATTTTTCTTTGTCTGGAGGATGTTGTGATTCCCGAGGCTGTGACAGCTGTTTTCATGATTGATTATGTAAGATCAATCGCATATTTGAAACAGTAGTGTGGCCAAGGGGAGTTTAGGCACCCTCTCCCTCCCCACCCATGAACCAGAAACTGGTTTACTGAATCATGAATACAAAAAAAGTAAAAACTGCTAGGACAAAATCTCAAGGGACTAGTGAAAATTTTTGTTTTAGACGATTTTTGTCTTAGCATGTGCAACTTCAAGATATTTCTTTCGTCCAGAAAATCAAAATTTTTCATTTAAGACACAATTCCACTTTGGACAGGTTCTGTTTTCACAAGTATCCACTAAAACCTATCCACTCTATAGTACATCATTGGAAAACATAGATGTATTGCAGTAAAACCTGCGAAAACAGAACTTGTCTATAACACAATCCTATTTCTCGACGAAAAGAACACCAAACATTTATACCTTCAAACACAAAAACCTATTGCATTGTACAGTAAAACCTGTGAAAATGAAACTCTCTCTTAAATGGCAATATTTCATGGGCCCAATGGCAGAAGGATAATCATATCCATATACCAGCAGCTAAGATGAAAACCTGTCTGAAATGGAATTCGATTCCATCCTCTACAGATCCTGTTTTAACAGATTTTACTGTAACTGGATAAAGCGTAAAACTTCTTCAACAGAACCTTCAATAAGAGAAATTTTTGTTTACACTGATGGGAAAGGATGAGTTTACATCAATGCAATAACAGCACATTTATCACAGTTTGGCAAATCTTATCTTTATTCATTTTATATCGAGCAATATCATCAACTACTTTAAATTTGTTGGCTGGAATTGAAAAATTCTTGTTATTATTATTGTTGGACTAGTTATTTGTGAAGTTTTATTCAAAATACCTGCACAAAACCTGAATGTGATTTGTCTTCTGCTCAAAAACAGACTGAGGATACCGTTTCAACTCTATAAAGTTTATGCCAATCAGGAAGCAATGAATTGAGAGCAGAACCTCTCAACCTCTGGTGGGACCCTATTGGGAAAAGCGAGGGGCAAAAAAAAATTCTTATCTACCCATATCCTTGGTTTCATTAATAACACATTCATAATAATGATTATTTTAAAACACAAATCACCAATTAACTTGATGCACATTTATTAGTTTAAATAATGTTTTATTTACAAGGTGCATGGTGCAGAGCAAGTTATATAAAATAATTGGAAAGTTAAATACATGTGAAATAATTAAATCTATACTAAATGACTATAAAAGAAATTCTTACTTGTCAGGTGAAGAATTAGTTGCAGATGAAAAACACCTCATCTTCTTAAAACCTAGAGCACCAAATAAAATATATACATAATTTAAATTTAATATGCAAACATATAAATCATTATTACTTTTTAAAATGTGAATTTAAAGATTATAAATTATTCGTTTCATCAAATATGACACACAAACATTAATTTATCCTAATTATTATAAAAATATACATAGTACATAAACATAAAGATTATAAGTATATAAAAACATAAGCCAAAATACATATCTTTATATATATATTATATAATATGTTTATTGAGCATCATAGAATACATACAGACACAGTTAAGAAAATTTAAAATGATATTTAGTCTCCTAAGCACTAAGTTTCCCTATTGAAAATGGTGTGTAGCATTTACAAAATCACACAAAAAAAAAAGTTTGGACTATAGCAAATCTATAAGCAGAAATTGATGTAAAATGTTTTTTTTTGAAAAATACTTGAAATCAGGCATGATTTAAGTTTGAAATGATTTTTGAAATTTTTTTTTTGAGTTGATTTAAGTTTTTATTTTTATCGCTCCACTTTGTGAAATAAAAATATTTTTGTGAAATTTATTATGTTTTTGTCAAAAATTAAATTTTATAACAAAAAATCAAATAGAGTTATTCAAACTCAACATAACTGATTTATTAATAAACTAACTTTTTAAACCCTTCTACAGAAGTTTTCCTTTCTGGTGAGCTTTTTTTATTTGCCAATTACGCATTTCAAATCCTAACAAAATACAAATAAAACAAGATAGAAAAATTATGCGGGACACATAGACTATGAAACACATTCCAACTATTTTGCTTCGTACAGCAATCCGGTAGAGCAGATTCCGTGTGCTTTATAATAAATAATTAATTATGTGTGTTTTATAATAAAATAATGTGTTTTCATAATAAAAATTGGTACTTTTAGGTTAGCCGGGAGCCAGTAATATATATATATATATATATATATATATATATATATATAATACAGAGTTTCCCCCAAGTTTAAAAAAGGGCAGGGTGCAGCTAGTGAGAAAAGGGCACTTTTCAGATTCTTATTGGCACTTTTTTTAATTATTAAAGGTATTATTTTTGTTTTTAAAGTCCCTTTTGATATTTAAAACTCAGGGCACTCTTTTTAAAACAACATTGAGTCAGTTTTTACTATGAAAGCAAATTTTTTAATGCAAAAAGAAGAAAGGAGACTTTTTTTACTGAGGGGCAAGAAGGGTGCTAATTATTTTTATGAAGGGCAAGAAGAGTGCTATTTTGTAAACCAAAAGGCAAGCAGGGTGCAGCACCCTTCTGAAACTGTCTGGGGGGAACTCTGTATATATGGCAACTGTTCCTACATTTCTGACTGTAAATTACTTACAACCAGAGCCGACAGTTCCAAGTTACTTACTACATTTACAAACATTGTTCTTCTAACAACAAATTGAAAACAAAAAAATGTTACAACTATAAAAATTGATCTGATAAAGTGAGAGATGTATACTAATATATATAATGCAAAATAAATATGGTACTTTTCGGTTAGCCGGGCGCCAGTGATATATATACATATATACATATGCATATATGTATGTATATATATACAAATATATGTATATACACATGTATTTATATAGGTACATATATCACTGGCGCCAGTGGCGTATTCAGGGGGTGGGCTGATGGGGCTACAGCCCCCCCCCCCCCCCCAAAATTGTCAAGAGTAAAATGAAAAAAGTGCTTTTTTTTTCTTTTTTAGATAAATTTCTAATTTTTTTTCTGTTATACAGCGGATTAGCCATTCTCGTTAGTCCATATTAGTCCACATTGACATCACAGCATAAACAGGGTAAGGGTGCTGATGGGGTTATAGCCCCCCCCCCCCCCCCGAAGTAGTCGAATATCTCATGAAAAAAGTGCTGTTTTCTTCTTTTTTCAGATAAATTTGTAATTTTTTTTGGCTATACAACATACTAACCACTCTCTTCTTTTTAGCCCCATATTAGTTCACATTGACATCAGAGCATATCTAAAAAGAGGAAGGGGGCTGATGGGTTTACAGCCCCTCCCCTTCCCGAAATAGTCGAATATCTCATGAAAAAAGTGCTGTTTTTTCCTTCTTTGAGATAAATTTCAGGGATCATTCTAGAACATAAAAAAGGGCAGGGCGCACATTACATAATGAGGGCAATTTTGTTGAAAAGGGCACATTATTTCATAAAAAGGGCATTTTTGTAATAAGTGCATATGCCAATATACTGATGGGGAGAGAAGTCTGGCAATGGCAACAGCTTAAAGTACTGCTTAATTTTAAAAATCCAATAACATTTCTAATTTCCATAACTTTTCCTACGATATTCAAAAACCTCTCTCTCTAAAACTTTTATTCAAAAGATAACTTTTTCCCAGTTTTAGCAAAACTGGTTTTGAAAAAGCTACAAAAGGAAAGTTCTAAAGCTACTTCTCAAATTTTTTATACAACTTATGTTAGTTATCATGTGGTCAAAGGCCAGCATGCCTGATCTAATACTATATTTCACTAGAAAAGGTGAAATTAATCAATGACCCTTAGTTACCCTTTATGTCTTGTTCAATGGAAAAAAATGATAAATGGAAAGATGAATCACTCAAAGTCAAAGATTAGACATACCAGGGCATTTCACAAAGAAATAAAGAGGAATGCTCTCCCTGACATACTGTACTAGCATTCTAAAAATAAAAGATAGGTAAAGAATTTTTGAAAGTACAATGCAAACAAGGCAGGATTCTACCTAGGAATAAGAGGAGGGTAGAAATCTACCTAGAAAAGGGCAAGGAGGGTAAAATTCTACCTGGAAAAAGGGCAAGGAGGGTGGGATTTTATCTAAAAAGGGCATGAGGGTAGGCCGCCCCTCTGAAACTCTCTAGAATGATCCCTGTAAATTTGTATAATTTTTTTTTTTTTTTTTGTCATACAATAGACTACCCACACTTTTCTTTTTAAACTCATATTAGTCCACATTGACATCAGAGCATACCTAAAAAGGAGAAGGGGACTGATGGGGTTACAGCGACACACCCCCCTTTCCGAAATAGTCGAACATCTCATGAAAATAGTGCTGTTTTTTTCTTCTTTGAGATAAATTTGTATTTTTTTTTTTGTTATAGACTATCCACTCTCTTCTTTTTAGTCCCATATTAGTCCACATTGACATCAGAGCATACCTAAAAAGGAAAAGATAGCTGATGGGGTTACAGCCCCCCCCCCCCCTCTCGAAATATTCGAAAATCTCATGAAAAAAGGGCTGTTTTCTTCTCCTTTGAGATGAATTTGTAATTTTTTTGGCTATACAACAGACTTCCCACTCTCTTCTCTTTTAACCCCATATTAGTTCACATTGACATCAGAGCATATCTAAAAAGGGAAGGGGCTGATGGGATTACGGAGGGCCCCCTCTTTCCGAAATAATCGAACATCTCATGAAAATAACGCTGTTTTTTTCTTCTTTGAGATAAATTTGTATTTTTTTGTTATACAACAGACTACCCACTTTCTTCTCTTTACTCCTATGTTAGTACAGAGTGACACCACAGCATATCCAAAGAGGGGGAAGAGGCTGATAGGGCACAGACCCCCCCACCTCCCAAAATGGTCAAAAATGGAATGAAAAAAGTGCCGATTTTTCTCATTATTATTGAGATAAAATTAGAATTATTTTTTCTGTCATGCAATGGACAACCCACTCTATTTTCTTTAGTCCCATAATAGTACATAAGGGGTGGGGGGTTATGTGGTAACAGCTCCATTCCCCTTCCGAAGTGGTCGCAGTGAAATAAAAAAAAAACTGACTTTGTTTCTTTCTTTTTCAGATAAATTTGTTTTATTTTCTGGCACGCAACGACTTTGTTTTCTCGTTAGCCCCATATGCCTCTCAGTCCTGGCGATTAAAATTACTTGAGACAACAAAATCTATCTTCAAATGACTGAAAAACAGTTCTATATGTTTTAATGGATAATTGAATACGTATAATATGCTCAATTGGCAAGATCTAGAAGTAGTTTAATTAATTTAAAGAATATTTAACTCTCCTACAGATGATGCCAAGACTAAGGAGGTATATTAGTGCGCAGTGACATTAAACATTATCGCCAAATCAGCAAATGTACGAACTGAAATTTTTTTTGTGAATGGCAATGTCAAGCAGCAAGATTATTGATTTTCGGTTTTGGAAGGATCTTTTACAGATACCCAGTAATAATTAGTAATACTAAAAAAATAATCTTCTGTTGATTTGTTTGTTCCTGGTCTTTTTACTAGCGAACTAGTTTTATTTACGTTACGTGCTTTTCTAGATTTAAGGCTGTTCTCAAATACAAACTGGCTAGTTTATGACATATTTTTTAATTCATTTTTGCTCGTAAACGCATTAAATTCACAGGTCTTTTTATTCAGAAACTTTGAAATCGAAATATGTTTTCCCTTTTTTTTGTAAAGGTAGAAAATCTTTCAGAAAGCACGGTCCAAGTTGATGTTTTGAATCGACAGCCTGGAGAAGCGCGAAAAACGAGTCGATAATACAGGGATCATTCTAGAACATAAAAAAGGGCAGGGTGCACATTACATAATAAGGGCAATTTTGTTGAAAAGGGCACATCATTTCATAAAAAGGGCATTTTTGTAATAAGCGCATATACCAATATACTGGTGGAGAGGTCTGGCAATAGCTTAAAGTACTCCTTAATTTAAAAAATCCAATAACATTTCTAATTTCCATAACTTCACCGTTTGAAAAGTATTAAAAATAGCAAAATGAAACTTGTTCTCAATTTTTATTGTAAAATTGTTACTATACTTACAATCATTTCCCCCTTTCCCTACGATATTCAAAATCTTCTCTAAAACTTTTATTCACCAGATAACTTTTTCCCAGTTTTAACAAAACTGGTTTTGAAAAAGCTACAAAAGAAAAGTTCTAAAGCTACTTCTTAAATTTTTATAGCACTTATGTAAGTTATCATGTGGTCAAAGGCCAGAATGCCTGATCTAATACTATATTTCACTAGACAAGGTAAAATTAATCAATGACCCTTAGTTACCCTATGCCTTGTTCAATGGAAAACATGATAAATGAAAAAATTAATCGCTCAAGTCAAAGATTAGACATACCAGGGCATTTCACAGAGAAATAAAGAGGGAAAGAGGAGTACTCCTGATGTACCATACTAGCATTCTAAAAATAAAAGATAAGTAAAGAATTTTTGAAAGTACAATACAAACAAGGCAGGATTCTACCCAGGAATAAAAGGAGGGTAGATTTCTACCTGGAGAAAGGGCAAGGAGGGTAGAATTCTATCTGGAAAAGGGGCAAGGAGGGTGGGATTTTATCTAAAAAGGGCATGAGGGCAGGCCGCCCTTCTGAAACTCTCTAGAATGATCCCTGGATAATACGTTACCAGAATCACTTATAACTCTATAAGTAATCTATTTATCAAAAAATTGAAAACTCATCTCGATTCCAAATCTCTTCCATAGTCAGGCCTGCCAGTCTAATGCCTTTGAGTTTAAAAATGTGTCAGAAAGTTCCCCGTTGATGAGCAGGGAGGAAGATGCCTTTTTCAATATTTCAGTGCATGAGTGATCCAGCAAAAGATAAAAATTCTTAATTACTCTTCCATGAAAGTACAATATTACGAATAGTGTTCTTTTCTAATCGCTCTTATTTTGACACGACATACTTTAGTATCGGCATTTTTACCATTTGGAATATTTAACAAAAGAAGCATTAAATAAATTCACAGGTTAAAAATAAATTTTCTTACAATTTTACTTACTGTTTTTTTTTTAAAGTCCAATAATATTGTTAACCATAATTCAATAACTTTAACTCTTTTTTAAAAAAGGGAAATCTAATGTTTAGTTCCCAATTAATTCTTAACTTGCCCCTTCCTTCACAAATTTGATGAGTTTTTTTTTAACATATATTTCTTGAAGGTTAGTAGCCATACGTTTGATTAAAAAACCCAGGAGCATGTATACAAAGGGAAGGCGGAGATCAAGAAGAATTGCTTGCTATTCCTAAGATTTTGAATTAAATTTTTGTTGGTATTAAAAAAGAGATTTTTCAAAGAAAGTTTATTTATCCTGAACAGACCATCAAAATTGTGGGCCATGGCAACAGAAAATATTTTTGGCCCTAATCGTAGATTATCACATTTTTACAAATACTGTGAATGAGAAGTGTATGAATATAACTATGTAATGCGCCCATTTAAATGAAAGACTGATAATAAATGTGAACTGAAGTTGGATTATTATTATTATTATTGAAATTTCTTCGTAAAAATTAACTTGACAGACTCAAATATCATGTTAAATAAACATGAACTAATGTGGAACGAACTTTAAAAACATACGCAACCCAAAGAAAATGATATTTTATAAATAAGATAGTCATAAAATTAAGACATTTTTAAACAAGTTTAAAACACACATGAAGAAGCTGAAATAAATCGGGCACACTATGAGAAACTTAAATCTTCAAATGAGCAGAAAAATTATAAATATACTTATGATATCACTGACAATTTTAGCTTACATAAGTTGAATAATGAATCGGCTTAGATGCTTTACACTCACGCTAAAAAAAAAAAAAAAAAATTATCGGTTAAAAAAAAAGAAAAAAGTTGCCAAATTTAGGGGATTTTTTTCTTTAATGGCAACCTAGCCATTGTATTAAGTTATTCGTTTGGCGCAGTCTTGGAAATCGCGCCAAACAAACAGTCGCCAATCTTTTGTTTACATTTTAGCGTGATAGTAACACATCTGTTCCAATGAATCTAGAAATTTTAATTTCTTATTCTATTAAGATTGTTTACAATAAAATTGATTTGAAACACCATAAATTTTTGGGCTCCTTAAATATGTGGGTTCTGGGAAAGTGCCCCACGTGCCTTGGCAGTAATAGGGAATTGATCCTAAAATAGAAAACAAATTATGATAAAAAGTTTTGTTTGAGATTGTCCCAAGCAAAATTAATTTATTGTCAAGCAAGAATCGTAGCCAGAATTTAGGGGAGAAGGAGACAACTTTATAGATTATAAGCTACAATGACTTTCTTTTAAATGAAAGTATACAAAACAATCCATTAGCACTTTTCAACTGTTTTCGGCAGGGGGGGGGGTGCTCGCCCCCCCCCCCCCCCGTTTTTCTCTGCCTACGGCTTTACTGTCAAACATGATTTCTGTTTATAATGCAGTTCAACATGTTTCGTAAGACTCAAAACATTATCGAAATTTAAGTCACCCCCCCCCCCAGAAATTAAATCCTGGATACGCCACTGACTGGCGTCCGGCTAACCGAAAAGGGTTATGATGTCATACACTCACACACAGTTTTTTTTTTTTAATCGGTTATGAAAAGGAAAAAAGTCGCCACATTTAGGGGATTTTTTCCTTTAATGGCAAACTGGCCATTGTATTAAGTTATTCGTTTAGCGAGGTCTTGAAAATCGCGCTAACCAAAAAGTCGCCAAACTTATGTGTATATGCTTGCGTGAATGTAAAGCATCTGTTCCCCGAAAAGTACCATAAATATTTAAATAGACAATACCATCTGGATTGAAAGTACTTTATATATATATATATAATAAATCATTGTGGGCAAGAAAAGAAATACAATCACAAATAAATTAAAGAAAAGATACAGACTAGATAAATACTGTCTAGAAAACGGAAGAATATATCTAATTTTCGACGAAAAAGCCATTTAATGCCTAATTCTTAGAGCAAGCATGCGTGCATACAATATTTGTTTATATTTCTATGGTTAAACTGTTGCCAATACATCTTACATAAGTTGATAGGTTACTATTTACTATTATAATGACGTCATCAAATCAATGGTGGAGGCAACTTAAGTGTGAGGTTAAGACTGCTTAATAGCGCCAGTGAAGGTCGTGAGGTCAGCTTATATTTTTGTGGCTTTCCCTAAGCTTTCCCAACCGAGTTTTACCATCTCGTAATCTGATTGGTCAGATCTTTCGGCGTCAAAGTGACAGTTGGCGAGAATCGGACTTGGCGTAAACCATCAGAGGAGAGAGTTTCGACGGAAAATGTGATTTGTAAGAATGAGCTTTTGTTCAGAACCGAAGATCAGGCGGCGCGCGGGCGAAGGAGATTTGCGTATGGAGGGAGTCTTTTCAGAGCAAGTATTTGTAATAATTTAATTATTTCATGCTTTTATAGTTTAGAACAAGTAAAAACAACGACTACATATCCTTATCTTTCCAACATAATGGCTCTCGTAATAGGAATACATGCCTATATTTACTCAGAAAATATTCATGAAAGTATCACGTGATCTGATTTACAGTCAAATTCTGGCATCGAGTGAAATCGTCGTTCGTAACCCGCAAAATTTTCGCCCGATCGACCCAGGAAAAATCTCTGGGTGATCACGTGATTGGGCTTTTTTGTGTTTTACTTGGTTTGGAAGGTTGTTTGATACAGCTGGAGCAACATGATCGGACATCTGAAAAATTTCACTTTTTAACATTCTAAAATGATTTTTTAAGCCTTATGATCCAACATAAAAATAATAGAATACGAAAGTATGATGTGTATATATATATATATATATATATATATATACACATCATATAGTTACATAACTGCTGTCAACTTATATGTCTCTAAAACTACAGCACCTACTAAAACTGATAGTTGTATAAGTTTAGTTGACAGCAGTTACATAAATATATATATTGTACAAAACAAATGCATATAATAAATAAAGTTTAATTTTCTATAACCAGTGCACCTTTAACTAACAAGGGAGAGGACGTTCGGATCACCGAATTCCTGAAACACAGTATTGGTAGTTTCAAAAAAAAAAAAAGGGGGGGGGGGTACTTTTTGGTTAACCGGGTGCCAGTGAAACAAATATAAATATATATATACACACACATATATATGAAAGCATAAAAATAAACCCTTTTTAAAATGCAAAATTAAAATTTAAAATCCCAAAACATTTATTCTAACTTTAAATCTAATGCTTAAATTTAGTCTGCCCCTGTGATCTTTGTTTCTTAGCCTCACAAGTATTACTTTCATCTATCAATTTCGACATCTCTTTAAGTTTTAAAAGTGATGAGTTTGCATTCCTTGCAGCAGTCTGTGGGGTGCGGCTCCCAGGCCCGGCCAAGCCTTGGTGTCGGCATAAGACTCCAGACATCAATCAAAAGCTCATTGACCAATTAAAATAAATGATCCTCCCAATTTGACTCTTTCTCCCTCTGCTGGAAAATATCCTAAATCCGAATTAAAAACAGCATGCAAGGTCGAAGAAGACAGATATTTGGCACATTTGAGCGGTTAGCCAAACCCTCGGCCATGTAGTTCTCAAAATTTAACGTAAATAGCTCGCGGGACCTCCGACTGAACGCGCGAAGATGTCTGTACGAAGAAATGCTTCAATAAACGAGTTCGATATGTCTAGAGGTCCCGAGTCCAACTTATTTGTATGTTTCTGTCGATTATTAGTCTCCCAAGTCGTCCCCGGATAATTCGTTACAATTTAAAAAGTCGGCATGACAGTCGCCTGCTATAAAAATCCCAGCCTGCATCCTCGCGGCTACATCGGAGAAAACATCCCGGACTTCGTGCACTTTCCTGCCGCAAGGATAGCCATCATGAAAAGGATAGTTTTCTACCGCGGAAAATCCCAGCCTTTCCACGAAAAAAGAAATTGATAAGTGAAAAAATTCATTTTTGCAGATAAACTCTTTTCATCGCCTATCCACTCTGTCCTCATGGATAAAGTAAATGTGATCGACCGTGACTATACCCGTCAAAGGAAATTCGGATAGTTTCAGAGTTGTGTCGGTGCTAATCAGTCCACGAACAATCTCAGAATATTGCCTGTAATTAATGTGACATTCGATTAACCAGAAGAGAAAGAAAACATATTTTGGAGGATAAAAATCCCCCTTTTCATCGCTTGCCTGGACTTTGATAAAATAATTATTTTTTCTCGTCGCCTAACGAATCGGACCTTTTCCAAATCGGACATTTAATGGAACGATAATCGAATCATTAATCCTACTTTTCCAAACGCGATATGCCGATTCTTCGTATAAAAGAAAAAAAAATCGTTCTGATGTTTTAATGCGACCAGGAAAGACAACATCAAACTGCAAGTGATTCTCTTTAGAAAAATAAACAGATTTTCTTTCTCCATCAACCACCATTTGATCAAATCGTTAAAACTAAACAATATGACTGCAAAGCGATCGTAGCATGTTTCTTCAGACTGAAACTTAATTTGACTTACTAAAGATGATTAAATCAAGGGAACTAATAAAGTGACTTATCAGCAGTGCTAGAATGACTCATTCAACTAAGCAACCATGGAAATTTTCAGTGTTAATTTTGCTTGCGTTTTGAAAGACAGGAAATGTGGATCAAAGATCGGTACTTTTTAATGAGTCACAGAAGGCTGATTGCTTTTTCACTGATGAGCAGCCAAAGTGTGGTTTTATTGATTCTCTTTTTGTGTGTATTTAGAGGGGGGGGGGGGAGAGAATTGTATTTATAATTTTTTTTCTGTGTGTGTTTTTAACACAATTTGGTAAATTGGATATTTTAATTCACAGGTAAGATTTATTTGTATTAAAATTTCTGTTTTAATGGTGTTGAAGGAAAAAAGTTTAGCCTATATTAACAAAATTAAGTAGTCATATAGTTTTGTTATTTCCGGAAGTTAAGAGTGAAAAAGGAAAATTTCCTAGTGTGAGTAAGAATTATTTTAACTTGAGGTGTTTGAAAGTAACTAATATTTTTTAATTGAAGCTTAAATTTTTAAATACTTAAGTTTCTGTATTAAAAGTAATTAAGCCACACTACAGAATTCTTTTACGTTATTTCTTTTATGAAAAGGTGTTTTTAAAAATCAATTTTGTTAAATTAAACAATATTTTATTTGTTTATTTGCTTAAAGAATTAATATTGAAGAGTTACTTCTGAGAATATCAAAAATGAAAAATTGCTGTTATCAATGTGTAGTTTTTAAAAGTTCAAAAGTAGATTTTTCTAAAATATCACAATTGGGTTAAAGGGATTTTAGAAGTTTTAAGCAAATTTAAATTAATTATTTTAAAATTTTATTAGCTTTATTGTTTTGTAAAGTTCAAGTTATTAAAGTTATAGGAAATTTGGGAATGACCAGCTATGCACATTAAAAGTGTGATAAGTTTTGATAACAGTAGTTTCTTTTCTTTTTCATGAGGTGAAGCATACGTGTGATCCCCAGAAAATAAATGCAGTTGAATTTAATGTTTATGCTATTATAAAGAAATGGGTTGAACTAGTTACTTTTATGAATGTTTTCCAGTAAAAAGATTTAAACAGACAACCTTTTTGTTTATTTTTACAACTTTTTCCATATAAGAGTGAAACAGAAAAAAAATAGCTATAAAGCTATTAAAAGATACATTTACACAGTGATCGTTCAATGTTTTTTTTTTCATTTTATTGACCAAGTATTTTTCATCAAGTATTTTCCCAATGTTTTCAAGTGATTTTTTTTTTAATTTGTAAATATATTTTTTATTATTTTTAGAATTTGTGTGTATTTAGTAAGTATTACCTACTTTACTTATTCATTATTATTATTTGTTTCTTTTTATATGAAAATATATTTTTTCACAACTGGTAGCCATACAATTCAAATTGCCAGTATTTTTTTTATATTTCATGTAAATAAGCATTAATGTTGTGTTTTTCCGTACATTTATTCAGTATTTTTAGATGTTATATTATTATTTTTGCCATTTCCTCTTGTGCAATTTTATTATCTCTAGCACTTTTTTAATTAAAATGTCACACCCCATCATTCTCTAAACGACCCCCATGTGTTGGTTAAACCCCAACCAGTTTTTAAAGAAAAATTTGAAGGCCCCGTCCTTACCATTTTAAATATTCAAAATAAATTCAATTCATTAACCAATCTGTTTAGGCATGACCTTGGTGAATCCACTTTTACCGTGGTAAGTCCAATTGGGACTTAAAACAGCCTATAGAGGCGCTGATTGCAGCCGTCGATACAGGAAAATTGGCCCTTTAACTAATGCTAAAGTGCCATTGAAACCATTATTTATTGTAAACGCGTTTAAAAGTGTTAGATATTCAAATTCGGATAATTTTTACTTTGACATATAAACACAGAACACAAATAGCACATGAAATCTGAAATTGTGCATAAAAATAATCATTCTGAACAAATTAAAAATGCATGTAACGCAATGGGATTGCAAGGGATTTTCCTGAAGGGAGCAGTTATATCTTTTTCCACCAGATGGCGTATTCGAGCGCTTGAATTCCCAGTAGTGTCTAAATCCACCCATTCAATTTTTAAAGATGACCATGGTTCCATTCCATTAAATCTTTAAGCCCACATTTTTTTAAAAGTTTTTGAGTTGGTTAAACTCCACCCAAAAACACTCGTGTGCAATCAAAGAGGATTCAGTGATGTACATGTGCAAATGTGGCGACTGCTGACATTTTTGTAAGAATAGATCCATTAGTAAACAGAATTGTCACCAGGTTGCCATTCACTTCTAAAACACTGTCATTTTTGATTGACAACAAGGTCTATTATTTTATTTTTTGTTTTACTAATTAATTTTTCCTTTGCCAGTAGTAAAACCCTTAAAAAAAAATAAAAAGATTTTTGCTATTTGCGTAAAAACTAGCAAGGAAAATTCGGAGCGTTCTGGCCTCAATTTTAAAGGAAAAATGTTCTGTGATTTATACTTGTCTAGAGCAGGAATTTATTTATTTTTTCTTTGAGCTAACAGTGAGATGTAGTTGTAATTTATTATATTGCTGCTCAGATTTATTGATGCCACTGGGGTAAACAAATACACCTCAGTCTGCAAAACAGTAAATTCCATTGCTTACAATTAAATTGCATCTACATCTTCACCCAAAATAGAAACATCATGCTCAATTTTCTTTTTTTTTAATTTTTGCTAAAACCTCCCCGAGGTTTAGGATACAAATAAAACTACTTACCTAACCAGTAGTCCCTGTAAATAAACTCTATATCTTACACTTGTTATGTCCATTTTACAGTATATTCCATTATTTTTAAATATTTACATAATCTTTTAATTTTAACAATTTTACATTACTGCGATTTTAGTATTTTCACGTTTTGAAAAAATGTGAATAAACAATTTCAAGTTTTTCCATAATTTCACATTTCTAACTAGTTGTCTAATGTGAATATATTACATATAAAGAACATATATTTTTCACACCAATTTCTTACGCTTATTATTATTATTTTATTATATTGATATCATATGTTTATATATTTGTGCATAACTATTTTTTATATTTAATTTTTGCACTTTTTACCATAAAGTCATAATTTTCACAGAACTATATATTTTTTATAAAATATTTTGAAATTTTGTGCTGTAAGGACGAACAAAAATGGCCAAAAAACTTTTAATCCATACAATTATGGCCAAAAGACAAACAACAAATTTATGGCTATTATTTTAATCTTTATCTTATTAGTATTTTTTTTCTCATATAGTTTTGTGGTAATATTACTGTATATTGTTTTCATAGATTTCGTATGTTTTGTGGTATAATTATTATATTTTTCAAGTTTTTAATGTAATTTTCGGTCAGATTGTCCCGAGAGCCATATCCCAAATTTAGAACTTTTTAGCATAAAACCATAAGATCTTTAATTTTTCCTTAATTTTTCTGCGTCAAAATGTGAACTTTTAATATTTTTCCAGCAGCAAAATTCAGCCCTCACTTTTTACCAATCTTAGAACTTTAACATTAACTTATTTTGAAGCCTTACTCAATTAAACACTTCTTTTTAATTCACTTTGGCATTCTCAGTCTTCCAGGAGAGCTCCCCCAGTTTTGCAGGCAAATCTGGTGGATCTCATCTTGGAGGGGGGGGGGGGATATGAAAGGATAAAAATAAACCCTTTTTAAAATGCAAAATTAAAATTTAAAATCCCAAAGCATTTATTCGAACTTTAAATCTAATGCTTAAATCTAGTCTGCCCCTGTGATCTTTGTTTCTCAGCCTCACAAATATTACTTTCATCTATCAATTTCGACATCTCTTTAAGTTTTAAAAGTGATGAGTTTGCATTCCTTGCAGCAGTCTGTGGGGTGCGGCTCCCAGGCCCGGCCAAGCCTTGGTGTCGGCATAAGACTCCAGACATCAATCAAAAGCTCATTGACCAATTAAAATAAATGATCCTCCCAATTTGACTCTTTCTCCCTCTGCTGGAAAATATCCTAAATCCGAATTAAAAACAGCATGCAAGGTCGAAAAAGACAGATATTTGGCACATTTGAGCGGTTAGCCAAACCCTCGGCCATGTAGTTCTCAAAATTTAACGTAAATGGCTCGCGGGACCTCCGATTGAACGCGCGAAGATGTCTGTACGAAGAAATGCTTCAATAAACGAGTTCGATCTGTCTAGAGGTCCCGAGTCCAACTTATTTGTATGTTTCTGTCGATTATTAGTCTCCCAAGTCGTCCCCGAATAATATATATACATACATATATACACAAACACATATATGTAGATATATATTTATATTTTTTTTTTCACTGGCGCCCGGCTAACCAAAAAGTACCAAAAATTGTTATGCACTTTACTGACGTTTGGGTTGTCTTACACAGATGAACCTGAAAGGTATGGATACAAAGTGAATGCTCGCCGTTTATTTCAGATTTTTTTTCCTATTTTTATTAATTAAAAAATTATTTATCAGTTGCTTTATATTTTTTGGGATAAATAGAATGTTAATAAATCAAGGTCGTGATACCAACATGTTAAAAAGTTTATTTCTTTATTTGTAATAGTAAAATAAAATCTTTGTTAATATTTGATAAGAAAGCATTTAAACATTTTATTAAAATATATTTTTCGATAACAACCTTCTTGAAACATAATTATTAATTTCTAAAAATTTATTTTTCTGGAAATTCATTTTTGTATGTAAATTGCATTATTTATTATATTGCAATAAACATCATAAAACACGAGAAACAAATGCTAAAATACTTATACATTCTGTAGAAAATTTATAAACATTCTTACTGTATTTTATTTATATTCATTACGAAACTAGACGGTAAACCACGCGTATTTTACCTCTTTACAAAATAGGTACTGATATTTCTAGTTTAAATAATGTATATATTTTACATTTTATTTTTATAATATTTTTTACATTGTAAAATATGCTTTGCATTCTATTCGTACTAAAAATTCACTGTTGAAGTACCCATTATAAAAACCTGGAGAAATTGGTGCAAATTGACTATATTTTCATTCCTTATTTTACATTTGCTAAAAAGAAAAAAAAATAATAATGTTTAAATATTAAAAGGCACTGTAATGTAAAATTTTAATCGTAAAATAGTTGAATTTGTCGTATTTAATCAAATAAGTAATTGTTAATAATATCAAATTTTACTTTTATAAAATATATTCCATTAATCATGAAAAATACAAAGCAGCCGATTAAACATTTTTAAATGAAAAAAATTGAAAAATCAAACAGAAATTTAGGAGAATCGAACCCGCAACTTCCAGAACCAAGAGCAGCGCTCTAACCATTCGGCCACTAAGTTCACTTCTAGAAACCAACAAAATATCAATAAAATACTCAAATTAGTCAAATGAAGGACCGCGTTCATTATCATTGATTTGGACGTCCAAATCAATGATAATGAACGCAGGCCTTTCAATTTCATTCACAGTATAGACTTACTCTATAGTTTAATCTCCATCGCCCGCGCGCCGCCTGATCTTCGGTTCTAAACAGCCCCTGAGAGAAACTACTGTATCGAAAAAATTAATATAAATATATTAAATTAGTTTTCTATTTGGATTTTTTTATCCAATTAATTAAGTCTAAATATTAACCTGCATTGTTTGATCTTTTTATGTGTACGCCCCTCTCCCCGAAAAAAATAAAATAAAAAATAATTTGTATTATCTCTCTCAAACGATGGGAAGGGGAGAGGAGAATCTTCTGCTGTTTCTAAACATCATCTAAATGAGTGAGGGGAGGGGGGGGGATTACATTACTTACCCTAGCCACAAAGTAACAATTATTATAACAGAAAAAAATTTAAATAATTGTAATAGATGTAATATTTTTTTTATAATTTAATATTTTTTTAATTTATTATTTTTTTATAATTTAATCAATTTTAATTGTAACATTATTTTTCTTTCATTCATTTTAAATAATATAAAAATTAAAATTTTTCTAATGATTTTGAATTTAATAACTTTATTAATTTAAAAAGTCCTTCCGGCCTGTACCGGGAGGAAAAGGTAGCTTTCCTATATCTTCGTTTTAAAATTTTAGCTAATGTTACTCGAAAACTGCAAGCTAAAATGCAAAGAAACCGTTTACAAAAGAATCGTTAATACTGAATTTGAATAAGAAATTCGCCAAATTATTGAGCGAAGTTGGCTTCATTTATGAAGACTTATATTGGTCGCCAAATTTGGGCATATTTCGCCAATTGTCGCCAAGTTTGGCAATACTTTGGCGCTAACGGATATGAATATATAGTTTTATGCATATGATTGGGAAAATGATTGCAACAATGAAAGATAATAATTCGCCAGAAATCGCGTTCACTAAAACTCATAAATTAATCGTTGGTTTTTTTGCAATGTGCTGTCTTGTTTCAAAATGTCAGCCACCCTAGAATTTCAAACTGCTCTATCTCAGCCATTTTTTAAGATAGAGGTAAAACAAAAAAGTCCTTCCGGCCTGTACCGGGAGGAAAAGGTAGCTTTCCTATATCTTCGTTTTAAAATTTTAGCTAATGTTACACGAAAACAGCAAGCTAAAATGCAAAGAAACGTTGATTCGTTAATACTGAATTTGAATAAGAAATTCGCCAAATTATTGAGCAATAGCCAAATTGGCTTCATTTATGAAGACTTATTTAGATCGCCAAATTTGGCGATATTTCGCCAAATGTCGCCCAATTTTGTCGCCAATGTCGCCAATTTTGGCTTTAACGGATATGAATATATAGTTTTATGCGTATGATTGGGAAAATTATTACAACAATGAAAGAAAATAATTTGCGAGTAATCGCGTTAATGTGCTGTTTTGTTTCAAAATGTCAGCCACCCTAGAAGTTCAAACTGCTCTATCTCAGCCATTTTTTAAGATAGAGGTAAACCAAAAAAATCTCTGGAATCCTTGTATCAAGGCCTAACACGTAATTAAAAAATAAATTTGAATTTTTAAATTTTTTGTATATTTATTTTAGATTTTAAGTTATTTTACATCTTTAAATGACCGCCATCTTGAAACAAGATGGCGGACCAAGCTGGCCAACGAACTCGGTCGAGACATTAGTGACCTTAATACACACAATTAGTTTCATCAAAATCGATTCATAATTACGGGCGTTATCGTATGACATAGGTCAGATATATATATATATATATATATATATATATATATATATATATATATATATATATATATATATATATATATATATATATATATATATATATATATGGATATATATATATATATATATATATATATATGGATATATCTATATATATAAATCAACATTTGGACGGAGGGTGGTTTTGGGGTCTGGGGGTCATGATCGGTGAAAATATATCGAAATTTTCCGGAACTGCTTTCCTCCGAACGGCTACAATAGGTAGCTTTATACTTTTTTGTATTGAAAGCTACCTAAAATGCTCTGGAATCCTTATATCAAGGCCTAACACTTAAGTGAAAAATACATTTGAATTTTTAACTTTTTTGTATATTTATTTTAGTTTTAAATCTTTAAGTTGCCGCCATCTTGAAACAAAATGGCGGACCAAGCTGGCCAACGAACTCGGTCGAGACATTGGTGAGCTTAATACACACAATTAGTTTCATCCAAATTACTTTATAAATACGAGCGTTATCGTATGACATAGATTAGATATATATATATATAAATCAACATTTGAACGGAGGGTGGTTTCGGGGTCTAGGGGTCATGATCGGTGAAAATATACCAAAATTTTCCGGAATTGCTTTCCTCCGAACGGCTGCAATAAGTAGCTTTATACTTTTTTGTATTGAAAGCTACCTAAAAGTAATTTGATACGCACTAATGATTGCTTGCAGGGGGTGGAGTGGAGATAGCTAATCTAAGATTTATTTATTTATTTATTATTAAGATAAAATAAGAAGTTTGGGAAAAATACAGATTTAATTTTAGATTTTATATGTTGGCGGTGCAAAAGGTGGGGAAGTGTGAATTTCAAGGGGGGGGGGGGGGGGGGGCATTTAGATGATTGATTACTTACTGTAACTATAAAGTAGCGGTCTAACTACAAAAATAAGGCAGAAAATTTTCCAAATTTTAATAAATTTATTATTTTCAGTAACTTTTAATTCAATATTTAATTATTTTTTTATATAAAATAATTGAAATAAATGTATAATTAAATACAAATACAATTGAAATTTATAATTGTTTACATAAATTATAAATTTTAATCCTTTTTATTGACTTTAAATATGTTAATTTTTTTAATTATGTAACTCTTTAAGCTCTAATGATTATGTGCTAGGAGATGAGAAAATAAAATTTTTGGCATCTGCGGAATTGTAGATAATGCATTATGTTTTTATTATTACTATAAAATAACAAATATAATAGAAGATTTAAAAAGAACTTGTATAGATTTTTAACTTCGCGTGCAAGTGGAGCAAAGGGTGGAGAAGTAGAAATCTCGGGAGTTAGTAAATTTAACTGAAATCGTCAGAAAAAGCGAAGTATTATCATATATGATATGCAAAGGATTATCACGCTGCAAAACTGAAAAAAAAAACTGCTCTGTTTGTTACTTTGCTGCAATAGTAGATAAATAATCCATCACCTAAATTTCAGCTAAAATTTCAATTTCTCCCTCTTCCCTCCACCCCCTCATGCACACAGTATATAATCCTAAAAACTTTTTTTTTATAATTCGGCAGTATTTATCGAATTAGGGGAGACCGGGGGAACGGCGCCACCCGGGTTTTACATAGTTTACAAACCATGGAGATAGAGAGAAGGAGAACAAAGATAATGTTTCTACTTATGGAACTAAAAGCGGTACCTAGTATGGCGGCGTTTCTGTTTGTTTTGGGCCTTTAGGGAGTGTAGCGCCCTCTATTTCCGGTTTCGACTGACAACTCTTTACCATGCTCGAAACCAAAATGCAGGAAGCGCAGACGACAATTTGTCATGTTTGACAGGTCACATGACCGGCCTTTGGGAGCACCAGTGCCACTAACTGGGTACTAATTACCGGTCCATGTTCTGATCTTGAAAACCTATCTTCACTGTTCTCCTTCTTATTTCTATCTCCATGTTACAAACCAACGGCAGTTTGAGATAGCGAATGCGCCTGCACTCTAGCGACCAACCACAGAAACAGTGGCTAGAGTGAAAGTGGCCGTTTGTTTATTATAGTGAAAAATTTATTTTTTAAATAGTTGCTTCTTATTTTCGAGCTTCAAATGAGAAGAGGTAAGTACCTTTTACTGTAATATTAGGTATTTAAGATAATATTACCGGTAAGCTACATGTATTCACTGACATTTTGATCCAATGTGTCGAAAAAGTTCGGTTCTTGCTTCGGCTTTGGTTGGCCATTTCCACCATATTGTTCACTCGGGGTTATGACGCCATCATGGCCCATGTTCTATTGCTACAATTCAAAAAAGAGGATCGAGCTTTCGCAGCACTGAAATATTTCCAGGAAATAGGGATGCTTTTGTGGAGGAAAAGATTTTTTCAGTTCAAACACTGCAGTCTGTAATCATTGACGATCAAGATTATGTGAATGCTGAACTCCCAGACTAAGCAGGCACGGATGCTGTGCTTATATGGCGTCATCAGTAATGCCACACAAAATCTCCAACGTAATAAGACTAAAGAAATGACCATTAACAGTGATGATGGCTTACCTGTATCACCTTGTTCATCGGGAACTGCTAAACGTCAAACAGTAATGTCTAAGTAAACTTTTTCTAAAGCTTTGGAAAAGTTTCCCCAATCCCAGAACATGCCACTGCTAAAGTCGAACAAAATGGAAAAAGAACAAGTACTAAACAATACTAACTTGAACTACAGTAAGGAAAAAGTTAGAAAAATCAACCATTAAAAGGAAGGAAAAGAAATAAATAAAATAAACGAACAAAGCTAAAATCTGCATCAAAACTTTTAGGCATTAATCCATCAAAAAGATCAAAAACAGTTATAAAAAAGGATAAAGTGACGCCGAGAAAAAAACAAAAGCGAGGGTGCAGCTAAGAAGAGGAATCCTTTAAAGAAACTGCGCAAGCGTCAGATAAGTTTTGAGAATTCGTCGTTTTCTGATGATGCTATCGACGAACAAAATATATATGATGACAACGGAGATGATGATACGTTTGACATTCGTTCAAAAGACGTTGAGTGGTGTATTATTTGAGGGAAATATGGTTTAAATGAACTTTAGTTTAGATGCAAATCGTGTGGAAAATGGGCTCATTCTGAATGTAGTGGAGCTGTTCAGTAGAGAATTATATTTGTGACTTTTGCAATTTCAGTTAGATCGTAAGCTCAAAATATTCATAAATCTAGCTTAAGGATCATTGTAATTATTCATTATTCGGCTAAATTACATTGCTTTCTAATTATTTTCAGTGGGTTATGTGTTTCCTAGCATCCATTTGATGCATGTACTAGGGAATTAAAGACTGTCGTCATTACCTCGATACAGTGGCGGAATTACCCCAGTATCCTGGGGTAATCCCGCCACTGTGCAGACGTTGAAAATATTTTTTTTTATGCTTACTTACGTTACAGTTATAATTACGGTTAAATTTATACAGATACTAAAGATCATGATTGAGCTTTTAGAATTTTTGCAGTTAAAAAATAAACAGTCTTAGAGGGGAAAAAATTTAAATTCCCTTAAGGTGGCGGCATTCCCCAGGCTACCCTAATAATCAATTATCTAAACGCCCCCTGAAATTTTTGCGCAAAATTTGTTAACCACTGAGAAAATGGTTGTTGTTTTCGGTCGAGAATGGACCTCTTGGTGTCGTCACTTTATTTTTTAAAGCGTTTTTAATGAAATTTAGTAACTTTAGAAGAATTTCTTTTAAGCGTTTTTAACGAAATTCTGTAACTTTAGAAGAATTTTTCTTTGAATAGTTATAGAAATGCACAAAATCGTACAAAAATGTTAAAGTTACAAAAAGGATGGGTGCAAACTATCAGATATGAAAAAAAGCCGAATTCAAAAATTGACGTCGGATGAGAAATCTTCTTATAAAGCAAAAAACGTGGTCTTCAACTTTAATTTCCTCAAAATACCTTTAGCTCAGACATCAATCTAAACAAGAGTTAAAGTTATTGTAGGAAGGACCAGGGCTTAAATTGCGTCGGAGCCCGGCTCCGGTACTTCTCTGCTTTTAGTAAATATTTAAATATTGGTCGGAATTCACCGGAACCCATAAATATTGGGCTCCGGAGCCCAGTGCAAGCGCTTCCGAAAAACCGAACCCTAAATTACCCTTTACTTTTCCTCCCATATCGAAGTTCATATCTTTGTTCGATTCTTCAGCATATAAATATTAATTTTTGAAAATTTTATTCAATTTTTCATAAAAATGCATAGCTGCGAACTATTCTTTTTTTTTGTGCTAACACTATTTCCGAATCACAATCCTGACTTTATTTAATCGCAGAATTCTGCGATTAATTAACATTAAAAATAGGCAAAGATTTCTATTCGGCCGGAGTGATAACTAAAAAGTGGAATAATTGACAGCTAAGTAAATGCAGATCGATATATTTAAAATTTTTATTTTGCTAAAGAAAAAAATTGCTTTAACTTTTGCAAATACATATAATGTATGAAATATAAATATGCAGATTGAAGTGACGGTAGAGGGGGGGGGGCACGCTACGGTTATTAGTACTGCAGAATATTAGGGCTCCGGTACTTTTTTGTTAGAAATTAAGCCCCGTTCCAGCTAATATACCATAATAAAATTAACACTTCTTAATAAAACACAAATTAAATCTATATCTATGGTTTCCTTTTGCTAATTAAGAAATATCTGTAATTTCTCCTCTGTTCTGTCATCTTATATATATAAGATTAAACATTTGTTGTTAAAACCCAGAGATTCATCGATCCATGGATTAATCAGACCCTGAACTTAAAGGTAAGTTTTCTTTATTTTCGATTAATAGTATATAAACATTTTTATATTTCTTACAGTGCAAGTCAACAAAAGCTATTTGTATTGATATTGCATTCAATCTTATATCTGTTTCCTTCTATTAATTAAGATTGATCTGTGATTTCTCCTCTATTTTGTCATCTTATTTACATCAGATTGCACATTTGTTGTTAAAACTCCAGGGGCCCATGCATTAATCAGGTCTTGAACTTAACGTTTCCAGGTCGATTTTACTTATTATCGATGAATAAGTATAAGAATATTCTTATAATTTATTTCAAATTTTAAGTGAAAACCACGATTTTTACACACTGTCCTAGGACGGGTATTTACACTAGTCAATTAATGTACAACGGTGGCTGAATACAAATGACCACAAAAAAGTTTGACCATAATGTTTACAGCATGCGGCCATATATCACGTGTTTATTGGGTATCTAGTCAGGTCAGTTCAACAAAAGGGTTGACAATATCTGCGTATTTATGAATATAGGTTCTAAAATAATTTGCAAGACTAAGAAGTGATCTAATCCCTTCTTTGTTTTTTGGTCGAGCCATTTTTTTTTTTTTCCCACATTTTTCTTAGATGGAGAATATCCGTTTTGGCTAATTTTAAATCCCAGAAAATCTATTTCATTTTTGCATACCTGTATTTTATTTGGCTCAATGGTTGGATTATGTTGCATGAGGGTTTGTAACACCTCTTACAATAGGGAAGCCATTTGTTCTGCAGAATGTGTTGTCAAAATGACGTCGTCTATAAAGTATCCGATTTCACTTTTATTAAATTCGCCTAGCACCTTTTCTATTGATTCTGCGAAAATTGTGCTGCTCACCTTCAAACCAAATGGTAAGCGTACAGGCAAATATTTTTCGTTTCGGTTATGAAAGCTAATTTATACTTATCTTGACCCCGAGACCTTAAATTTTTCTGAAAAAAGCACTGTGCAAGTCTAACACAGTATACTACTTTTTTTCCACTTATTCTCTGTAATAATTATTTAATGTCAGGTACAGGGTAGGGTTTTGCTACTAAGATCTCGTTGAGAAGTCTATAGTCCACTGCAATTCTATATTTTGGTTTTTGTTTCTCTGATGTTTTTTTAACGAAAATTACTGGAAAAGCGTAGTAAGAATAACTTTTCTGCGTGATGTTAGCCTCTAATAATTTATTAATCTCTTCTTTAGCATAGTCTCTGACTGTGAGGCATTTTGCATGGTTTTGCCTGTATGGGAAAATCGTGATGTAATTTAATTCGAGAAACGACCATAGACGTTTGTTTAAAAGTTATGGCCCAATGTTTAAAAAATAGTCCTAAGTTTATAGTCTTAATGTTTTAAAAGACTTGGATAACTCATGCGCGTTTTGCATTAAAACGGTATCCAAATTCTTTTTAACCTCGCCAGGTATATTATTGAGCTGGAAAACTCCAGCTCATTTTTTTAACTCAGCTTTTCGTAAATTGTGAATTTCATCTACTGTCAAATTATTTATTTCATATGGGGTACCCCCTTCAACATTATCTTCATCTTTCTTCGTCTTGGTTTCGAATTCTATAATTAAATTTCCCATAAGAGTTTTGGGTTTTAAAATAATTTTGTTAGGCGAATTGTTCTTTAGCATAATGTGAAATTTCTTTTTATTTAGTACCTGATGCAAAGATCTAAGCCTTCCGTTAATTTTCCAGGTTCAAAGAAAAATAATGTATTGGGCTCTAAATCATCATTAAAGAATTGTAAAGAATTGAGCCCCCTCATCCAGGTGCACTATGTGTCATTCTAGCATTTCCTGTGAGTACACTTAACTGCATACCTTCCCTCACTATTTTTGCCTTGAAGACTAGCAGACGCCGAATTCTATTGTACTGTGAGCGGAAAGTTCGGACAGTGCTACCATTCACCATCTTTTATCGGGTCGGTATAGAGGAGTTATTACAACTGGTGGCCTGCGGTGATGGATTAATTAGCAAAAATTAATGACAGTCTCTAAAGACAAAGAGTGGACTCTGAAATTTAAATCATCAAAGTGCTCCAAGAAAGAGTCTCCTTGTGACTTGTGACCTGAGTCTCCTTAGACGCCCCTGTGGATCAACACAGCATCAGAAAGAGAAATGTACCAAGAATTCTGGAGAGTGTTCCCCCATCAGAAAGAGAAATCTACCAAGAATTCTGGAGAGTGTTCCCCCATCAGAAAGAGAAATCTACCAAGAATTCTGGAGAGTGTTCCCCCATCGGGAAGAGTCCCCATCCGAAAAGTGTGATAGAGAACCCCGTCTGTGCTCCTGAGAATCTCTGAAGTCTGTGCTTCTGACGCCCTGAAAGACTCTTAGTAATGGAGGTAAGCTCTTTTTATACTCAGAGTGGCTTTAATTGTTATTAGTGTTTGTATAGGTGTTGTAGGCTTCAAAAAAAAAAAAGTTGTATGTTTATTTTTGTGAGAGTAAATATTTTGAGAAATTTTTCCGGTAGAAAAAAAAAGTATGAGATATTTCCGATATAACTGTAACGTATTTAATAGACAAATTTTGTAGTTAAAATTAAATTATTGTTGAATTAATTTAATGCAAACTGAGAGTTGTGCAGTGTTACAAAATTTTAGCTGAATCTATAAATGAGAGTTCATTGAAAAAAAAAAAAGTATCGAACGCATTTCATATTTTACGATAACAGAGCTGATTTTATATGTTTTTTGTGAATTATTCTAAATTTTTTAAGAGTGGATGCAGAGATTAAGACCACCATTGATTTAAAAAAAAAAAAGGAATTGAATAAGACTTTTGCAATTTAAAATATTTTTACTGTGCTTTTTGAAATTGAAATTGTTGTTTTGTGTAAAATTGATCCCATATGTATTTTATAACCAAATACCAAGGTGAATGTGGACGATAGGATAGGGTTGCTTATTTTTATATGTTGCATATTTCTTATATATTATTGTTATGCGTACTTTTTATGAGTGTATATTTCAGTATTATTTTAGTGCACTTGGTAGAAATTACATTTAATCTTATTGTATTGTTTTATAACTGTGGGAAAGATAATTTCTAATTTTAAACTTTAAAAATGTCGGAGCTTAAATATTTTAGGAAAGCTGATTTGCAAACGTTAGCTTACGAATTTGAGGTCATTTTAGAGGAAAATGATACTGTACCGAAAATTATAAAAAAAATAGAGTCGTCAGAGGGTTTTGAGAAAGAGCTAGCTTTAGCACATATTAAACTTATAGAAAAAGATAGGGAAAATAAATTGGAGCGGGAACATGAGTTGGCTAGATTAAAAGCAACACAAGAGTCAGATGACCGAAGTACAGCATCCAGTAGTGTCTCAGTTAGAACGAGTAATTTACCCCTAAAAACAATTATGCATCGCTTTGATGAAAAGAATTCGGATATTTCGTTTTTTTTAATTTATTCGAGAGACAGGCAAAAAAATGTAATCTAAATTCGGATGAGTTGGTGACGAACTTACTATCATTATTACCTGTGGGAATGGCCGAGTTAATTTTGAGAGAACCCGAAGACAAAATTGATGATTTTCAATATGTGAAAGAAAAATTGTTAGAACGATATCGTTTGAATGCAGAGACGTACAGACAAAAATTTAGTCAGCATCCCCGAAATCCTAATTCAGTTTGGAAGGAACTGATCTTCGAACTTAATAGTTTTTTAGAAGGATGGCTGTCATGCTTACAAGTTTCGGATTTTGAAGGATTGAAAAATTTGCTTGTCACGGACCAGATCAAACGGAGGGCGTCTCCAGAAATGCGCGAACATTTTATGGATAACTGGGCAGAGATTAAAGACCCGGAAGAATTAGTAAGGCTTTTAGATGCGTACGAGGCAATCAAGCGCCCCTCTAAAAAGACGTGGAATCCGAAACTCCCTTTAGAGAAAAATTTTGAAAGACCCAGGACTTTTGAAAATGGGCGAAACGGTAACAGAAATCCGGAGATTAACTTTAACTGGAGGGATCGAAGTGACAACAAAGATAGGGAAAAGGCGTTCAAAAAAAGGCGAGAAGTTAAGTGTCATGCGTGTTTTCGAAGCGGGCACTACAAAGTTAATTGTCCCGAAATTATAAAGAAAGAGGCTGCGTTGGTCGGTCACTTAACTAGTGAGCCGACACTTGGAGAAACTTTCTCCCCCTATTTGAGCAAAATATTAGTGAATGGAATTCAGGCAACTGCTTTAACGGACAGTGGGAGCCAGGTAGATTTGGTCCCGCACCATTTAGTCGGTCAAGATAAATTGAATGGAAATCACGTATGGATTAAAACTCCGCTGGACAGTAAATTATACTGTTTACCTATAGCAGAGGTCACTTTAGAAATTGAAGGCGTGGGGGTCATTGAAACCAAGGCAGGAGTTAACAATAGAGGTTCGGATATGTACTACTATTTGTTGGGTAATCGCACTCAGACATTGTTAGAACAGGCGAAGAAAAAACCCGAATTGATGAATGCAGTTTTGACAGGCGCTCAAACGAGAGAAAAGGGTGGCCCAGCTCCGAATCCGGTAAATAAACAAATTATGATTTCCGAGGGGGAAAAAGAAATTTCTAGCGAGAATGTTGAAGCGGAAACTTTGAATTCCGAGGAAGAAAAAGAAGAGGATATTTCTAGCGGAAATGTTGAAGCGGAAACTTTGAATTCAGTAAAAGAAAAAGAAGGGGGAATTTTTCGCGAGTGCAGTGAAGCGGAAGCGTTGAATTCAAAACTAGAGGGTGAAAATCTAGAAAGCCCTAGTGAATTGGTTAGTGTGGATAAGGGATTATCGCCTTTGTCGATATGTGAGGGATCTTCGATCTTAGCAGAAATTGGAGGGAAGGATAGTCAAATTGAATTAGACAGAGATCAATCTCTCAAAGAGATTAGTAAAAAAACGGAAGGTGAAGAATCGCATTGTAATGCAGGAGATTCTTTGATAGTGGCAAAAGCCAGAGACAATCGCGTGAGTGGGGGGAAGCAGGTGCTTGTCCCATTACCTTATCAGGTAGATATTTTTGGCGCGTGCCTAGAAAAAGTGTCATTACACTTAGGGAAAGGGAAAGTTAAAGGAAATGTGTCAGAATACTTGGACCTTGGGAAAAGATTGATAAACGATTTAACTACCGCATTTCTAAAAAGGTTCGGTGTTAAGTTGAGAAATCCGAGAGTGTGTTGCACAATAAGCGATAGTATTGCATGTTGGCATCGAAAAGTTAGAAAGCTTTTGAAAGCGTTAGTATTTGGAGAATGGATAAGAGAGAAACGGAGGAAAACAAATTCGTGAAGGGATGTGTGTTTAATCTCACGAACAGGTTAAAAAGAGGTCGAGTTTTAGCCGTTGAAAATGTGTCAGAAAAACGAGAAAAGAGGAAATTTTGGTTTGACAGAAAGGCGGTAAAACGGAAGCTTAATGTGAAAGATGAGGTTTTAGTTTTAACTACCAGAAAGCCAAATAAAATGTCAGATAGTTGGATAGGGCCGGGAAGAAAGGAGTCAATAATTACGGAAACAATTGATATTGTGAGTGTTCCTGGGAGGCGACAGAAATCTCAGATTTCTCACGTGAGTTTAGTAAAGCCTTACAGAAAACGGGTGGAGTTAGCAGATATCTTAACGCGGGAAATAAACGCACTTGAGGAATTCTGTTTACCGTATCTAGATGATATGGCGTTTTTTTCAGACAGTTGGGAGGACCATATGCGTCATCTAGAAACAGTATTAAAAAGGGTTAATGACGCGAAACTGAAAATCAAATTGGCGAAATGCAAGTTAGCTCAGAAAATTGTAAAATATCTTGGGCATATTGTAGAGGAGGGCAGACGGAGGCCAGCTGAGGCGAAAGTAAGGGCAATTAAGGAGTTACCGGTTCCGAAATCGAAAACTGAAATTCGTAGATGTTTGGGAATGGCTGGATATTATTCCCGGTACATAAAAGATTATGCAGTGATTGTAGAACCATTAACGAGGGCGCTTAAAGGGAAGAATAAAAAAGAAAAGATTGCATGGAGCGACGAAATGGGAAAAGCCTTTGAGACTTTGAAAATGAAACTTACTGAAGAACCGGTGCTTTACGCTCCTAATTTTCAGAAAGAATTGATAGTACATACTGATGCTAGTGACTTAGGTATTGGCGTGGTATTGGCTCAAAGAGAGGGATCGGAAGAGCACCCCATAATATATTTAAGTCGCAAATTTGCTGATAGTGAGAAAAGTTTCTGCGCCACTGAAAGAGAGTGTGCTGGAATTATTTTTGCGATAAAAAAGTTAAGGCATTATATTGATGGACAAAACTTTTCTATCGAAATCGATCACAATCCCTTGGTATTTCTAAAAAGAAATTCTGGAAATAATCCCAGGTTATTAAGGTGGTCCTTGGCTCTGCAACCTTATAATTATGCCATTTCTCATCGCGCAGGCAAAGACATTCCGCATGTTGATTGTCTGAGTCGAGTTTAAGGAGATTTCTTGATAAACTTTTGTATAAAATTATTTTAAGTTGTTTTATTTTTTATATTTCATTGTGTTTTATTTTTTGCCACTCTGATGTAATTTGAGCTTGCAATTCTTTATCCGACTCTTAGAGATTCTTAGTGTTTCACCCTTAAGAATCGTTTGAGGAGGGGGTGTTGTAAAGAATTGAGCCCCCTCATCCAGGTGCACTATGTGTCATTCTAGCATTTCCTGTGAGTACACTTAATTGCATACCTTCCCTCGCTATTTTTGCCTTGAAGACTAGCAGACGCCGAATTCTATTGTACTGTGAGCGGAAAGTTCGGACAGTGATGTAGTGGTAAGGTGTTACCCAAAGAGGGGTCTTATGCTTTGATCCTTGCCGAGGTCATGGGAAAGAGAGCATCTGCGAGAGAAGCGATCTCTGCACACGATTTTTAGGTTTGCGCCCGAAACTTAGCCCTTTGTCTTAGAACGTCCAATGACGGACTTAGTGAAAACGAAACAGAGGGATCTCAAGGCTGCTAAGAGGCTGGAGAGTTTCGAGGGGCCCGCCACGAAAAAACCCCGCCCCCAGAAGAAGTTCCCCTGCGAGGATGAAAAAGTTAGAGAGAGGGGTTGTTTTGGAGAGATCGAAAAGAGAGTGGTGACTCTCTGGTAAAAGGAGGGAGGAACGAGAGTTTCCGGACTTAGCGCAGTAGAAGCGCTAGTGAGGCCTGACCTCTATGTGTTTTGATACGGCAGGTATCAGGTATAAATCCTAGTGAAGAGAAAAGCACGACCCGTGCTAGAGTGAGAGTTCTCAAACTCTGAATGATTGAGAACGAGTAGTTTTTCCGAAAGAGAAGAAACGGACGTGCCTTGATCCGTATGAACTATGGCTAGAAGTTACGACTGACCGTAACATTTGGAGACTTAAGTTTGGTTCCAGTTATACTCAGAGTCAAGAGAACATTAATTTATTAGCGATTGACTCACGAAAAATAATCAAATGCTGTAATCAATTTTCTTGTACTTATTTTTATTAGAATTAATATTGTTATACAATAAATTCTACTTTCTAATTTATGCGAGATAATTCTCTTTACCAACGATCTGAACTCGCTACCATTCACCATCTTTTATCGGGTCGGTATAGAGGAGTTATTACAGAATAGTGAATTTTTGTTGGCCAGGTGACAAAATTTTATTCTTGAAGCAGTCCTTGCTGTTACAACCGGCTGCTCTTTGTCATTTTCTTTTCTTTTTTTTACTATATTTTCACTCATGTGCATTAATTTGCGTACCTCCTCTATCTCATTTAATTTTATAGTTGTATTTTTTAATTTCGAAGTTTGTTTCTGTAAATTTAAAACCATATGATTATTTTTTAGATAACCACTAGCTGTACCGCCCGGCGTTGCCCGACCCGTGATAAAACCTTAAATGTACCCCAAATTTCTAATTTATATTTTTAACCCGATTTTGTATGAATTTATATTTTTAATGACAAAAACGCGAAAAAATACTAATAATTAATGATAAAAGTGCTCAAAAAAACATTTTCTTCTTTTTAACCATTGGGGAAATGGTTGTTGTTTTCGGTCGAGAATGCACCTATTGACATCGTCACTTTATTGACGTCGTCTCTTTATTTTTTTTAAGCGTTTTTAAGTGTTTTTAACGAAATTCTGTAACTTTAGAAGAATTTTTAACGAAATTCTGCAACTTTAGAAGAATTTTTCTTTGAATAGACAATAGAAATACACAAAATCGTTGCAAAAATGTTAAAATTACAAAAAGGATAGATGCAAATTATCAGAAATGAAAAAAATCAGAATTCAAAAATTGACGTCGGATGAGAAATCGTCTTATAAAGCAGAAAATGTTAAATTTAAAGAGAGAGTTTACACAAGAGTTAAAGTTATTGTAGGATGGAAGGAAGGACCCGATAAAATATTTTTGTTTCTGTTTTCATTAATATATTGTAAATTTGGTACTTTCGTGTTATAGCGGCCCCCAAGGATGAATCACTAAGCGACCAAGATTTACCGCCAAATTATAAAGCATGCAGGGCCTCTTTACCGAATAGGCCCGTAAAACCCGAGTTTACCCATGAAATGCAAAGGGGCCCCAAATTTACTTTTCAAAACTAATTTTTAGGAAAAAGTATTTCAATCAGGGTAAAAAGTGTATTTTTTCCCTTAATTATAGCTACTAAATTTTCCTTCAGACTATTACTAATACATTTATACTCTATTTTTTTTTTCTGTTGATATAATAAAAATGGTATAAAAACAGTGATTAAATGCAACTTATTTTCATTTTTCTTATGTTTTACGCTTTAATTTCAAACGTGCTAAAAATAACTTAAAATTTAATCTGTATAATTATATTTTGTTTATATTCATAAAGAGTGGAGAAATTATATAAAATATGGAGAATAGGTTATTTAAATAAAGGGGAAAGTAATTACCATTCAATGATACCAAATTTCTGTTTATAAAATAGAAGCAAAATGGTATTGCAGCCAAGCATAAATTTGCGTCAAATATTTGTTGTCCCTGCTCTGTTCTTAGCACTGGCAAATCCTGCAATTTGTAAAGCATAAAATATATTTTGAAGTTCAAATATTCGCACCTGTTCCACATGACAGAGTACACTCTGTCATGTGGAACAGGTGCTCTATACAGAGTACACTCTGTCATGTGGACTAAATGCGCTATTAAAAAAAAATCATTTCAAAATTAAACATGTTGTACACCTTCAAAATTTTAAAATATTTGAATATTTCCATAATCGGATTTTTATCATGATTCAATATGTTTCTCAAACTCATATATACTCATATTCTCTATTACTCATATTGATACTCGATTTGTATTATTTTCAAACATTTGAAAAATTCGTTAAACTTCCAATATGACGTCAGATTTTCTTTTTAATTATCTAATGACGTGATATTAATCTGCTTTGTGTACATATACATACTCATACTCCTTGTATTATTGAGAAATCTTTGAAAATTTACGTTTTATTACCACTATGACGTCAATCATTTTTATTTCATATTAATCTTTTTTTGAATTGGTGAAACTTTTTATTTCATTTTCCTTTTTCACGTGGAAATCGTTCAATAGAAAATTAATTATTGTAGAAAGAATTTCATTGTGGAGCTTTAATTGTTGGCAACTGCTATAACGAAAAATGTTTAAATTTAATAGGAAAAGGCTGTTAGAATTTTGGTTTTTTATCTCTATTTATTAAAATAATACGATTTTTTCAAATTTTAATATTTTGAGCTTCATAGCTGGTATTCATCTATATATACACAAAGTTTCAACTCTGTAAGTTACATAGTTTCTGAGAATGGCTATGTGACGGACAGACAACGGAGCAGGAGTAATAGGGTTTCGTGAGATGAACGAAACCCTAAAAAATACCGCATCTTGACAGTGATGTTAATGAAAACCGCACTACCGCATCAAATTTTGTTCGTTTTTTTTTTAATGAAAATTTAATGTTTATACGAACTTTTTGGCCAGAAGCTACATATATAGATAGCATTTGTTTGCTTCCCTACATTTTGATCTGAGGTTAATAACTAACTACTAATTATATTTACATTTATATGAGAATGAATTGACGAACTGTGTCAGAACTTGTTATATTACCGTTTCTCAAAAGTTATTTTATTTTTTGGTTGAAGGTATGCAGTAAATTATTAAGATTCTAATTAGTCTTGAGACATCTCAGTAATAAATTTCTAATATTTAATAATTTAAATAAAATTAATATTTTTTTAACGCTCGAAAATTATTTGATACGTGAGATAAGATCTGGTTCGAAAATCATCTTACTTTTTTTAGGTGCGTTCGTAATTATATAAATACGTAGCACCTATAGTCGTCGTTTGGTCCGTCCGTCTGTCCGTCCGTCTGTCTGTCTGTCCGCATATAACAACGCAAAAACTACCCAACCAAATGGTTTGCAATTTAAAATATATTATCTTTGCAGAATTTTGTCGAGACATTTCAAATTTTATTAAAATCGAATCAAAACTTTAGGAGATATTAATAAAAATATTTATTAAGAAATTTGATTTTTTTTTTTTTTTAAATCGGTGCTTTTTTGTTAGAGGAGCTTCCGATGGATGTTAAATCGTCAAGCGACCGAGATACTTATTTTATTACAGAAATTAATCTGCAGACGATATAATTCATTTCACAGAATTAAAAATCATCAAGATCTGAATATTTATATAACTAGCTGATACATATATATCTGAATATTTATATAACTAGTTAAGATATTTGTATGAACAGTGTCATAAAATATATACTTAACTAGCTGTTTAACCCGTTCTACGCACGGGATATCATGAATTTAATTCTAAAACGTGCGTACGAACGCACCTCGTTTGTAACGTTTGACGTACAATTTCCAACTTGTTTTTTTTTAAGAAGAGTTTAGTATTACTTGTTAACATTTCATCATAATTTTTTAACATTTCTAACGAAGAAAATAAATCTATAAAACTTGTAATATAAAGTTTTCACTTCAATTTTCTGGAAATTTAATTTTTGTTTATCATTACGCTCTTCAAATCCGTAAATTTTTGTCCAAAGAAGAATACAAAAAATATGAAGATATATTTTTTTTTCTTCCTATTTACTTTTAAAATATATATTTATTGCAAAATTATATTTTAGTTTTCTTTCATGCTGTAAATGAATTTTTTCAGAAATTTAATAATAACTACACTACATTGTTGTTCCTCGATTCATTTTACAGGAAGTTACGACATAGAAGAAAATATAAAATATCATACGTTTTCTTCTTCTTGTTCTTCACTTTTTAGGTAGATTTCGTAAGAAATACCACCTATTACATTCTCCCTATATGTTGAAATTTCTGGAAATTTTTTTCAGATCTACACCGATCATGACTCCCAGAATCCAAAAGCACCCCCAGTACAAAACTTTATATTTATATATATAGATAGATAGATAATAGATATATCTATCTATATCACTTTTTTATGGACACGATAACTTCAAAAATTATGCACAAACCTCTTCCAAACTTAGACATAAAATTAAGGGGCATAAAATCTCGGTCAAGTTCGTTAATGGGCAAAATCGATCCGGGGGGGGGGGGGCAATAAAGGAGATTTTTGTGAAAACAGAAAAAAACCCATAACTTCTTAATTATGATACGTATCGAATCCGTTTAAAGTTATTATTACTTCTAGGAAAAGGGCCGAAAATTTATGTATGACAGATTTTTGATATCATTAAAAATAGCTCAAGGGGGGGAGGGTAGAAGAAAAAAAATTCATAACTTCGTCAATTCACAAGGTGTCAAATCCGCTTCAATTTATTATAAATCCACTTCATACATACAGTTCATATCTACAACTTTTATATTGACAAGTTTTTTATAAGACCAACCCTTACAGAAAAAAAAAGAAAAAAAATTCTGCCGGCGCCGCCTACTTGACACATACAGATTTCGAAGTGGACGGTTCCAACTGCCGCATCATGGCAAAAAAGGTCACTTCTTCTGCAATTCCCAATAAACAGGCGCCCCACGGTTTGCATCTTCGAAATCTACCCTCGCCTGTAGGCCGAGCCGTCACGTTTTTTTTACATTATGAGCTTTTATATTCTGTCACAGCATAAAACTTGTTTTCATTTAGGGTCGTTTCATAGTTTTAAAAAAGTAGCTTTTGTTGTCCAAACCCTTTGCAATTTTTAATGGTTATAAATATAAAGGTTTTACAGCTTGTGTAAAAAATACGTCAGGAATATTGTTATCTGGTTGTAAAAAAATAAATAAATATGTTTTCTTCTCGCTTTTTTGGGTTTCGTTCATCTCACGAAACCCTGTTACTCCCGCTCGTTGTCTGTCCGTCACAGAGCCGTTCTCAGAAAACTATATAACTTACAGGCATGAAAATTTGTATACGTATAGTTAAATACCTATACTATGAACCTCAAAATATTAAAATTTGAAAAAATCGTATTATTTTAACATAGAGAGATAAAAAAAACCAAAATTCTAACAGCATTTTCCTATTAAATTTAAACATTTTTCGTTATAGCAGTTGCCAACAATTAAAAATCCACAATAAAATTCTTTCTACAATAACTAATTTTCTATTGAAAGATTTCCACGTGAAATATGAAAATGAAATAAAAAGTTTCACCAATTGAAAAAAAGATTAATATGACGTCATATTGGTAATAAAACGGAAATTTTCAAACATTTCTCAATAATACAAGGAGTATGAGTACGTGTATGTACAGAAAGCAGATTAATATCACGTCATTAGAGAATTAAAAAGTAATATAAAAATTTGTTTTTAAGTCAATTCCTACTTTTTAATCATAAATATATATAATAAACCCGTGCAGCATTAATGTCCCACGTTATCTTTATTGAACATGTTTTTATAATCATCGTTGCGGTATTTTATTTTTGTGGCATCACTAATTTGAGGAAAATCTTTCATTTCATTTATGAAAACAATGGGAGAATTTTTTTTTCTCCCATATAAAACTAAAATTAATTAATTAAATTTAATTAATGAATTAATATTTGAAAAAACTGTATTAACATCAAGTGTCATCCACTACAAGTTTAAAAAAATGTATTTGAACTTGATTGGATGAATAGAAAGTATTTTATTAGCGATTGAAAATTTGAACAAGATATATAAATATATAGAGAGTGTGAGCTAATAATAAATTGAAAAGAAGAAAATTAATCTGACGTCCTATTGAAAGTTTAACGGATTTTTCAAATGTTTGAGAATAATACAAAGCGAGTATCAATATGAGTAATAGAGAATAGTAAATATATGAGTTTGAGGAGCGTATTGAATCCTGATAAAAACCCGATTCTGGAAGTATTCGCATATTTTAACATTTTGAAGGTGTACAACATGTTTAATTTCGAAATTATTCTTTTTTAAAATATCGCATTTAGTTCACATGACAGATATTATTATGACAGAGTATAATAGCGGACTTGGCCCGCTATCGGGCCTGTTCAGATATTCGAAAAAACGAGAAAAATCCAGCTCTGCAAAAAATGAAATACAGACCTAGTCCGTCCCGAACCTGAAGAAAAATGTAAAGCCCGGGCTCGTCCCGGAAAGAATGAAGTTCAGGCCCGGTCCGCGTTTTCAGATAAAAATCAAGCCCGGCCAGAATTTAATGAAAGACAATTTCTACGATCCCGTACACTGCAAAAAATAATTGTTGATTTTACAGTATAAAACTGACGTAAACTACCGCGCATGCGCGGTAGCGTATTACTGCTTGCACGGCAGCGTATTACTGCTTATTTTACTGTTTAATACTGTTAATTTTACGGTATAATACTGGCAGCTGGGTGCCAGTTTTATACTGTAAAATCAACAATTATTTTTTGCAGTGCATAATCATATTGATACATATCACTAAGGTGCACTACAAGGCTCTTACTGTAGAATATGGTATGCATAGAATGTAGGGGAGACCGGGGTACAATGGACCAAGGGGTACAATGGACCACCCCCTATTATTCATATTATTTCTGTTTTTGAATGCTTCATATTTTGGCATATAGATGATAGCACTACAGTGGTGAATCAAAGTTTATGTGTCTAACTGACAAATTAGCCATTTTATTCTAGAAAGATGGTTTGTGGCAGGTAGAAGTAAATATTTTCAGCGAAACACGTCTTCTTTTCTTCATTAAAGAATTATGATTTCATAGACATTGCTGAGCACAATTAAAAGCTAAGATAATCTATTCTTATATTAAATGTAGCTAAAATAATTGAATATAAAATTTGTTATTTTTGTTTACTTTTTTCTGTCAAACTTCCACATGGGGAAGAATGGACCAACCAAAACTGGGGTACAATGGACCATGGTCCATTGTACCCCAGTTCTGTATCCGGGCATTATATATGAAATTAAGATTAATAAATTGTTTTATTTTTAGTGAGTAATTTAACCATGATTCACGTAGTTTACATTTAAGTATTTTACTTATTCATTTATTTATTTATGGTTTCTTTACTTTTTATAAACATTCAGTTAATTTTAAATTTCTATATTTTTACAAACCTGCAATTATATTAAACAAGTACATTAAAAAATTAATATACCTATTAGTCTGTATCTATTTATATTAGTGTAGATAAATTATAGCTGTTAAGTAAAATAAAACAGTGCTTTTTTTTTTCTTTTGGATGGTTTGGTAACAGGATTATGATTATGTTTTGTCAGAGTCATGCAGTGAAAACCTAATCAAAATGTGTTCATTTTACCTGATCTTGTTGATGAATCTCTTGTAAATGTTCAAGATATTGCAATGAGTTTGCCGAACTCTACATATTTACAAGAAAACAGCATACCTTCAGCGACACAAAAATGTTTTAGTATTTGCTAACTTTAATATTTATTAATCTTATATGTTTGAACTGAAGCCACCAATAAACAAGTATAATACATTCTATGTTTGTGTCATTAAAGAATGTACTACATAATTTTTTTTTTCTTAATTTACTTGTGATCCATTGAGCCCCATGCTGCGGACCATTGTACCCCGACCTTGGGGTACAATGGTCCACTTTGTCACTTGCTATTTAAAAAAATATAGTAAAAAAAGTAAACATAATTATTGATTTTGAGTGAGTGCAACTTAAACCCTAATACATACATAATATGCTCACATTTTTTCAAATACAAAAAAAACAGTATTTTGAGAGTAAACAGTCAAAATTTACAAAAGTGGTCCATTGTACCCCGGTCTCCCCTATCCTTCATTTACAGGGACACTCAAAATAATTTGGTTACAGTATGTCTATGAACAATAATTGCTGGTAGCTCTTTTTCAGTTGAGATGAGCGTTTTTAAATGTAACTAATTTTTTGCATATTAATTGGTGCATATAAATTCTATAGATCATATACAGGGCTGCTCAATAGATCTCACGTACATTTCCATTTATTGACGGAAATTGCTGAAGGGGAATTTTCAATTGTGCTATGTATTTCTTAACTGAAGTAAATTCTAGCATACTGTGTAGTAATCATACAAATCTATAGATCATGTACAGAGCTGCACAAAAAAATTCGGCTATTTGTTTGACTATTTTTAGTAATTGCTGAAATTCGGTTTTTAAATATATTATGCGTTTTCTCTCTGTTTGATCCTTTAAACTATGATAAACTAAAAGAAAATTACAGCATTCTGAATAAACATTTCTCATTAATTAAAAAGGATCTATGATCCCCTTTCCCTACATTTATAAAGCACTTTTTAATAGAATATATTTTGTTTTTGAAATTTGTATATTATAGTTCACATACTGATCACATTTTTGTACTTATACTGTTCCTATTTCAGCTTACTGTTTGAGCCATGCAAAATTACTAGTTGTGTTATAATTAAGTATTATTTTCATACATTTTCTAAGTACTTTCTTTTA